>JBAMCI010000107.1:3997500-4597500 GCA_037075265.1 Drosophila nigricruria | reverse complement strand
CGAAGTCATAAATGATTATGAAGTGTTTAGAGGTAATGCTTCACTGTTGCATTTCACTCTTGGACTTAGAACTTCGATTGTGACTGTCAAACTGTTAAGGTCTCTTAGCTTATATTAGCTTTGTCTCTGTCTTCTAATATAGATATATATGTACACTATCATCTACATATATATCATATTGCATATTACTTCTTCCTTTTCTATCCAATTCTCATAGCTTATCGATTTTTTAAAGAAACATAAGCAAATGTGCGGGGTATCTACAAGTCGAGCATGCTTTTCGTTGTTGATATCTATTCTTGAGCTAGGATAAAGGCGAAGTTGGTTTATATTCAAATAATACATATAAGAGTATATCTATAAAGTAGAACTGGCAGACAGGAATATGTAGGGTATCTCTAAGTCCAGCAGACTTGCCTTTTTGATTTTTGATTTAAAGTCAAGATTAGGCTCAAGTAGATTCCTATTCAATATTCTATATACGAGTATATATATAAAGAGGCAGAAGAGGTTACACATGTGTAGGGTATCTGCAAGGCGAGCAAGTTTTACGCTGTTGATTTCTGATCTTGAGCAAGAATAAAGGCCAAGTTGATTTCTACTACAAAATCCATATAAGAGAATATCTATGTAGGTGAAGGAGCAGAAATAAATGTGTAGGGTATCTGCAAGTCATGCTGCCTTTTGGCTGTAAAGTGATCTTGAGCGAGGACTATCTATATATATATCTATAAGATCAATCTATGAGGATGACAAGAAGATGAGTTGAAGCAGAAACCCTAGCACAGTCTAGGGTATCTTCAAGTCGGACACTCTACATTCCTTGTGAGCTCCTGATCTTGACCCAGGATCAGATCACGTCGATTTCTTGGCACAAACTTTTGCAGCTGCGGCAACTGTAGCATTTGGATGCTGCACGAGCCGCAAGTCAAGTTAATTATAAAGCGGCAACGCACACACACACAAACACGCAGACAGAGAGTGACTGATCGTGGCACGCGCTAAATTGTAGATACCCCATTCGAGAAGGGAAGAAGAACAAAAAAAAAAGAGGAGGGAGGCAAATGCGAAGCGGGGTCCAAATGCAGCTTGCAGCATGTTGCCTGCTGCAAATGTGGAAAAAAAACGGTGAAATGGGGCAAATGGCGGGCAGCGCGCAGCGCGAAACAGGTAAAAGGCAACAGATAAACAGGTAAACAGGTAAGCGGTAAGCGGATGAGAGATGCCAGCCAACATCACTCGCTGCACTCGCCAAGATGAAGCACAACACAAGACACAACAGAACGAGGGGCACGTGCCGCCTGTGTTTTCCTTATTTACGAGTTATTATTGTTGTTGTTGCTGCAAGGATGCGAGTGCAACAGCCGAGAGCGAGGGTCCTGTGAGAGCTGCCAATGCACCTGTTCGGCCTATTAAAGGGGGCACACACACACACACACTCAAGTCCCGCCGGCCGCTATGCAGGTTCAATGCACTACGACCACCGCGTGCAGCATGTGGCAGCATCCCTTGGCCAAAGTCTCGCTTGATGTGGCAATAATTCCATTGTCAATGCATAATACCAGATCTTAAGATAGGGAAGGAAGATAGGGAGAGGGGAAGGGGAGAGGGGAGATGGGCTATATGATGGTATGAAAAGCTTTCTATGCTCGTTCGAGGCGCTTAGATCTGTGGTATTGCTAACGACATCAAGTCAAGATCAGTACGAATCAGTCATGATCATCATCATCATCATCATCTTCATCATCATCATCATCATCATCATCATCATCATCATCATCATCATCATCATCATCATTATCAGATATCATCATCAGATATCATCTAAAGAGTTATACTATCTAATAATCATATTAAGAATATCTTAGCTATTCAAGCATTCCAAGCTTAAAAGACGATCCATTAATCCATTCGAAATCGATGCTACGAAAAACATCTAAAAAGTTAAAGTGTCTATGAATCATATAAGGAATATCTAAGGAATATCTGAGTTATGATAGATGCAAAATTCAAAAGGTTTTACTCTCTGAATTGAATTGACTTTTCTGTTTACAAATTTAAGTATAATCGAAAACTTCTATATGAAAATTGATGCTTAGAATCAGGAAGCTGTCAAAATAACTATCCCATTTCAAAAACAACCAAAAATTTAATCATTCAGAAGTATTCAAAGTTCGAAGCCTAAGATTGGGTTTAAAATATATAAATTATTTAAGAATATTTTGAGTTTTCATTTCTTTTAATAGTAAATGCTATTTCGATATATGTATATCCGTAGCGATTTCCCAATTGAGTAGCCTTTGAGTAAAATGCTTGTCTTCGATCTATACTAAATTCCAATTTCAATTAATTTCTTTCAGTTGAGTGTACAAATGGATTATAGATTGTGGAAGTAGAAATGGATCTGTTGATTACTTTATCAAGCCATTCTACAAGCCGCCTGGTCTTGCCTGCTGTTGAGCTCCCAAGGACCTAGACCTTAACTAAGATAGCCAAATCTATCACAGAAGGACAACAGTTGCAGTTGCCGTTGTAGTGGCAGTCAACCCTTTGGAGATGGCTCTGCCTGGACGTCTTGAATTGTCTCCAGGAGCGTGGCTCGAATTGAATGGAACTCAAGACATGTGCTTGACTGCTTAATCTAATTTAATAGGAAATAAAAATAATAAAAAATAACAGAAAGAGAAAGAGCAAGAGGAAGAGAAACCCCATTGTAATCGAGAAGAAGAAAATAAGGGAAAAACCTGCGGGAATGTGGAAACAGGACTGTCGAGCGAGGAGTCTAAAGTAATTAAAATCAACAATGGAATATGATGATGATAATGATAATGATGATGATGATAATGATAATGATAATGATGATGAAGTTGGCAACGGCTGAGGTGAAACGAAGCCAACCGCAGCGCCGGAAGTGAAGGCGAAACAGAAGTTAACTAAAGCAAAAGGTAAAGGTATATGGGTAGGGTTATATATATACTATAGTAGATCTCTATATACTATAGGTCGATCGACAGCGCATCTAGTTGAGGAAGCATAAAGATCTCTTAAGAAATATTTGGGCTAAGATCAGTCTAATAGCAGCTGTGTATACACTCGACTCGGACTCGAGTCAGGCCAAATAACTAAGACAATTAGCCAACTTAATTATCGGCTATACCATTCGTGTCACGACACTCGCTCCTCTCTAGCACAGAGTACTGGCCCGGATGCGGCTGACACAGATAGAGAGAGAGAGAGCGAAATGCAGGCTAAGACCCTGGCTTAGGGCCTGGCTGATGCCCTCTGGCTTGTTTTCTCCGTTTGAGGCATCTTCGTCACTTGGCTAGTCATTCGCTTCGTTTCGTTTCGCGCTTGAGAGGGCACGTGCCCGGTGCCCCCTGCCCCCCTGCCATTGCCACTGCCCCTGTTCCTGTCCTTGTACCTGCCCCTGCCTCCGTTTCTGTTGCAGTTGAACCCACATGACATTATTTTCCTACCTCTTCTGCTTCTTCTTGTTCTTCTTCTCTATTTTTGCTGTTGTCCCTAAAAGTGCAGGCCACAGATGTTGACTTCTTCTGCTTCTTCTTCAGCCACATCTACTTGATGCAGTTTCTCCTCTTGTTCTCCCTGTCATCTATCAGCTGCAGCGATCAATGCGAACGATCAACGAGATCAGAGTGCAAGATCTACGCGTTCAGGTGTTTGTTTCGCCGTCGTAGGGTGGTAGGGGCGGTAGGGCCAGGGGCCTGGCTAGGGCTAGGGGCCTGTCGAGTGCTTCACATGCAATGACATTTAATAATTATCAAGATGACAAAATGTTGCCACAGAGTCGAGTGGCAAGACGAGCGTGCGCCTTGCAGCTGGTCAGCTTGCACTCGCCTCGACTCAGCGTTGGAGTCAGAGTCGGGGTCGTAGCATACTTTAGATAGAGTTGCGGCTTGCTCATCTGCTGCGAGTCGCCTTTGATAGACGTGACGCTAAGGAACGGTTGAGTGAACCAGTTGATTTGTGCACGGGTCAGGCTTCTAATCAGGGCAATTGGAACGCGCCAGCGTCAGCTGGCTGACTCCTGCAACTGCCACAGTTAAATAAGCCACCACAAACGGTGGCACAGTTGCAGTTGCACTCGCTGTTGTCGTTGCTCTTGCTGTTGCTGTTGCAAGCAGCCGTTACGAAAGGCCCTTGTCTCAGTTGCGCCTTATCAAGGGACTGGCACAGCGGGCTCAACTGTCTTGGCGGTTGTCTTCGCTTCGCTGCGCAAATGGCGGCAAAAATCCACAAGCAGGCGTCAGAGAGCACAAAAGAGAGAGAGAAAGAACAGGCGGGAGAGAGAGAGAGAGAGAGAGAGAGAGGCAGTATTATAGAGCAAGCTTATCAGCTAACCTGGCTGCTTGGGAACTCTTACTCCTACGCCATGCGGGCCCAAGAAAGCTTCAAAGATAAGTTTCGGAGCTCAGCCTAAGCGACTCGTGGGAAAATCAAATGCCCAAAATGTGGGATATATATATACCTAGACTTATAACACATGATATATATATAACATACTTCTTAAATATGTTAAGTTTCTTTGATGAACTTTCCTTCAGTAAATGGGTAATATTCTTTCCTAGCTCCAACTACTTTAGAGATACAACTTTTCTGAATATAGTAGATCTCGGTCTATAGTTATATGTATATATGTTTCTTTGATGAATATTCCTTGAATAAGTGAGAAATTTTCTCTCCTAGCTCCAACTACTTTAGAGATACAACTTTTCTGAATATGCCAGATCTCGTTCTATAGTTATATAGGTATATATAGGTATACCTATCTTAAGGTAAAGTAAATAGCTCTATGTTCTATAGATCTGAATCTGAATACATTAGACAGTCAGATTTATTGTAATATTAAAATGAAATGATAGATGATTGATGAGTTTCCTTACTCAAAGATACCTTATCTATAACTATAAGTGTATATACATCTATAGAGGTATATATATAGTATATATATTTAGTATTTTACATATATATATATATATATATATATCTATATATACATAAAACTCTCTTCCGTTCGTCTCACATCAATTCAGTTCAGTTGGATTTTGGTTGTACTCCTTAAGTGAGTTTTGTTTAGCTTTGCTTTGCTTTGGTTTGGTTTGGTTTGGTTTTTGGGGAATTGTTAACATTGTTGTTGTTGTTGTTTTTGAGTATTACAAGCACCTCTTACTTTTGCTTTCTTATGTGCAACATCTGCAGTTACTTGCCGTTGATCCTAGCCCCTCGCCCCTCCCGCTCCTCGCTCCTCCGTCGTCTGCTTTCATGGCTTGCACGTGATAATTGCCCGCTTGCATTTATTTTTATATGATTTTCATTGCTTTTTTTTCCTCGTTTATCTTGTTTTCATTTTCATTTCAGCTTTAAAATACATATATATATATACATAAATATATAAAGATATATAAATGCTTTGTAGCGTAAAAAGTTGAGCTGCAAAAAATGCGAAGAGGAAGTCGTTTCCTGGTCGCCGTTGTGGGTCTATCGGCTGAGCGGAAGATCCACTTAGCCCTCATCTACTTTGTGAAATGCCAGCGTATGTCTGGCACACATATATCAGATCCAGGAATTGGTAAAGTAGGAAGAGCGCCACAGCCAGATAGAACTCAGCTCAGCTGCTGTGCCAAATGCAATTATGCTGAAAGTCAAAGGTCAACTGCAGTCTATAGTTTGTTAGACTCTAAATGCCAGCACCTCGGGGATTGCTTTCTAGATTCACAGACTCGCAGTCACACCCACTCCCTCCCTCTTTCCAGCTCTCGCCCCATGCCTCTTAGTGCATTTACCCTAATGCCAAAGCGCATTTACCTTTAGCCCTTAGCGCGCTAAAAGTCAAATTTAAGCATGAAAAGTCGCAGCCACCCTCGCAGCTGCACCACCTTGTCGCCCCAGCCACAGCCACTGTCACTGCCACACCCAGTGCCATCTCGTCTTCCATCCCACACAGCTTTGCATCACGGGTGGGTTTTTCTGGGCTTGGCTTTGCGGCAACTGCGTGAAATGAAGCAATTAACTCTGTGTCAGTCCTTAAAGTTCAGTTCATCAAATATAATAAATGTTCCAAAGATTTATCACAAATAACGCTCATTTCGTATAAATGAAATGATGAGCATGATATATAGACAATGAGAAGAGAAGAGAAGAGAACGAAAGGAAACAAAATGAAAGAAAACGAATGTAAAGGAAAGAAATGAGAAGCGAAGCTCTAGTATTCTATATTCAATTTGGCGCCAAAATCGAATCAAGGCATATAATTAGTGTATAGAGAAAGATAGAAAGAGAGAGAGAGAGAGAGAGAGAGGGAAGATAGACTCTACAGCTGTTGATCGCTGATTGCCGCGAAATATGTCTCATTTGGTTGGCAAAACGTGTTTGCCGAGGCGCCAGAGAAGGTTGCCGGGTCCTCAGTCCAGGACCCAGGGTCCAGGGTCCAGTCACAGACCCAGTGTCCTACATGACATATGATAACAAAAGCCACCAACCAGACAATGGCCGACGCACTTGAAGCTAGCCTAGAATGGGTATGGAAATGGGATCAGCTCTGGCTGGGATGTGAGACTGACCAACGGCCGGCAAAAGTTTTCCCATCGCCCAACGGACGGACACGACACAAAATAAACAATAAAATAAATAGATAGACGTAGAAGGCGCCAAATGCAAATTAGGCTAGGCTGCTTTTTACCTATTCGAGAACGGGACGCGACGCGATGCGATGCGACGCGACGCGATTCAAAGGCGAGGGTCGCTCGCTGACCACTGTCCAGTCCGAAGGGTGGTTTCGCATCTTCGGGTCAATGCAATTTATGCGTCTTATGCCCCCTACCCTCTGCACCTCTAACCCACTAACCCTCTAGCCTCTAGTCCTTGTCCCGTTTCGCGCTCGGCGCGCTATTGCCCTTTGCTGTTTGCTCCCATTGTAATGAGCTGCGCTGCGCTGCGCTGCGCTGCGTTTCACCCCTTTGGCCCAACTTGGCATTGGTCAGTTGGCTGTTAATTTACGGTCTCATCCAGATCTTGAAGGTTCTGCTTCTGGCCCGGAACTGATCCGGTCGACCTCATTTGAATATTAGTTGGGTTTGGTCAATCATCTTCATTTGCTGCTGTGAAATTGCCAGCGACTTGCATTCTCTCACATCCTTTGGCATTACACGCTTGACCAAGCCCCTAGCCTCTAGCCTCTCACCCCTCTGTCTCTGAACTCATATTTCATGCCCAAGTCCAGTTTTTTTTTTTTTTTTTTTTTAGGCTTGGTCAACATGCGTATTACAATTTGATCCCGTGCATCTTTAGTTGATTATAAAAATTTGTCTTATGACTGCGTAATTTTTCGCTCATGTGTGTGTGTGTGAGTGTCCCTGTGTGTGTGTGTGTCCGTTAAAATGATAATTTATAGATAGCTAGCTTGACAGACCCTTTTGTGGGTTAATGATAGCTTGAACCTTGGTCCACATATTTTAGCTTTGGTTTATCGCCTTAATTTCGCTTGATTAGCCAGCGCTGTAAATGCGACTCAAATTAATGCGCGGGCAAAAAGTATCTGAAAATTAAAAATTATTTCAATTTGATTTTGAGATAAAAAAAAGAGAGTTTTATAGAGTTTTTTTTATGTATTGAGATGATTATATTATATATAGATATATATATAATTATATTATTATATTATAGGATGTTGGTCGTGCATGGCTTAAGGGAAATTCTATTTGATTGAAATTCAAATTTGTTTTCTGAAGTAGTCGAAATTTGTAAGCAAGAGCTAAGAACTAGCGTAAGTTTGAAACCTAGATATAAGGTCAGTTTTGGTTAGTTTAAGATATAAGAGAATAAAGCTTTTAATCCATTTTGATTGAACGGCTTTACTAAGAGGTCTTATTTGATTAACATATATGTTATATATATAGTCATATACTAGTTTAGCTAACTTTTTATGCTCGTTAAACCAGTACAAGGAGTATATTGATGCTATGCAATGTCCATCTTAATCTGCCTTTTGTATAGTCCACATACATATATCCATAATATTTCGTAGCTATTTGACATTTGGTATATAGACTCGTGTGGAGTGTTCAGATTAGGTATCAATGATTAGTCTAGATTACTTTATTTCTTAAGAACATAAACCCACTTTAAATTGGCGTTATTGAAGAACTATGCACTAAAAATTTGGAACATATATATGTATATATAAAACCTAGTTAAAAATATCAAGTTAGCTATATAAACTTTTATTTATATATTTTTCTGGGGCTTATGTACGCTTATCTATATTCCAAATTAGTAGGTCTTAAGAACTATAGTAACTTCTGTTTCCTAATCTTAGCAATTCACAAAGCCCCATTTGAACAGTTTTAGCTTTAGTGGTAAGATCATCAAGCTTAGTAACTGGATTACTGTTGATCTGATCTAGCCTATACACTCTCTCGGAAAATATAAATTTTACAATCATTTTAGTTGATTTTAAACTTATTTTGGCTATCATTATCCATTACAAGAGTATGCCTAGCTAGTTTGATTGATCATAATTGAAGTGAATCTAGCTTACAGTATCGAAAACTTGAATGCTCGCTGTAAGTTCTTGACTAATATAAATACTAAATAGGGATTATATAGGGACACTGCAAGCAAAGAGAGAGAGAGAGAGAGCTGCTTGAAAAATGATTGAAGCATGATTGAAGCCGCATATAAACATACTGTAGCCAACATTTTTGAATGGAATTTTTATTGTTATCTAAAGAAATATATAGATATATATGATAAAAACATTATATATATATATATGATATATATAAAAATATCTATCTCTACAGAGGTTGATTCGATTTTGTTTCACTTTTTTGTTTATTCAAATTATGGCCAAGAATATTCGAAATAGTTTCATGTTTTCTTGAAGTAGCTTGTTCTTCTCTCTCCCTCTACCTCTCTCCCTCGCTCTCTATACGAAATGCAGCTAAGGCTCAGTCGATCGAAATGAGGTCAGTGACTGAGCGAAGAGAAGCAAGCAAGAAGGATAGGCAGGACAGCACAAATGTCCTGGCTGACTGGCTGACTGGCTTGCTGGCTGGACAGGCAGTTAGGGCAAATGCTAAGGCGAAGGCAAGGGCAAATGCCCTGGGGCATTGTGCTAAGAGGTAACGGCTTTTTATTTCCACACCTTGAAACGGGACGTGGTTCAATGAAAGGGCCGAAAATTAGATCAACGCAACGCAGGACAAGTTTCGGATTAATAAAAAAAAAACAACAACAAAATTTCTAACGGTCAGCGAAGGAAAAACAAAACAAAAGCGTAGAAGAAGAAGAAAAAGAAGGAGAAGAAGAACCCGGACTTAAGCCATGTGAAGTAGATGAAGAAACACATCAAACTGTTTTACTCCGTGGAACTAGTTCTCATATCAAAATCTACTTCTACAGGTTACATTCATTGCTTACAGTAAACGTACGCCATTTTCTAGCTGTGCGCCAATCGCATTGGTCCAGATTTCTGCATAGTTCTCCAGCTTCGGGGCAAATGGCTAAAAAGGTAAAAACTGACATTTTCTAACCCAAAAATTTGTCATATTTGAATGAGTTTTGTTGATTAACAACCCTCCGAGTTCAGGGGGATGTTGAACTCTCGAGTCCGAGGACATTTTTAATGAAATATTTTCTGTTGTTGATCTGGTTCAAGATCAAGATGCAGATCAAGAGTTCAAAAGCAAACATATTCAATTAATTTTTTAGCTAGAAAGTTCATCATTTCGCCGAGACATTGGTCAGGCCGCAAAGGGCTTAAGACCAAGGGATAAGAAAAACAGAAAACAACCCCAAGAGGAAGAAGAAGTCTGGGCTAAGCTGCAAAACGGGTTTTGCCTTGTTGATTTATGAGCGCTGAACCCCTGCCGACTTCACGTAACCCTTAACCAAAAAGGGCGTAAGTAGAGCAGCGCTCGTGTCGATCACAGATCAACGCCAAAGATGCTGCGTGTTAAAAGACCTTCAGATGGATTGCTCATCAGCTCATGGGCAGGGATTTGGGCTAACTCGCTGGTCAGCTACAGCTGTCCAATTAGTGGCCCGAAAAAAGCGGATTCAAACACCTGGAAACTGTAACAGAGTGTGTGCATGTGTGTGTTGTCTCTGTGTGTTTTAGCTGCAATTTCAACATCCAACTCGAGCAGCTCCCCGAAATGAAACAAGTTTCAGCATCATTCGTTGGGGTTCTTTCTCAGCACCTTTTGACCCACCTCGGTGTCTCGTTTTTTTTTTGTCATTTGGTCATTTGCGCGGTTTTTTTTTTCTTTCGGTTTTTTTGTCATTTCCCAGCTCGCATGTTTCGTTCGTTTATAGCCATAAAAAGATACTCATAACGCTTAAAGATACCCAACATATTGTAGATGAAAGCTAGCCGAGCTGACCCCGAAACTGGGAAACTGGCCAACTGGGCGGTCAAGCAGTTTCCGTTAGCACTCTCCCAACTTGTTCGGCTTGTAGCTCGTCTCGTTTGGCCATAACTCACATTTGTTTGTCACCGCGAATGAGACAGCAAATCCAATCGGCCGTAGACGACTAAACAATGCTCTGTTTGAGTGCAATTGAAGCTGCTTATGTGACTGACTCTCTTAGGCCAAGGCTATAGCTGTCGAGCAGAAGTTATTGAATAGATCAAGCTAGGTAGGCTTGGCTCCGAATGTAAAACGAAACTTCAGACAAACTTTGCTCAAAGCTAATATACTCTCTTGGGCTGCTTTGCGCACAGCATATTAAGCAAAACATATTTAACGTAATGTCAAAGAAACTTCGTTATGTGTCAGATATCTGTCAGTCTCGCTGTTTCGCTGTCTGTTCGTCTGTCTCTTTGTCCGTGTTTTCCCTTTGCTAAACACTTGAACTTGAGCCAATGCTGGGAACTTCAGAGATAACATTTCCATCTCAATGCGAAGGTCAGCCAGCAAAGTACCCAAAGTACTTGCAGATAAATCAACTCAATTTGGAAGCTGTTTACATGTTGCGTAAACATTATCTTGTATCTAATAATTTGGCTAGTTAAATGAATGTTGTGGAAATGTTATGTAGTCTATATATATATGTAAGAGATGGCCTTAGTCTGAATCAGATCAGAGTGAAAGAGAAGTATGCCTGAAAAGAGAGATAGATAAGGAGAGATTGAGTGGGAAGAGAAATGGAGAGAAAGAAAGATAGCTAGAGAGAGAGAGAGAAAGAGAGAGAGAGAGAGAGAGAGAGAGAGAGAGAGTAAGGGAGTCATTGATAGACAGAAAGAGGAAGAGAGACAGAGAGAGTGACGTGAAGACAGAAAGAAATCCAGTGATAGTATGAGAAAAGTTATGATCGATAGGGAAATAGATAAAAGGAGAGATCCATAGAGAGGAAGATCAATAAAGACATAGAAGTATAAAGAGAGACGGAGAGATCTAATCCTATTCGACCCCAATACATTGCGATGCTATAGTAAACTTAGATGGTTCATGGATAATTGTGCTGTTATATAGACTTTGCTTATATTCGATTGATCAGTTCCCTATGCTGATCATGTTTCAAACTTTGCTTTTCGCTTTCGGCCATAATGCAGACTCCAAAAGCCGGTAGTCGTCGAATGTCTACTTCCAGCTATGGACGCATTGTTGCCCAGTTTGTTGGGTAAACTTCCTCTTAAACTTGCAGTTGCGGCATTTCTGTTTAATTACAATAGCAACAACAACAAGATTTAGCATTGCATTAACTAAAATCAAACATGCAACACGTACAGACAGACCAAAAAGATGGTCGGACAGACAGACGGACGGACGGACGGATGGATAGTTGGCCGGGTGGATCGAGGGAGGGATGAATGAATGGATGGATGGATGGATGGATGGTAAGTGACGGAGTTAAGCCCAAAAGAGCAGCCAAAATAGTTGCGCCACTTTTCAATTATGAAATTGTTGGCATACCCTGTACAGATGACGGGAGAAATGGGTATATTTAATGTGTGCAAATTGCATGGGATGACAGACAGATCTATTCCATTTAATAGAAGTTTCTGTTACTGAATGCCTAAGTGCGTGTGATATAAAGATGCCTGGTTATCAGTGATCGATTATCGATTATTTTTACCATTTTTTAGTTATCGATAACAAGTTGTTAATACATTTCAAGCTACTTCGCAGCTATGGCTTATCTATGTGTGCTTCTGAATTTATCTCTTATGAAATGTAACTCTTATTTTGTGTTTTTTGTAGCTACTGGGTATCTTGCTGGTCGTGCATAGCCCATTTGAGTGCTCTTCATGTTTGTTACTGTTGCTGCGCAGTGCGCCCATGTGCAGTGATTGCGATTATATAAAGCGAAACGAGCGTTAATCATAAAAACAAACGCTAACAGCAACAGCAACAGCAACAACAACAACAATAGCAATACCAACAAGCAACAACAACAACAACAACAAGCTGTAGAGCGATGCAATTTTGTATCTGTAAGATACAAACGCTGGTGCAGCGCGTGCCGGCGCCTCGCGCGCCAAATGCCAGTTAAAAGGCGCAAAAAACAACATACAGAGAGCAGCAGCAATCAAGAGTGAACGACTATACGATACCCTGCTTGAATACTACACTTTGACGTGGATAAGTATGTGTCTTAGGCGATCTACTTTAACATGAATTATTGGATGAATTGTACGGCGTTACTAGTTGGTATACACAAAATTTTATGTCTCCAACTCTCATAATACTCGAGATATGCCTTTTTGACAAAGTTGATATCTCTTACTCTTATAATACTCGAGTTATAACCAAACAAACCCAAACTCCAAATCGATTTTTATCGATATACTAGCAGTTATCGATCAAAACTAATGATACAGCAGTGATTATAGTTACACCCCCACGAACAGCTAACCTACCCCATTTACGCAGATGCCCAATAGCTACAGGGTATTTGTTAGCTCATCGCCAGCGGCAAAACTTCGACGGCGGCTGTGAAGGCGGCAACAATGCGGCTAAGAGGGAGGCGGAGCTGCGCAGCCTGTTGTTTTTATTAATTACACAGCAGCTGCTGCAGCAGAGGAGCTCGCGTTTGGGGGGCAAGGGGGGGGGGGCGTCGCTGGCAGCTTCGTCGCTCGCTTCTGTTGGCTGCGCATGCGCCACAAATTTGTTGCATTTATGCGAGATTTTTATTATGATTTCAGTTGAGTTTTCATTTTCATTTTCATTTTCCATTTTTTGTTGTTTTTTTTTTTTCATTTTTCATTCCATTGCGCTGCGAAATGCAACACGAAAACAACAACAAATTGCAGCAAAAAGATTGCAACTATTACGAATGATCAGAGTGATCAAAGCACTGATCATTTTTGATCATTCGTAATAGTTGTTAAATATATATATATATTTCTTTGATGAAGATCGAGAGTTCTTTAAAGAGTTATACAACTCTATAGAGGGTATTGAAATTTGGTTAGGAAAACTACTTGGAATACTAGGAATATTATAGCACATTATAATACTCTATTGTAACAAGTGATATCATATCATCTCAAAGTAATCAAGCTTCTTAGCGAAAGATTGTTTAGCTATATGACTATCTAAAACACCAAAGGATTCTATATGAAAATACCAAAAATAATCTGAAGACTAAGTCCTAGGCAGATAGTTCAGCAGAGTTATGGGAGAGGAAAGTCTGGGTAGAGTCATAGAGACTAGAAACTAGTTCAATATAGTAAGTCAGTTAGTAAGTCAATCACTCCTGTTCAGATGCTCATTAGTTATAGATATTACTGAATAAAGAGTATGCTTGTTCGAATCTCAAGCCAAAAAGAGATTAGAATAAAGTTTTTTAGCAATATACTAAGTATATATTATCATATCATATTTTGACCTTGAGTTACTCTCCAATTATTCTATATCCCAATTCATATATCTGATATTTTCGCTGCAATTGCAGTTTCCTCTTAGTAACTAAAGTTCCAGAGTTCGTATTACCACACACGCTCCATCCCATTCCATGCCAAATCGTTGGGATGGTCTGTAAGACGATGCATCACAAGTCGCACGACGAGAAAGACTTTGATATATAGAAGAGAATTTAGATGGGTATTATGAATTTGACAGTAAACGTGTAGGGTAGATAAAGGAAGAACTCTACATGGAGCAGCCCTAGACTCTAAATATTCTAGATCTTCATTCTTGAGCAGCTTTAACAGATGCCTCACTAAAGGAAACTTCATTTAATTGACTCTCTCTTTTAGCTTTCATATCCGATGGTGATGTCTATATATAGTATATTAGTATGAGATATAATAGGTATAAGTAGACATAGATAAATGAAATTGGTATTATATCATTATATCAATTGCTATGATCAAGTGTTACTTGAAGCAACTTTTCCTATGCTGCACTCTCATAGTATTGCAAAGGGCATTCGAGAAAGTATTCTAGAGTGTATTCTAGAGGGTGCTCTAGAGGGTATTCTAAAGGGTATTCTAGAGTGTATTCTAGAGGGTGCTCTAGAGGGTATTCTAAAGGGTATTCTAGAGTGTATTCTAGAGGGTGCTCTAGAGGGTATTCTAAAGGGTATTCTAGAGGGTATTCTAAAGGGTATTCTAATGTGTATTCTAGAAGGTACTCTACTCTCCTAATTCTTTCTTTCAATTTTTTTTTTCGTATCGTAATCGGATGTCAATGGAGCTGGTGGGAAGAGCTTTGGTTGAGCTGGCACACGGGGCATCGCTTACAGTTAGTTTTCCACTCTCTTTATCTCCCTCTCACCTTCTCGCTCATGTTATCAGATTAGCTAAGGACGTACTTATGAGGATTTCCTGCACTTGAAATTAAAAATCGCCTGGCGTTCGACAAAAAGAACAACAACAAAAACTCAGTAAGAACTCTTTGAAGAAGAAAACAAAAAGTTCTTCGAAGTCTTTTTGACTGGTTTCAAATTGTTTTGATCGCTTGAAATGTGATTTTTTTTTTCGTTTGAGCCAACGACTGTCACGTTCCCTACATAAATATCCATAAAAAGTAGCGCTCACATCCGTCCGGATCTCCACAGAGCAGTCAAAGATTAACAGAGAGCGAGAGAGATACACACACAGGGTGCGAGAGAGAGAGGTAGATATATAGCTCAACACTTTCGTTCGGCACAATTCTCAAGGCATTGCACAGTGTCATAAATATGAGCTATAATAACGATAAGATAACGGACCATAAAAATAATTCGGTTTTGCCTTATTCACACGATCTGAGCAAAATCAAATAAAGATATACACACACAGGCTTAACTGGGATGCCAATGCCGATGCCCCATGCTGGATAGATAAATACACAATCGAATACATATATATAGATGTATATATAGAGAGACGAAGAGAGAGAGAGAAAGAGAGCTAGAGAGAGAGAGAGAGAGTGAGAGCGAGAGCTAGAGAGTATTAGCCTGGAGTTGAGTTCAGTTTCGAGTTAAGGCAAACAAATTCGATTGACTTTCTGGCACGCTGCTGATAAGAGATAACAACATGCAGGTGTCCCATCCGAGAGCTGAGACCAGAACAGACCCCGACTCAGTTGTTTCAATATTTGGTGAGCTTATCGAGACACCCACACACACACGCACACACGCACGTTGCCCAACACTGGCGCAAATGGGACACAGTGTCAATAATAAACAAAAACAAAAACACACAAACGACTGCGATTCGAATCATAGATCAACATTTGTCTAGATCTGCTGGGATGGGCGGATCGTTAAGCCTTTCGCTCTATATGCATGTGCATATATACACACATATGTGCAGATGTTTCTAAAACCAGATGTAACTGACAATTGCTATAGATAGGAGATGGGTTTCACAATATATTGAGGGTAGAGAATGGATGATTTCAAAGATATTGCCCAGGCTAAAAGTAATACTAATACGAATACTAATAGAAATATTCATACGAATGCTAAAAGGAATATTCACACGAATACTAATACTAATGCTAATACTAATGCTAATAATAATAATGTTAATACTGATACTAATACTAATACAAATACTAATACTAATACTAATACTAATACTAATACTAATAGCAATAATAATGCTAATGCTAATAGCAATAATAATGCTAATGCTAATACTAATAATAATAATAATAATAATAAATAATTCAATACTATTCATACGAATATGAATACTACTACTAATACGAATGCGAATACTAATGCTAATGCTAATGCTAATACTAATACTAATACTAATAGCAATAATAATACCTATACTAATACTGATAAAACTCTACCACTGCACAAGTCCTAGACTGGAGAAGATCTCTCGCATAAGCCTAATGGATAGCCTTGAATTCAATCATTATTATGCAGAATAATAATAATATTAATGATAATGACAAAAACTAAACTTAATCAATTAAAATAAACATGAGCTGCTCACATGGATGATTCGCAATGAAATGCATTGCTTGACCGTCAAGCATTTGGGGTCGAGGTCCAGCAACGGAGCCGCAGCCGAAGCCAAAGTCATTTGCCATATTCATATAGAATCTTAAGCCAATAGCTCCGCTAATTAGTCGAGCCGAAGGTTCTCATTAGCTCGCTGCTTCTCGCAGAATTCGCAGCCGATGCCTTGAACGCGTTTCGCATTCGCATTCGCATTCGCATTCGATTCGCGTGCAATGCCAATTTGGAGTTGGAGTCTAAGCGTACCGCCTGTGCGAGCACATCCGCCCACCCAACTGACATGGGGGTACTACATGTATATATGTATATAGATAGAGGTATATGGAGGTGTTAGACAACAGTTCCAGCTGCCAGTTTCCGAGGTGAATCACTGTCATCGCCTTGAGAAAACCAGCGAAGCAATCGACAAATTGGGAGCTGCTTCTGCTTAAGTCAAGGTAGTCTAGCTGTGTCATATATCCAATTCTATATATACCCCTTAAGCTGGGAGATAATAGTGATCTAGTATTCTCTTCGGAGATACCTAATCTATAGTAAGCTATACCTATCTTATAGCTAGTCTACTATAGTCTAGTCCTCTCTTCTGTCTCAACTGCGGAAAGTATAGTTCTTAACAGATTTTACTTTGATTCTGAATATTCTTTAAATGGGTATCTCTTAGTCAATCATATTCTAGTTAACACTTCTAAATGCTTCGATTTAAAGTTAATTCAATTAAAAATCTATACAATGGAATCAATGTTGAAATTATTAGAGCGCTGATGGTGCAAAAGTAAAACGCAGACAATTCAATTAACAACGATTATTTAATATCATATATAGTATACAGATATATATATACATATATATCTAAGGTATATAGGTGTGTGCATTGACAGTCTGTTAACGACGGGGCCAACAAACCCATTTAACCTACAAGTGGCCAATGTCTTCAGCTGCGTCCGTTTAATTATGGAAATTGATCGCGGCAAAGAGCATTTCCTGTCGCATTGTCATATGCGCCGTCTCTCTCTCTCTCTCCCTCTCTCTCTCTGTCTCGCACACCAAGTCCATTTTAAGAGGTAAAGTTGGTAAAGTACGCCCCACTACGCCACCCCACCCATATGGCATACAATGTGCTTATCTTTTGTCTTTCTTCTCGCTGCTTCTTCTTCTTCTCCATTTTCTACTTCTGCTTCTTCTTCTTCTTCTTGTTGCTGGCTTGGCCCGTCTTTCACTTTGATAATTTCTCCGCACTTTGGCGGCAAGCCATTATCCATTACCCACTGCCCATTGCGCATTGCCCATAGACCATAGACCATAGACCATAGACCTTTGTCTGGTCTCTGATTTGCTCTCAGAATTTTAAATAGGCTCTTTCAGATGATCATCGGTCTATTGAGCATTTGTAGTTGTATTTGGCCGCCTGCCCAAAGCACTCCAAAATTATGCCTAGCCCTTTAGTTGGCTTTACGTATGCATAGCACAGCCAACGATGATCACTGAAGATCATAGAAATTTATTTTACTATAGATCTCTTAGAGAATATTTACACTAAGGATCGGTGAACTAAAGATTCTGATTCCTGCATAATATGTTGGAGATTCTGTTTAGTGATCGAGAATATCTGTGAGGATCCATTGTAGTCTATGGATCTACAGAACTTAAGTATCAATCAAACAAGCTAATTAAGGCTTTTTCTTTTTAATCAGATCATATAAATTTCAGATTGAAGATCATTGAAAATGCTTAAGATTATGTTGTGTGATCAAGCAAATCTGGGAGGATCCATTTAAGTCTACTGATACTTTTCTTCGCTATAAACCACTTATATATCTTCTATTATGTTTAATTTAAGATATAAAATGTCGCTTCAGAGTCTTATTCTGTGTATCTTAATCGTGATTCTACCTGCTTTTCTTTAGATAATGAAGATCACCGATGATCAGTCCAATGCTGGTTAAAAGTCACTGCATAAGTGCTTGTGGTCCGTGGCAGACTTTATAGTTATTCGGTTCTTGGATCATGAAATGCATTAAGAATATATCAGTGAGGATCTGAAGGTACTTAAAGCAAGCCAAGCGTCAAACGTGTCAAACATAAAACGCAGTCTGGCTTAGAAGTCAAGCCGTGGGCGTGGGCAGGCCATCAGAGAGTGTGTGAGAGAGAGAGAGAGAGTGAGGGCGGGGAGGGTGGATGAAGTGAGAGAGCAGCATCTGATCCTCTGGTAGAGCGATGTGATGCCATTTCCTTTTGACAAGTTGGAACAATGGGGCTGCACTTGGCATACTAATTCAGAGGGGGGAATCTGTCGCTGAGTCTGTGTGCCATTAAATTGGTACTTGATGTGAGCCGGGAGAGGATGATGATCATGCTGATCATGATTATCATTGTCATCATAAGCACGATGATGATTGTCGCCGCTGCCGTTGCCGTTGCCATTTTTGAGGTCGCTGCTGTTGCGTCTTTACGTCTCCGCACAAAAATTTAATGGCCAGCAAGCCAGTTGCCTGAGCTGCATACTAATGGCATGCTCTGCTACTCTGTCTTTTGTGGATGATCATCATCTGTGCATCCGATTCCGATGCGTTAGGCTCAGCCAGAGGCCACGGGCCTCAACTGAAGATCTGTCTGCCGGCCGACCGACCGCCTACACTCGGTAGCGTCTCGTGGGAATCACTTAAAGAGGCAAAACAGCTACCAACAAAACTGACAAACAAACAAAACAGAAACCAAATTTCGGTCGAAAATGTATTTTATGGGTAATACGTGAGGATGCCATCGGCCTCTATTGCTCTCCCTTTCTCCGGGCCAGAGGTTTTTCGGCTTATTTATATGCCAGCCGGATCATCAATGGCCCTCATAATACGCACGCCAACTGACATTCACATTCGGATTCGGATTCGGACTCGGATTCGGACTCGAATGCGGACTCAGATTCGGATTCCGACTCAGATTTAGTATCGGATTCGTGTTCGAATTTAGATTTTGATATGAATTCGGAGTTGCGGCATTGACAAAGTGACATAATCGTATAGCAACTGAGATTTCGCGAAACGATAGTGCTCGACTTCAAGATACCCTATGAACGAAACGATATCTTATTGAAATTGGGAGATATATGCTTTATATGAATAACACCTTGGAGAGTCTTATCGGAAGTTTGTTGAAAAGCAAAAGCAAAAGTATTTAGATAAACGTATCAAAAAGTACGAATATTTTAAAAGGAGGCAGACAAAGACACAGAAACAATCTTTACCATTTACAGGGTATCCAAGATCAGAATCTTTATGATTAACGCGTATTCAGAAATAAGCGTTTACAGGGCATACATAAAACTTATCTCATATTGACATATAATTGCACACATCTACTCTTTTGCATACTTTTGCTAAATACAGGGTATCTGAATGCATAACAAGCAATGCCAACACTCAGATACGCACTTGAACCTTACCAGTACCGTTGCTGCTGCTGCAACAGTAACAACAACAACAGTAGCAGCAGCAACAACAACATCCTGAAAGAGGTCAAGTGATTGCCCAACGAGCTGCTCTTGCCTTGGTCTTCAGCGCGTCTCTCATTGTGTTTTCTCATCAGGTGCGTCGCCGTCGTCGCCGTCGTCGTTGAAATATGATACACATTGTGTATGCATGATCGTATGATCGTCCCCCGCCCGCATTTTGTCAACCTCCATACTCCAGCTCTTATCAACGGCTCCAATGTTGGCCATCTTCATGTCCAACGTCCACACATCGCACACAGACCGTCGGTCGATCGACGAAGATCGACTGCTGGATCGTTCGCATTGACTGATCAACACCAAGCACAACAGTTCATCCCGACATCCCTTGCCCCATCCCAATGCGATTTGGAATCCCTTCACCTGAAACGTGCTCAGTTTCATTGAGGCTCATCCTGAGGAAGTCAGGTGCCTAATTGTTTCCGTTTATTGTCGCCAGTTTCACAGTTTTTTTCTCCTTCTCTTTTTGTCGTCGTCTCTGCGTATTGATTTTATATATTTTTTTTGGTGGTTAGTTAGCGACACCTGATCTCCAGTGATAAGCCTGTCTGTATTTCTTTTCGTGTTCATCTCTTTCACTGCTCTGTGCCATGTAACCTTTGAGACATGGAGCCCGGCTGAGTCTGCCTGAGAATCTGCAAGCATAGGGTTTCCATAGTTTTTCTCCAAAACAGGAAAAAAAGGTGTGGGATCAGCGATATTAACGATTCTCAAGTAAGAGCCAATGAGAGCGCTAAGGCAACGACGAAGAGCTGCCCTGTAAGTACAGATTCTCCTGGTTTAGTTAACAGTTATCTGTTATCTAATCGTTATAAAATGAATCGATTCTAAAGATAAACTCTCTAGCTTCAGCGTTTAGGATGTGGAGAGTGGGTATATGATTAGGTTTTGCTAGAAAGAGAGGAACTTAAAGGTATATAGTCGATAGTCTCTTTGAGTCTTTAAGCGTATATCGATAATTATTGATATTAGTGTTTATCGATATTTATCGATTTGAAATAAGATCTTTATACAAGCCCACCTATACCTAAGGCTTCACTTTTTCAGCTGTTGGTTACATTGAAACCACTTCTTGTTATACCCATTTCATCGATTCGTACAGGGTATGCGAACTGGTCATTTGAGAAGTCTACATAAACAGAGCATTTAATCAGAAATCGATTCTCAATTATGGCTCAAAAGATTTAAGCTTGTATCGTTGGATTCTAGGTAAACTTATAGAAAGTTTCAGTTAGTCTAGGAATACATATCGTTAGGTATATGTATGTGTGTGTGTGTGCTTGTAATAGACAATTAAGAGAGAATTGTTGCTAGCTAATATAGGAATTAATACGCTAAGTGCTATGAGAATATCTTGTGAGCAATTGGAGCAAAACCGAGTGACAAGAGCACATAAGACTTGAGCGATAAGAGTCGAGCTGCCAAGCCGAATAACGAAATACAAAACCCACCCATAGACCCAGTTGACTCTATCTATTTAGCCATGTAGAAATGGCCGATACGAGTCGATACGCTGCATGCTAATTGGAAAAGTGGAAAATGCTACCAAAATGCCAGACCCCAGACCCCAGACCCCAGACTCGAGACCGAAGACGAACCCAAACCGAATTCGAGCTCGAGCTGGTGAAAATGAGGTGAAGTAAACGCTGGGCGCTTTGTCTAATTAGCATAAAATTAAATTTGTAATCATTGTGCCAATTGTTGGCGCACAGTCGACACAAAACTCTTGCAAGTCTTTCGTAGCTCTCGAAAACTATCTGGAAACTCGAAACCCTCCCCACCTGCCTGCCACCCCCCTCCCATACAGTCTCCACTGAATGTTTTTGAAAAACTGGAGCAAATGGGCTGCGAGACCGTGGGAAACGACGAGATTAATTTTATTTTAATTATTTTATCAAAAACGTTTGCGGCTCTGACTTTGACAGTCATACACTAACTTTCATTAGGGGTACTACCCGATTCGCTATGTCAAGTGTTAGTTAGTTTGCTGTACGATCTATCTGGAAGTTTGTAGATTATGTTATATGAAATTAAAAATAATAAAATAAAATTCTAAGGTAATGAAATAAACAAAAAATAATTAAGAATAAAATAAAATTCTTTGTAATAAAATATATATATATATATATATATATATATTCTACAAATTTTTATATTAAAATAAATTATTAAAAATCATAAAATTAAAAATTAATAAAATAGAATTATAGAATAATTAAAACATAAGTAACATAAAATAATTAATAATTAAACTAAAATTAATATAAATATTTTATTTTATTTATTGATTATTTTGTATGTTATTTATATTTTATTTTAATATAAAAATTTATTTATATATATATATATATATTTATTTATATATATATATATTTTTTTTTTATTACTTATTCCAATTTAAATTTTAAAATTTTGAATAAATAAAATTTTATTTGAGTTTTTTTATATCAAAATTTATAATTTTATTTTAATTATTTTTTTAATTTTATATAAAAACTTGTATAAATATATATATATAAATTTTTTTACTATGTTAAATAATTTATTCTTGAATAATTAAATTTTTATTTTATTTTAGCAATTTAATTTGTAAGTATTTTGAAAACATTTCTATAAGTTTTCGCTTAGCAAACCCACAAGAAGATTAAATTTTCATATCTAATGTTTTTTTTTTGTTTAACTGTATTTAAGTGTTCGGTGTGCTTCATTTGTCATTGGCTGTTAATGTTTCTGGGCATTTTATTACATGAGTTATTTGCCCCGCGGCGTATTATCAACGAAGACGAAGGTTTGTGGGCCGTGTGGGGGGGTGGGCGACGACGACGACGACGACGGCGGTGTGTGTGTGTGCAGGGAGGGCAGGGGGCGTGTCTGTGGCTGTGGGCCTGTGCTCTGCTTCTTGTCACATAATGTGGCCCAGCAATTAAACGAAACGGCTTCAAATTAAGCCAAGTAGCTGTGACGGACTGCACACTTTGCATACCAATTCGCAGCGATTCGCTTGAAATGGGGGCGAAATCGAAAACGAGAGTGTTTCAGGAGAAAGACAGAGAGAGAGAGAGAGAGAGGGAAAGAAAGGCAGGAAGAGAGAGAGAGCACGCACTAGTAGTTGCCTGGACCACCCAAATCACAGGCTACACAAGGGTCAAAGGCTGTAGCAAGTACCAAAAAAACAAAAAGAAAATCATAAACTGAAAGGAAAAAGCGGCAAAGAGTTCGGTAGCTGGTGACATTTTCCTCACTCAGTCATTATTTTCGGTTTATTTTAAAGATGATTGAGTCATAAAACGAACGGCGGCTTTACAAAGCCAGCGCAGTGGACTGGGCCTAAACGGGTGGCCCAACTAATTTGGAGTTGCACTGATATCACATCGTGAGGATCAGCGTCGGCTGCCTTTTGGTCTCGTTTGCTGAGAACTTGGGCAACTGCGCTATCAACATCTTGTGAGCAAATATTAAACATCTCTGCTGCCAGCTTTGACGCCGTTTCGTCTCTCACTGTCTCTCTGTCTCTCCTCTCTCTCTCTCTCTCTCTCTCTGTCTGTCTCTCTTGCTGGTTCTGTTTACCTTTGGCGGCATTTTCATCTTTGTTGTGCTTTATCTCTATCCCCTATCTCTCTCGCTCGCACTCTCTGTGTGCGATGCTCCATATTCATAAAGATCGTAAAGATGTTGAGTCTGATGTTGATCATCATTATGGCCGGAACTTGTCACATGCCACGTCGATTGCGTGGCCAAAACATCTTTTATGACCTGTTGGTTCCTGTTTAGCCCACTCAAATATATGCACAGATCGGTTTTTCTGTGAAGGGGTTACATTGTGATCAACATCGAGTCTTTTAGACAAGTTAGTTGGGCAGAACTTCAGAATCGCATTGCGATGATCGGCGTGATGCTGAGATGAGAGGAAAATGAGATCGGTTGCAAAGGTGATTAATGGAAGCTATTAGAATTGCAATTCGAAGATCACTGTGAAGCTGGTAACACGAAAGATTACTTCAAATGATGGGTTAAAGTTCAATTGGGAAGCTCACTGAACTAAAGCCGTCTGAATTAACATTTGCTGTGAATTGGGCTTATCAGTTACCAAGATCAGTTGCAACGATTTTACTGATGAAATATTCATCGACATGAAAGAAGCTAAGACTGCGATCAGTATACAAATGATATTGATTAATTAGATTTCAAAGATTTTCTAAATGCCATCTACAGATTTTTTCACGCACTTATGTGCGATCACATGTCGCGTGTCGTTGGCGATCAGCGCGATCGACGACAACATCAACGAAATGTACTTAAGCTGACGCATTACGCTGCGTATTAATGGGGCCTGGCTGCTCGGGCGGGTTCAATTGGGTCAAAATCAGCATAAAAATCCGTATGTGATGGGCTGATGATTTCAACGGATCGCATTGGATCGGATTGTGGCAACTTATTGCAATTGTAATGCGTTGAATATTGATGAGTCTAAAGATAGGCAGATAGACAAATGGACTGAGAGAGAGAAAGAGAGGCAGCAAGACAAAAACAAAGACAAAGACAGAGATAGAGAGAGAGAGAGAGAGGGAGAGAGACAGGTGATTGAGGCAAGACCAGATACTAAGTAACAATACATATATTAAGCAGCTATCAAGCAATGTCATATGTGCATACATTTCGTAGTGCTCACATTTTGGACCCGTACAAGGAAATTAAAAAATATAATTCTATTTGAAGACAAAAGCAAATGTATCAAAATGTATGCGAACAGATTTTAGGCCTAAAGAGCAACTCAGCCAGAGAGGGAGAGAGAGAGAGAGGGGGATAGAGGTGGGGAAGAAGCTAGAGGTAGACAGAGAGGTTGCTAAATTGCGAATTCAAGACTATTAGAGATGTGCGCGTGTCGAAACTACTATCTAGACGAAACGATGCACGATGAAAAAAATTGTGGATTTAACTTGACTTTATAATAGATCATTTCTATAGTTTATACAAAAATATATATTTCAAATATTATAAATATATTTATTTTTAAATTCATTTTTTTAATACCATTAATTCACTAAAATATTTTGATTTTGATAGTAAAAATACTTTTAAAATTTATAAATAAATTTTTTGTAGAATTAAAATTATTTAAAATAATTTTAAAATTTAGAATTAGATTTTGGAGAATTTTTTAACGTTATTTATTCATTAAAATATTAAAATTTTTATATTACAAATAATTTTAAAATTGATAAATATTTTTTTTTTTAATTGTAAATTTTCTTATAAATTAAATCAAATTGTAACTTATGCTAATATACATATTTTAAATAATTTTCATGCATTTTCCAACACTGAATTCATCACATAAATCGAAATTTATATCCCTAACCTAAATAGAAAATCAAAATATTTTCTTTTTCATTTCAAATCAATTCATAAATCTCTAAATTTCCAATACTATTCACATGCTAAACGAAGCTTTTACAACACTGTGCTCAGCTCTAGTTTCCCGCCGCTTGTCTTCGCTCCTCCGTATCATTTCGTGAATTGTATCGCGTGTTGCTTGCTGCTGATCTATGCAAATGAGTCGATGTCGCTGTCGATGTCACTTTGCCCTATGGAGATACGCAATGATACCACCATCTGGCCCCTCCCTAGTCTGTTCCACTCTGCCTCTCTCTGTCTGTTCTCGGCTCCTGTAAGGTTGTATGAACATTTAAAATATGCAGAGCTGAAATGAAATGAAAAAAAAAAAAAAAAACAAAACAAATTAAAACCGAAACCCAAATGAAATGAGAAATTTACAAAATTGCCAATTGTCTGAAGCTAATCGAATTTCCGTTCCATTCGATTTATCTGACATTTGTTTTGGGCTTAAGTGCAGCCAAAATAGTTAGATGGGAAGTGCTTCCTGTTCCATCCATGTAAATGCAGGCCATGACCTTCGATAAAGATGTCATTGCCTGGCCAAGGATCAGCACCACTCAACCACTACCTGCGCTCGCTCCCTAACGACTTCCGTTTGACCAGCGCTGATAGGCTGTGGCGTATACCCTGTGGACTCTATCATCATATCCATTATATATTCAGTGCGGGCAATTAGGTAAGATCTCGACACAGCTAACTTAAGATTTCCAAAGACAGCAACAACTTTAGACAACAACAGCAACTGTTGCTAGTAGCCGTTGCTGCTGTTGCTGCTGCGTGCGAGGCTGAGGCATGGCACAGCATTTTAATATAGAAATTTTCTTATTATTTTAGGCCAACGGCCTACAACGGCCCCGAGGCCTCAGTCTCAGTCTCAGTCTCAGTGCCCCCCACTCCCCACTCCCCTCTCTCTCTGCCTCTCCCTCCCTCTCAGCCATTGCGTCAAGTGCCAACATCCAATTTCAATTCCAATTCCAATTCCAACTCGCAGCCAAAGCCAATCAGACAAAGCCAAAGCGCGCTCTGCAGAGCTCTGCACAGCCATTGAACAGGCATCGACCATCGGCCATAAGTTTGTCTGTCTGTCTATCTGTCGCTCCCACTCCCAAAGACAGAGAGAGAGAGAGAGAGAGAGAGATAGAGACAGAGATAGAGGCCCAGTCCATAGAAGGGCTGCCCCCTGTGCATGAATATTGTTGGATCTTGACAGCGGCGACAATTTGGTCAAAAAGAAAGTCGTTGTCACTGCCTTCAAAATACCCTACATTGTTGAGCAGATGGGGCATGATGGAGTATCAGATATAAGACTTAATTATGCTATAAATATTATATGGATATAGATACAGATACAGATACAGATACAGATACAGATACAGATACAGATACAGATACAGATACAGATACAGATACAGATACAGATACAGATACAGATACAGATACAGATATAGATACAGATACAGATACAGATACAGATACAGATACAGATACAGATACAGATACAGATACAGATACAGATACAGATACAGATACAGATACAGATACAGATACAGATACAGATACAGATACAGATACAGATACAGATACAGATACAGATACAGATACAGATACAGATACAGATACAGATACAGATACAGATACAGATACAGATACAGATACAGATACAGATACAGATACAGATACAGATACAGATACAGATACAGATACAGATACAGATACAGATACAGATACAGATACAGATACAGATACAGATACAGATACAGATACAGATACAGATACAGATACAGATACAGATACAGATACAGATACAGATACAGATACAGATACAGATACAGATACAGATACAGATACAGATACAGATACAGATACAGATACAGACACAGATACAGATACAGATACAGATACAGATACAGATACAGATACAGATACAGATACAGATACAGATACAGATACAGATACAGATACAGATACAGATACAGATACAGATACAGATACAGATACAGATACAGATACAGATACAGATACAGATACAGATACAGATACAGATACAGATACAGATACAGATACAGATACAGATACAGATACAGATACAGATACAGATACAGATACAGATACAGATACAGATACAGATACAGATACAGATACAGATACAGATACAGATACAGATACAGATACAGATACAGATACAGATACAGATACAGATACAGATACAGATACAGATACAGATACAGATACAGATACAGATACAGATACAGATTCAGATACAGATACAGCTCATTTTATAGGGTATCTCTCGGTCTAGTCCTCAGTAGAAGAGCGCGCTTTGTTTGGGCCTTGGGCTTTTGATTTTGGTTGGCTTTGGCTGCCTCAGTGGCCATCACTCATTGAAGATTGGCGGCGCAGCAGCAACAGCAGCAGCCAACGAATCGGGTTTGGAGACCGTCAAGTGGTTGCAGTTGGAGCTGTTGGAGCTGTTGGTTAATGGCCAGCGTTTGGGGCCCGCCGGTTGGCATATGGCGTACGTTCGATGGAAAGAAAACACACATCATGAATCTTTAATGAAGAATCACCAAGTTAGGGGGCCCCCGGGGGCACGACCATAAACGTTGCCGCACATTTTCTTTTATTGAGCCGTAAGATTCGAATTGTTGTTGTTGCTCTTTAACGAGTTGAGTTTGTTGTTGTTGTTGTTGTTGTTGTTGCTTTTTGGATGTGATTTCGTATTTGGCGCGGCGTTTGAAGACCGGCGGCCAGCAGCCATAGCCATAGCCATAGCCGCAGCCATTGTCGATCGTGAATTGCGGATCGGCAGAGCTCGGACCCGCGACCCGCAGACCCCGGACTCTAGACTCGCAGACCTCAGACCCATGCCCATCGTGCACCCATCGCAATGTTAATGTATTTGGAAATCGTGCCCGACGCGTCTCTCAGCAGCGCATTGAGAAAACCAGAATGGAAAGCGATTAGCCCAGCATAACGACGAGACGTATTCTCTAACTCTCGTTGCTATCGATAAATATCGATTGTGAGATGAGTTTATTTTGTAATTGATTTAAGCTTGAGCGAAGAATGAGGAAAACTTTATAATCATTATCATCATTGATCTTTACAGCTATATTGTAGCAGAGTTATCAAAGTTGAGGATGTGTATGAAGTCAAGTTTATCGATTTGAGAAACTATCGATATTGGGCTGAACTCCACTGAACTCCAATTGAGTATGATTCTTGATAAGCAAATGCTTATTTGGTACATCAAAATATAAATCATAATCAATGTTTATTGATTAAGTTATCGATAAGTTACATATATCGATATATCGATTAGCATAACATCCAATTTCGTTGGTTAACTGACTGTAGAAATCAATTGACTTCCTTATGATGAAAGCTTAAGATCTTTTGTCGATTCCATCAATGAATTGTGATTGGAAGATGCCCAAACAAACATGGCGACAAAGTTGAGTTACTTTTTGGACGGTCGCCCCATCATCATAAAAGAAATTTATTGACAAACTATGCATTATTAAAAAATTATATGTACTTGTCGTGGTGTGTGTGGCGCGTTTGAGATTTGTTTAATAATAAATTCATTATGCGAGACGAAGTCGGAGAAATTAAGCATGCATAGATATGTATGGGTATGGGTATGGGCAGGGGCATGTGCATAGTTATGGGTATGGGTATGGGGTATGGGTATGCGGATGGGCCCATGGACGTTGGACACTATGGTCAACGAACTGGTGGACCGTGAAAGTTGTCTGCACACGATTCTGACCCAAAAAATAAAAACAAAAGACAAAAAATGAACGATTCAACGTGGTTTCATTATGATAATTGTAGAAATTAGCCAATGATTGATGGCCCAACAATGCGAACCCAATCGAAGAATTCATCTACAGTTACGAGCCGCATAGGAAGTTCAAAATTGATGCTATGAAAGTGATCTACTGAACGATCAGTTAGTGACGTTAGAACTTTGTCTATAAAAGGCAGAGAAATATGGGAGGAATTAGAATATCTTCAAATATATGTTAATATAGAAGGTCAACTCAGGAAAGAATGTTTCCCACAAGTACTATGCATAAGTTTTTCCACAATTTTGAAGAGAATTCCACATAATCTCTAACTCCTAGAATTTGGTAAATACCTCAACTCTGGCTCAACAATCTAATTGGCATTTGGACAGTCAATCATTGATTGAGTTAGGCCTCAGTTTGAGTGTCAATTGTAAAGCTGTGACAGTGTCTGGAGAGCAGACTCAGCTGGCGTGTGACATGGGATATGCGCCTTGTAAAGCTTCCCTGACCGGCCCAACAGAGGAAGCAGTCGTCCTTTCTCCACTCTTTATTGTCCGTTGTCCGTTGTCCGTCGTCCGTTGGCATCCAAGTGCAAAGCCCAATCAAGCATTACAAGAGCGCAACGTTTCCGACTTCCGATGCGAGTTTCATATTACGAAATGTGAACAGGACGTAGAGCGGGGGCAAAACTGTTCCAACTGGAACTGAAACTGTCGCAGAAGGAGTTGCTGTATTGGCTGCGACTGCGACTGCAACTGCTTCTCCTGCTGTCCCAGTTTAACTGCCGCCTTCCACTTGATTAAACACTTTTATCCAACGGCCCCTACTTAGTTCGTCCTACCCTCTGCTCTCAAACAGCAACGATTCTGTGAAATGTGTCAGGGGCTGGCTGGCTGGCGAGCTGGTGAGCTGGCTGGCTGGCTCCAGGACCTGCTACCAGGGACGGGGCCAGCGTAATTTGATGCCACACAATGATCCGTTGACGCTTGATCTTTGCTGGCCAAGCTGGCGAGCAACCGAGCCGCGGCTACCGCAATGACAGGTGCAGCGCCTAATGATGATGCCCCGATGCTCATCATGATGATCATGCTGCAAGGATGCACCTTGCTGCAACTGCAGCCAATTGTCTCTAGCCAGGGGTTGCTCTTCAGACTTCTGTGTGCGCTCGAGTGTAATGCAAAACGTGTGTCGAACGTCACAGCACAAAAAACTAAAAACCGAAAGCGAAGCAAGGGCAAAAAAAAAGTAAACGAGGAAGGAGACAGGTCGAAACAGGTACAAAGTAGAAGTAGGGGGAGGGGAGCTAAGAAGCTGCTGTTGCCATCATCCACACATCCCTCATTGTTTCAGTTGCGGCGGCGTTCATTCAACTGCTGCCACAGGACGCCGGACCTGCCGGTCAGTCAGTCTGTCTGCCTTTATAGCTAGACTAAGGATCAATGCTCCCTGCTGCTGCTGTTCAGTTTGTTGAACTATAAAACGCAGTTGCCTATATAATTATAAGGACTTCCAGTCAGTATTCAGCTGGCACTGAAGAGTAGCTACATATGCATACTTGGCTATAAATAGACAGCTTTGTCGAGTATTTGTGGAGTTAATGCAAAAGTCCTTGTGGAGGGAAAGTTATCTGTGGTGTAATATTCTATGTTTCAGGGTATCTGCCAGAGGAAGAGCTTTATTGAGTAAGGCATCTACCAATGGTTAGCCCACTTAAACTTATACATTATAGAATGGTTATAAATAATGATGATGAAAAGAAGAGAGAAGGAGGAAGTATGGAAGAAGCCAGGGGCAGGAAGGAGAAAGGAACGATGAAGAACAGAGGCAGAAATAGAGAAAAGGAAAGAAGGAAGAGGGAAAACATGAAAACGAAAGAAGAAAGAAGAAGGACGGAATAAGGAAGGAAGCAATGTGAAAGGATGAAGGAAGAACGAAGGCAGAAATGGGGAAATGGAAAGAGGAAATAAGTAAAAAAGAAAGAGGAATAGAAAGATAGTAGCATTAGGCAGATATGAAGGAACAGAAAGAAGAAGGAAGGAAGCATTCGGAATTAGGCCTAGAATCATATAGCATAAAGATTGAATCATGTTAGCTAAGACTTAAGACTCGTTACCTTGACTTTAACAAGAGCTAAACAGTTGCCAGTTGCAAAACTCTCCCAAAAAGTAATAAAAAAAACCCCAAAAACAAAAACTCATCTGAGTGCAAATAGAGGTGCGTTGCATGGCATTTTGGTATTGATTACCTGGCAAACTGACAACAACAATAACAACAACAACTGACAACAAGGTGTGCGTGTATGTGTGCTAGTCTCGAAGGGCATCTCTGTCGCGTTGTCAGCGTCAGCGTCAGCGTCGTCATCGTCACCAATCGTCGCTGTGTCAACAATTTAATCAGTTCAAATAAAAGATACAACGGATATTCCTCAGCAAGTTTCGGTTACATTTGAATATATCGAGGGACAAACCAGAGACAACCACCAACAGCAGCCACATTCAGTCACTCAGATAACCAGGCAACTGCGCCTCCTACTCCTCTGCTCCTCCATCTCCTTCTCCTTTTGGCCGGCTGCGTGCGCCCTTTTTTAGCGCACTTCCACTTCCTCTGAGGCAATCGGGACTAGAGCTTGATGAGTCTCTGTTGTAAGCAAATATTTTAGTTGCCTGATAAAAAACAAAAAAAAAATAGTAATAGTATGCTCTAGGCGGGCATGCATGACTAGGAGATGACCTGCCTAAACTAAGAAAGGTTGACATTCTGCTAATGGAAATTGGATTTTAGATACAGTTTTTGCTTAGAAGAACTTAAAGAGCTTCTAAGTAACACTTTCGACTATATATATGTATATCAAAATTCAATATTATATATAGAAGTTTTAAGAGCTGTCTATCTAGAACATAGATAGATATTCCTATGCTCCGACTCTATATATGTATTACAGACCAAGCAAAGTCAACAAATCTTTACATATTCCCAAGACTCAAAAGTTGTTCCTACTATAATCCCTAAACTGTCTCATTTACAGGGTATATGCGTATGCTATCAACGCAAAAAAAAAACGAGCTCATAATGCAATCGGACGGGTAAAAAAAAAAAATAAACGCACGCAGATGCATTTAAGAGCGCGTGTTTGCTGTTGTTTCCTGATGTGTTGTCCCTAGTACAGGGAATACACACACCCACACTCGCACACCCACACCCACACACAGATAGAGACATGTGTGCAGATACAGATACAGATAGAGATACGGATACATAAAAAAAAGTCAAGATAGTTGCCATGACTATTTGGTACACACACAACAAACACATGAATATTCAATCAGTTTGTGGCTATGCGCGAGGGTGGTTCCCGGTGGTGCTCGGTGGTTCGATCCGAACCGTTAGAGCCGCCAGCAGCGCAGCACGAGCTCTCGCTAGGAAAACGGTCTGGAGCTGGAGGAGGGAGCTGGGTCACACGATTTGCCATGGGGCGCAAAATTGAGCGCAACGTAAACGTAGACTAAGCAAACAAGCTGATGAGAGAATTACAGAGGGGATGAAGCGAGGGAGGTGGAGGAGGGAATGGTGGGCAGAGTAAGGCAGATATGAAGAGGGGCGTGAGGGAGGCAGAGAAAAAGAGAGAAGATTGCTAGCTAAACGTAGCTGGGAAGAGCTAAAAGACAGACGAGCTAACGTTTAAGGATAAGAAGGACTTGAAAACGGTTAAGGATAAGCCAACAAACAGAAAGGAAGAAAGTATAAAAGAAGATGAAGAAATGAGTGAGACAAATTGATATGAAAGAAAGGAGAAGACTCAAAAAACGAATTGGATAATGAAGAAGATGGGAAAGAACGAGAGAGGAAGGGAAAGCGAAGGATTCTGGGAAAAAAAGAGAGAGAGAAAGTGACAAAGAGAGTGAGAGTAAGACAGAAAAAAAGAGAAGCAGACGGACAGACAGAGAATGAGAAAGAGACCAACAGACAGACAGAGCGTGTGAGATGGAAGAAAGGAAAAGAGAGTGAAAGAGGAGTAAGAGAAAGAAAGAAAGTAGAGGTAGTTCGTCACAGAGAGAGAGTATGAGAGATTGAGCCAAAGAGGGCAGGCAGCGACAGAGGGAGCTGTGGCAATACCAAAATCAAACCAAAAGACAAATCGTATCGAACATCGGACAATAAGCCAAAGTCGAAACACACCTATGTACATATATACATATGTGTGTGTGTTTATTAAAGTAGGTAACATTATCAAGAATAAATAGATAACGGGTGAGCAAACGTCTCTGGCTGACGCGATTCAATTTGATTCTTAAAGAAAAGCCACACAAAATATATAAAAATTAAAAAATAATTGTGGAATGTCAGAGTTGAATACCCTAACAAGATGTATAACAGATATATAACAGATATGTCATATAACTGTTATATTCATAATGATAAATACTATAGATACAATAGATACTCCAGATATTCCAGATACTATAGTAAGTTTAGATACTATAGATACTATAGATACTATAGATACTATAGATACTATAGATACTATAGATACTATAGATACTATAGATACAATAGATACAATAGATACTATAGATACTATAGATACTATAGATACTATAGATACTATAGATACTATAGATACTATAGATACTATAGATACTATAGATACTATAGATACTATAGATACTATAGATACTATAGATACTATAGATACTATAGATACAATAGATACAATAGATACTATAGATACTATAGATACTATAGATACTATAGATACTATAGATACTATAGATACTATAGATACTATAGATACTATAGATACTATAGATACTATAGATACTATAGATACTATAGATACTATAGATACTATAGATACTATAGATACTATAGATACTATAGATACTATAGATACTATAGATACTATAGATACTATAGATACTATATATACTACGCATATACCATACACAGTTCATAGCTGATTCGCAATACCCTTGTCCCAAGTGTATATATCTATATGAAATTATTGTTAAACACATCGAAAAGCCTCAATGACAACAAATTCCAATTCTGGCCCTGATATCAGGCGACGCGCAGCCATCATCAACATCGCCTTACGCCTCCTCCTCTTACTCCGCCTGCCCCTACTCCTCCTCCTCCTCCTCTTTCTCGTCGCTGTCGTTGGCTTAAATCTCAAGAGCACACACACACACACACACACGCCCTCACCTGCCGCCCCCTGGGTCTAGTTCGAGTGCACGTCGAGCGAGTTTCCGTTACGCTTATCGCCTGGCAAAATCATCGATCATCTCAAATTCACGATCCATCATCATTAGCGATAAGTCTGGGGGGCTGTTGCTCGAAATACGCTTGAAGTTCCAAAATTTTGCCGCCTTGGACCCGCCCACCCTAAGTTCGTTTCGGAGGCAGTGTGTGCAGATCTTCACAAATGATCTATTGACTAGACCGTCGAACTTTAGACCCCATATATCGATATACACACACACATAGGCATAGGTGTAGGTGTATTTCCTATCAGGGAATTGCATTGAGACGTTGGTTTTCGGGGTCCGTTTCGATATCGTTTGGTCCGATTCCGGATTCCGTTCCCTTGGTTTTATCTTTATTGTTTGGGGGCCCCATTGCCCATTGCCCATTGCCACATTGGCTCTTTGCGTTCTCTTTCAAGACGCTTAGCGCCCAATTGATTGGCCTGCAAAATCGTGTCACGTGCCCGATTATATGGCCAAGATATATGGGGAGCGTTGTATAAACAATTTCTAATGCATTCTGCCGTTGCGTCTATCTGCTGCTCTCTCTGCGCGCTGCTCTCTGCTTCGGGCACCCCGCCTTTTGCCAATTTTATGACGCCCGCACTATTTTCCACTTGTTTATACGAGTTTATAATGCTACACTGAAAGAAAAAACAAGCGGCAAAAAGTTTAGCTATTTGATAGATTGCAATTGTGACTTTTCATCTATAAGAAATGGTCAATTTATAAACAATCGATTATCGAAATCGATTATTGAAATCGATTAATTTGAATTTCAAATCTTTTAAGATTTCCAAAAAATAGAAAAAGTCTATTTTTAGATATATATGTTTCTTTAATACCCGAAATTCAAATATATCGTTTCAATAAATCGATAAATATCGATTTTTCTGTATCAGTAAATATTCTAATATCTAAATTCTATTTATAAGTATGTATGTATACACAAATAAGTTACAATCGATAGTTATCGATTTCAATGAATATCAATATCAGTTAGCTCACTAATGAAAATATCGATAAATCGATATATATATAAATAAAAAAGAAGAAAATACCAATAAGCCAAAGCATCTGATAGCTATCCATATAATATAAGCACTTAACAAATCATTCATATGAAATGTCTCACTCGATTTGTCGCAGTGTATTGTACGATTATCTGTGTGTTCGTAAGAGGCAGCTGCTGCCATAAAGCGAACACGATCTATCGATCTATTGGCCCCGACCAGATAACAGATATTATTATTGTGACCAAGATAGGCAATAGCATTTCAGTGTTTCACTATTTGTAATACACTTACAAAGCACACACACACACACACAGTCAGAGAGAGTGTGTGGTGTTGTCACCTAGAGTTGAGCCTTGGCAAAGCCCAAAAACAGGAAAAATAACAAAAGTATCTCGTATCTCTTTGTCTGTCTGTGTCGGGCCTTAGCCGTAAAGACGCTGTAAACGATTTTTAAGCCCAGCGAGCCGCAGCGCGTGATATCGCCAACTAGCTCTCTTAAAGTCTATATATATGTGTGTATATGTGTGTATATGTATATCTGAGTCGGGTGCTGATCACATTTTGGGGATCATGCTTCCTGTGACTCAGCGCATGAGTCACACAATGGGGGCAGCTCGAGGTATTTACGTATTTGACTGGTATCAGTGCCAAAATTAAGCCCACTATTTACCTCTCTATCTAGCACAGATACGCTCCTGCTCTCTCTTTCTATCTCGCTATATCTCTCTCTTTCTCTATAGTTATAATATGAGTGCATATATAGGCATATCTCTCTTTCTATCTGTCTCTTTCTCTCTCTTCCTTTCTATAGCTTTGCTCTTTTTGTCTCATCTAGTTGACCAAATGACGTTATCATGTGTGTGTGTGTATGTGACTCTATGTGTGTGTTCGTCCATGTGTCTGTGCTTTGGACATGCTGCTCGTCCGCGCATTTGGCTCGTAAATTGTTTCCAGTTAAACTCATTATGTAATTGTCCAATTGTTGGCACATTAGGCCATGCTTCTTATCCTGCCACAACCACCGCCCACCGTCCACCTCCCATCCATTGTCCATTGTCCACTGTCCGACATAGTGCAGTGGCCATCGTTGTGGCATATTTCTTTATCCTGAATCAATAAAAAGCTCACGCATAATTTATAAGCATTGCCTCCAAAGACGGACGGAAGGACAGAGCTAGCGCCAGAGCCGGAGCCGGAGCAGAGAAGCCTCGACAGCGGGACGACCCAGCTGTCCATCATAACTGTTTCGGTCTGTAGCCATATTGATTCATACACTGTGCGACAAAGTTGGGTAAGTTATTAAGCAGGTATTAACTAAATTGTTATTCTATATATGATAAATCTATGTATATATGTTTTTGTCTTTTGTATTTCGTCTATATATAAGCCTAAATAAAATACTAAAAAAATACATTAAGAGCTAATGCTGCTAATACTCAGCTATTACTGATAAAGATATTGATATATAGTTTATATATGTGTATATATATCCTTTACATATCCAAGAATTCATCAATTGTATATGAGCAGCAGCTGGAAGCTCTTAACTCGCTGAGTTCTATGTATCGAGTAAGTACTGTATATATCTATATATCTATCGAAATCATATTATATGATAGATCAAATGATTTCTATGGTAAATCATTTTGATTTGCAAATGGAGTTCACTTCATGTTGCCTAGTGTATAATTCGCTCTCTTACTCTATCTGCATCTCTATCTCTATCTCCATCTCTATCTCTAACTATATCTATCTCTATCTCTTTTCCGCAACGCGCACAGCCTGACCAACTGAAGAAGAGTAGCAACAGCCACAAATGTGGGTTGGGTGGGTGCACCAAAAATGGGGATAACATCGTTTTGTCTGGGGGTTGCTTCAATATCTATGTATGTGAGTGCGTGTGTATGTGTTAGTGTGCGTGTGTGTGTGTGTGTGTGTGTGTATCTTGCAGATACAGATACACAAGTGTTGCCTGGCAACCGAAAACCATGAGAATTGTACATAACAAACCAAAACAGCGTGCTGTGCGGGGGGTGGTGGTAGAGGGTGGGGGGGTCTAACTGACATAGGGGTGGATGAGGCAGCACCCAAAGCTAACCCCCAGCCCCTTCCACAAACAAAAGCAGCCCATCTCTGCGGGTGTTGCTGCTGCTGCTGCCTCTGCTGCTGTTGTCATTGGCCAGTTGGTTGCCCGCATGATTTCATCTGGCAACAACAACGGCAACAACAACCTGCTGCTGGATGCAGCAACAACAACAACAACAACTAAATCGATAAAATGTATCTGCAGCTGCGGCTGCGGCTGCGTCTGTTTTGTGGTTCGTTGACTAAATGCGGGCGTGTGCGTTACATACACAAATACATACAAACAATACAACTGTGTATATACACACACACACACAGAGACAGAGAGACTTATGTACATATAGCATGAGCAATGACTAATCGCACATTATGCTGTGTATCTGGCCGGGCAGAAAAATCAATGCGCAGAGCTGAGCTGAGCAGAGGCCAAGAGCAGCGCCAAAGAGCAAACGAATCACAAAAACGCAAGTCACGCGGCGCAGGCAGAGATGTATACAGACACACACACACACACACGCACACATATACAAGCGCTGTAAATGGTCGGTCCTGCGCAGCAGCAGCCGCCAAGACAGAGATAGCAGCAGCCGAGAGGCTGCTGTGGTTGGCTCACACACGTACACACACGCACACATACAGAGAGAGAGACACACACAGCAGGCTGCTCTGCCGCCTTGCCCAGAGAACAAATCTCAACGGTCAAAGGAAGCAAAAGCAAAACGAAATGAGAAGGAAACAGCAGCAGCAGCAACAGCAGCAGCAGCACCAGCAGCAGCAGCAGCAATAGTAAAAGCAGCGACAGCAGCAGCAGCAGCAACTGCGACGTCAGCGTCGCTCGCTTTGCCCAATTGCCAGGCGGCAATTTATCAGCATTCCTGCTGCGCAAGATGCGACGACGCAGACGACGACGCCGGCAGCGCTGTCGCTCTCATGCATGTGCACGACGCGCTCGCGCTCGCTCTCGCGCGTGCTCTCCGCCTCGTATCTATGTGGCTTATCTGTGTGAGCGGCGTGTGCTGGTGTGCGACGTGCGCTCTCTTGCGCTCTCTGCTGCTGTTGCTGCTGCTGCGGCGGCTGACTATGCGCTTTGATTACACCTGAGTAGCTGTTGTTGTTGTTGTTGCTGTTGCTGCTGTTTGGTTTTTCTTCGGCAAAGTCGTTGAACGTGTCTGCGCCTCGCGACGCGTCGTCGTCGTCAGTTTGTCGACGTCGACGTCAGCGGCAGCGTCGCTGTCACTACTTCAATTGAATTGTAATGAGCGTGTGGCGGCTTTTTGTTGTCGCTGCTGCTGCTGCTGCTTGTTTTGTTTTACTTTTTTTTTTTAGTTTTTTGTTGTTTTTTATATTTTTTTTTGGAAAATTTGTTAAAATTTTCGTCGCCAGCTTTACGGTTTTTTGCGTTTTACGTTTTGTTAATACGTTTTACATATTATTTTCGAAGTCATCTTTTCTTCCCTCCCTCCCTCTCCCTCTCTCTCTCTCTCTCTTTCTCTTTTTCTGTCCCTTTCGTTGTTGTCGCTTGTTTTATTCGTGTTGTTACTTGTGTTTGTCTCCATCTTCAACTCTAATTTGTTTAAATTGTTTTTTAATTAACTATCAGTGACATTTTCTTTTTCATTGTTTTTCCGCCTTCTCTTTCTCGACTGCTTCTTCTTCGCTTGTATTTTTGGAGCTGGTTCTAAAGCGCTGAGATGATAATGTTGTTGCTTTTGGGGCTGGGCCATAATGAAGCTGTAGGGAAAGTTGATTATAGTGGGAAATTGTCGACTCGAAAATATAGTAAAAAATAGAAAATAAATAAATATGTTTAAGTGATGTCAAATAATTGGAGTATATGCTTGAAAGTATTTAATCGATAGTAGACTTAATCGATAGCTTCAATTGCTAGTTATCGATAAGAACGGTAATCGAAATTTATTTAGTTTTGTTATTTTTTATACCCTGAACCCATTGAAAATGGGAAAACAGGGTATAATGGTTTTGTTAAAATGTATGTAACAGGCAGAAGGAGGCGTGGCAGACCCCATAAAGTATATATATTCTTGATCAGGGCGACGAGCTGAGTTGATTTAGCCCTGTCCGTCTGTCCGTCCGTCCGTCTGTCCGTCTGTCCGTCTGTCCGTCTGTCCGTCTGTCCGTCTGTCCGTATGTTTGAACGCGTCGATCTCAGAATCTATAAGAGCTAGAGACTTGAAATTTTTTATGTAGGTCCGTGTATAGCACGCGCAGATCGAGTTTGTTTCAAAAATTCGATAACTTTTATCGTTTTAATGTTATCGATTTAAAACGTTATCGAAACGCAGTTATAAATTTATATCTCCCGCATCTTTAGAGCTAGAGTCTCCAAATTTTGTATTCAGTATAATGTAGAGTTTATACAATTTTGATTTTTGTCAAATTTTTGATACCACCCCCCTTTCCTTCCCTTTCCCCCCAAACTTGTAAAATCCGTATTTCAAATACTAGAGACTTGTGCTTTGGCAAATATACACATATAAATGACATAATCACGCTCTGAAAGTTTGATTAAGAAAGTCCATCTTCAAAAGAATTTATTGAACAATTCATTTCCCATAGTAAAGCCTATGAGCGCAGCCCACGCTCAGTTGCTGCGCTAACTGCGCAGTCAGCAGATCGCGTGCTTATGCGTATGTGTATGTGTGTATGTGTGTGTGCATGTATTGCTTGTATACATGTATATGTTAAATAAGCATAGAATGTTTGGAGTATCGGCTCTTCGCAGGGTTCAGGGGATCTCCTAGTCGGGTACCGCCGACTAGAGCTTTCTTACTTGTTATTTCAGTTTTTTGTTTAATTTTTAGCTATTTTTTAAATCTTGTGTCTTATCGATAACTAGTTATCGATAAAAATTGATCAGCATTTCTTTTAATCTTAAATATTTATTAATTATCTGAAAATCGTTGTGTTTTTAACGAAACATATATAGTTATAATTTTTATCGATAACGATAACCGATAATTGCATGTGAGTTACATAGCATTCATTGCATTTGTCATTGTATATCGATAGAAGTAATCGATTCTAGTTGTTTAGCTTTTTGCATATATAATGCTTCACATATTTCATCTCATTCTCGCTCTCTACTTAATCTTTCCTGGCATTATCTTTCTCTCTCTCTCTCTCTCTCTTTATGCACTCTCTATCTCCTGCTGTCATTCTCGCTTTCTATTCTTTTAAAATAACTTTACTTATCTTATGGGAATACCCCTTCTTCTTAACTCTTTAAAATCAAAATTAAATTTCCATTTGTGGCACATGCTCTTCCCTCTACCTCTCTCTCTCTCTCTCTCTCTCTCTCTCTCTCACCCTTTCGCTCTTTCGTCCTTGACCCAGGCCACTTGCCTAATTGCAGCACTATACAATTTCCTCGACTTTCATTTGCCATTTTCACAAATTTTCCCAATTTCCATTGCCCGTTACGTCGTCGTCACCGTCACCGTCGCCGTCTCCGTCGTTGGCGTCGCTCTTTTTGGTCTATTTTAAAAATAAAGCACGCTAACGACGCGCAATAACCATAAATAGTTAAAAATATGTTTGCCCCTCACTCGCGTCTGTCTGTCTGTGTGTGTGTGTGTGTGTGTGTGTATCTGTATCTGCAAGTACGTGTAGCTGCTGCTGCTGCTGCTGTCGCGTAACAACAGCAGCAACAGCCACGAGCAATTGTTGCTGCTCTTCACTTTTCATTTGCTTTGTCACTGCCAAAATGCAGGTGAAGGGGCTACGGGGCAAGGGTAGAGGGGGAAGTAGCAACGGAGAGAGGGAGCAGGGAGGGGGCTTAACTCTCTTTGGCGACTCGCTTTTGGTCAGCGTTATTTGGTGTGGCTCCTTTGTCGCTTATCTTGCAGCAAATGATTGAACGGCTGCGGCTGCTGCTGCCAGTTATACCCTGTAGATATTATAGATAAGCAAATAGGGTATATTGGTTAACAGGGGGTATATTGGTTAACAGGCAACTAAAGTCTTTTTTATTCACATAATGCATATCTTATAGAGTTACTTAAGCAGTTTCCACTCAGTTCCAGAGTCATGAAATTTGATAAGTTTATTATCTCTATCTTCTTTTTCAGTCAGCAGCTGGTAAAGCTCTTAGAACAGGGTATCTTTTAGTCCATAACTCTCTTACTCTCACTTATTCTTGTTGTTATTGCAGTTGCTCCATCGTTTTGTCGCCTTTGATGTGCGGCGCTTATCTAATCGACCGTCGAATACCTGACGACAGGCACCGGCCCCCGCCTCGCCCCACGCCCCTCGCACTCCCACACCTTCGCCTTCGCCGAGTCACAAGATTAGCGAAGCTGCGCAGCAACTGTTGCTGTCGCAGAGGCTGTTGTGGCTGGGCGTGGCAGTGCACCCACACACCCACACACATACACACAGACAGGGTTGAGGTGTGATTTCTCAGCTGCTGTTCCATTGGCTTCTGGTATTTGATATTTTGATATTTGGTTGTTCTCTTCTTCCTCTTCTTCTTCGTTTCTTTTGTGATAGGCGCAATTATAGAAACAAACGAACGATTATTTATCAGACAGGCGCGGGTCTACGGAATCGAGAGGAATACGCGCTTACCAGAGGCAATGCGCACAGTAAATGCTCTAACAAAGGCAATGTTATGAGATTTGCATAGAGAGGCGCCCAATACTAAATTAAAGTTGACTAGATAACGACTTCACATACACTTACTTAAGCATTAGATAGGTACAGTAAAGCTTGCATTAACGACTTTAACTGAACACCTCAATCATCACATAATGAGATTCGCATAGAGAGGCGATTCATCAAACAGTTTACTTTTATTTAAATTTATGGAACAGCTATGCAGTTTAAACATCAATCAATCAATCATATATCATATATCATGCCTCATCACCTAGTCCAAGTGCTTATTGTTAGTGTATTCTCTTTCATATTGATTTCAGTCTCAATTTTCAGATACCTTAAGATTGTGGATCAAGTGAGGTTAGGGTATGTAGGAAAGTCTGTGTGCTGCAACTGCAACGCAACTGTACTTTTTCAGCTGGACGCACATCTTGCGCAAGATTCTAAAACAACTGAGTGTGTGTGTGTGTGTGTGTGTGTGTGTGTGTGTATGCGGTTAATCAATGAAACTGTTTGCTGATAGCATTACCGTTAACTCAGCCAAGGCGCCTACAGTGGGGTAAATGTATAAATGTATATATATATATATATATATATCGATATATATATATATATATATACATATATATATATATATATATATATAGACGTATTAGCATAACACTCTAATCTCGCAGACTGCCCGCCTGCTGTGTTCCACTTAAGGCGTGTGTGCGAGTGTGTGTGTGTGTTTATAAGGAAAGAGTGTAAGCGAGACAGAGCGAGCTGATTGTTAAACTAGCTTCGTTTGTCAATCCCATTGCATTGATGTCCAATTGGAATCCAATTCGAAATAGTTTCATTTTGTTGTGTAAACTGAAGCTAGTGCTAATAGTTATATGGGGTATATTGGTTGGGAGCATGTGTATGTAAGAGATATAAGAAATCATCTTCTATATATACATATATATAACATCCTGATCAGATCAAAAAGCAATCGAGACATGTCCACCCGACTTTTCATCTGTCTGAACTTTTCTTAATCTTAAAATTCTTACTTTTTCCACTTACTCCAAAATATAGATAAAAATCGATTTTAATTTTCGATATAACTCGAAGACTATCAGAGCTACAGAAAACATATTTGGCATATAGCTTCTCAGTAACTCTGCTCAGCTAAAGCTCTTTTCATTTTTCCTTCTAGCTCATTGGAAAGTATCTGCCAGTCAAGCAATCCAACTGGCACACTCTAAGCTGTTTCAGTTGCGAGTTATCTGAAACTCAGCTGCCGCACGTCAGGTTTAAAGGCATTACGTAATTGGTCAAAACAGGAAGACGTGTTCAAATTCAATTTTCAATGTTTTTCGCAATTGCAACGAACCCCCTTTTTTTGATTGACCCCCCGCGCCAAACGTTGCCCCTGTCAGAGGCATGCTGCACTCTGCTTATCGCTAAAGCACGAGCTCAACTATTATGTATATAGAGTACGAGTATATAGAGTATATATACTTGTCTATGTGTGTGTGTGTGTATACCCTATACATGCCATATATTAGGCATTTGAAGTTTGTAATCCCAGCTAAGTGCCGATAAGCGATCGGTTGTCTATATACATGCTATATATATTTGTTTGTACTTATGTAGCTCGAGTCTTGATTGCAATCTGCCAGGCTCGTTTTTGGCTTACGTGCGCTAGAAAAAATCAAATAGGAATATAGCAGTCGGACATGACCGACTGCTTGATACTCGTTCATGGTCCAAAAACCTTTAAACTGATTTATACATCGGTATTTTAGGGGTTGCCACGGAGGAGCAGGTTAACATTATGAGGTCTATAGGAGAAGGTCACTACGAGGAGATCAGCAGAAGGAGGTCAACAGGAAGTTTTTCACAGCAGAAAGTCTACAGAAGGAGGACTGCGGAAGGATATCACAAGGAGAAGATCAACTGGAGAAGGTGAATAGGCGGAGTTCTACAGAAGGAGGTCTGCAGAAGGAGAACAACAGGAGGAGGTCCACAGCAGAAGGTACACAGAAGGTGGTCAACAGAAGCAGGCCAACAGTAATTCACCTAAAAAATTTGACTAATCATTCATATATACATCATGAGTGCCCTTACTGCCACGCGCACCCTAATGTCTGCTGTCTGACGCCACAATTTCGTGCAGCTTCTGCAGCCAGACACATAATTAGAACACGCCCCAAACCAAAGCTGATTCTAGCCAACGTCTAAGCGTTTTTCTTTCTCTCTCTCTCACTCTCTGTCTCTGCCTCTCTCACTATTTAGAATAGTTACCCAATTTACGGACTTATCTGCAGCTACGTGCCACATTATGTGTGCCACACACCTGACTCTGGCCGCTTTTGAGCACCCAATCCAAATCCGCTCTGTTCCTCAGTTCCAAGCGAACTTTGTCTTTGTGTTCCCCCCTCCACACACAAACAGTTGAGTATTATACAAGTCTCTTATATGCCGCATGTACCACAGCTTGCGTAATGCTCAAGTGTAAAAACAAAGGGGCACAAAACACTCGTATTTCAATAGCTTTCGCTTGCCTAGCAGATATATACTATTTCTGAATGACAATTGCAAAGTTCAATCATTTAACATGAGCTTTGAGCTGACTCTTGGCACTCAGTTTGGCTAAACCAATTCTTATGACATTTACTTCATCATCGATTCTCAATTTATGTATTTGATAACTTTTACATGAGCTTTACCTAGAGTTTACCATGATAAGGCCAAGACTGAATTATTTTTCAAGCTTGATCACATTTACCTAGACCAAAAGCAAAGCACTTTCGGTTTTGCCGACAAATTCTTTGTGAAATTGTCGTTAGATCGGTTGGTTCAGCTCGGTTAGGGGCGCGGCTATTGCAGTTGCCTTGCACATTTTCCTACACATTTTCGTTTTCATTTTCATTTTCATTTCCATTGCGAGTTTCCTTTTGCCCAATTTCCATTAAGAAGCAATTACGTTGCCGCTCATTAAATTCGTGATCGCATGCCATGTAAAATGCACGTGAGACGAAGACGTCGCAGTCCGAAAGGTGGACGGCGAGGGGAGACGAACTATTATAACAAATATGAGCACGAGTCCGAAGAGGGAACTAAGACAGGGGCAGAGCCAGAGCGAGAGCGAGAGGCAGGGGCGACGATGTTGCAACACCTGCCGCAACAACAACAATTGTAACTGCAACATTGCGGGGGTAACTAACTGTGGCTGTGGCAGCTGCTGTTGGCATTGCTGCCGTTGCTGCTGCATGTGGCAGCTGCTGCACTTGCCACACGGCCGCAAGCAGCCACCCACCCACAGCGAGTGGTCAATGGAGCCACCCACCCATCGGACCGCTAATCAATCAGAAAAGGCGGCCACAACTGAACTTTGGAGCGTCGTTTAACACAGTTTAACACGGTTCAGCAAATGGCACTTTCCAATGCGAAAGAAAGTTTCAGCTTTGCGGCTGAGAAGCGCATAGAGAGGCGAACGGCAACAACTGCGTATGAACAGAAAATTAGAAGAGTGCGCTCAACAGAACTACAGCGGAACAACAGGGCAGCGGAGGGGGAGAGGAGGATAAGAGCCTAAGACAAGAAGTCAGAGCATTTCCAAGAACTTTCAACGACTGCACAATACTCTCTTTAAAGTTTAGAATAGGTAAAGGAGGTACAAATCAGTGTAAGTATGGAAAGAGGATAGTTAGAGGAGTTTTTGAGCCACATATACAAGCGGCTATATAGGCCAACCCTCTATATACCCCACTATATCTATATATACATATATATATGTATAGTTTAACTCTTTAACTGAATACGCTCTCCTACAACTTCTCAACAGAGCATAAGAGATACAAATAAGAAGCACAAGACGCTGGTTTAAAAACAGACTGGAGCAGACCTTGAAACAGTTCAAAAACGTAAACGGTTCAGTGATCATTGATGTAAAACAAAAAAAAAAAAAAAAGAAGCTGAGCCAGACTCTAAAACAGAAATGGGAGAAACAGAATGTAAAGCTAAAGCAGAAAAGAGACAGAGAGAGAGGAAGAGGGAGAGGGAGAAATAGAAGCTGCAGATAATGATGGCAGGCAGAGAGCGAGAACATCCGTCATCTTGTGCCAGGGGCCATAAAACCTATAGGGGTCTATGCGGGGCCTCCACACACAGAGTATATACTATATATATTTGTTAAGTCTGGTCTGTGGACTCTGGCGTGCGCGCTGATCTGCCTGACTGCGTCGCAGCCGCCCGCCAAGAGGTCGAGTCGACGCTGCTCTTGCTCTGGCTGTGGCTCTGGCTCTGGCTCTTGCTCTTGGTCAAAAATCGTTGAGCCGTTGAGAGACGCAGTCAACAGCAGCCCATTTTTTTTTTTACCATTTACCATTTGCACGCCGCTCGCCGACCTCTCTCAGCGCTACTCACAGCCATTTGCAGTGTTGGTAAACGTCAGTCAGCTGTGCAGCTTTGCTTAGCTGCAATTCCATTGTGGTCGACACTCAGCTCTCAGCTCTCAACTCTTTTCTCAATTTTTATATTAAGCCGCTTGAGTTTTCGGGATGCGCTGCACAAAAAGTGCAACGGCTAAGAAATTATGATGATAGAGGACTAGTTACCCTATAGCTAACCTCATCTCTCTCTCCGCTCATCCCTCTCATCTCATCTCTCTCTCAGCTAAAGGCCCTACTTAAAGTCTTAGAGATCCTTAGGAAATACATAAGTCATTCTAGCAACAGTCCCCCACATAGCCCAGCACACCCTCTTGTTGCATTTGCCCAGGGTATCTACAAATATGTTGTTGGCCGTCATCGTTTGGGCCTAGGCTCGCTGCTGGCTTCTATATCTCTCGTCTCGGCTCAGTCTCTGTTTCTGTCCCTGGGTCTCGGTCTGGGTCTGGGTCTTGGTCTGGGTCTTTTCATTGCCCCTTGGCAATGCTGACGACGCCCCGTTGTCGTTTGTTGTCGCTGTCGCTGACATTGTTGCTGTTGTTGCTGCCGGTAATGATCTTTAACCAAGCGTAACGTTTGCTTTCAGTGCGTCTACATCTGCGTCGTCATCACCATCAACATCAGCAGCAGCACCACCACCACCACCACCGTCAGCACCATCATCATCATCCTCTGCTTCATCATGATGATGATCTTCCAGGCATTTCATTGCTGACAGACATTAACTTGGCTACTCCTCCCGCTGGCTGCGCTGTCGCTTTGTAAATGGCGTCGCGTCCGCTGACTCCAAGCTTCCCTGTCAGCCAAAGCTACAAAGCTACAGATGCAGATACATACATAAGTAAAGATATAGATACAAAGTAAGATACAAAGTTAGATCTGTATCAGATAAAGAAACAGCTACAGCTACAGCTACATATACAGATACAGATACAGATACAGATACAGATACACATACAGATACAGATACAGATACAGCTACAGCTACAGCTACATATACAGATACAGATACAGATACAGATACATATACAGATACAGATACAGATACAGATACAGATACAGATACAGATACAGATACAGATACAGATACAGATACAGATACAGATACAGATACAGATACAGATACAGATACAGATACAGATACAGATACAGATACAGATACAGATACAGATACAGATACAGATACAGATACAGATACAGATACAGATACAGATACAGATACAGATACAGATACAGATACAGATACAGATACAGATACAGATACAGATACAGATACAGATACAGATACAGATACAGATACAGATACAGATACAGATACAGATACAGATACAGATACAGATACAGATACAGATACAGATACAGATACAGATACAGATACAGATACAGATACAGATACAGATACAGATACAGATACAGATACAGATACAGATACAGATACAGATACAGATACAGATACAGATACAGATACAGATACAGATACAGATACAGATACAGATACAGATACAGATACAGATACAGATACAGATACAGATACAGATACAGATACAGATACAGATACAGATACAGATACAGATACAGCTACATATACAGATACAGATACAGATACAGATACAGATACAGATACAGATACAGATACAGATACAGATACAGATACAGATACAGATACAGATACAGATACAGATACAGATACAGATACAGATACAGATACAGATACAGATACAGATACAGATACAGATACAGATACAGATACAGATACAGATACAGATACAGATACAGATACAGATACAGATACAGATACAGATACAGATACATATACAGATACAGATACAGATACAGATACAGATACAGATACAGATACAGATACAGATACAGATACAGATGTTCAATGAGGATATCATAAACCCCAACGAACCGCATCAAACTTAAGCTCAAAAGTCATAAAAACATGCTGGGAAATGTTGTCAATAGAGTTCATCTAATATCTGTTCCGGTTTTCAACATAGTTCTTCTTCCTCTGCTTTGGCAATTTGCTCAAATTATCTGATAACCTTAGAACATTTTAGAAAGATACTTGACGAGCTAGTCACTCATCCGATGGTACACTGAAAGAAATTATTAAGAAGTTTTCTATTGCAGCCTAAAGAAAATATTCGTAGCTCCGAGTTATATAGGAAATATAATGATAATGATATTAATGATAATCAAAATCAAATTTCTTTTGATTAGCTTTCGGACCAGACTTTTTCTTTGAGTGTAGACACAGATTGTTGCTTAAAATCGCTGTCTGGAATTTTTCACAGAATTTCGCGGCCAGACAATGGCAAATTAAGAGCTACACACGGCGCAGATGGAGATACACAAAAAAAAAACAAATCAAAGAAGAGGAAAAAGAAGAAGACCTAAAGATACAGATACAAATGCGAATGCGAATGCGAATGCGAATGCCAATGCGAATGCAGATGCGGATACGTTGGAAAAATGCAAATGCAAAGATGACCGCCAACTGGTGCCCAAGGCAGCGCCACGACTGGACACAGAGTGGTGTCCAAGGTGTGTGTGTGTGTGTGTGTGTGTGTGGGCGTGTGAAAAAGCAGAGGAGAGTACTTCGTCTGCAGCACAGATTTAGCAGCTCATCTGCATGGCTAAAAGAAATATATTTATATTTAGTAGCTGGGCGAACGACAGCTCCTCCTACAAAACGCCATCATACACACAGAGAGAGAAAGAGAGAGAAAGAAACAGGGAGAGGGAGAGAGAGAGAGAAGCAGTGGCAGAGCGAGCTGTTGCTATAAATAGCTTGCCTTGATCTTAGCTCAGACTGCGTGTATCTGCAGCCATTGCCAGCAGCTACAGATACAATGCTCATAATTGTTCCAGTGTGTGTGCGTGTGTGTGTGTGTGTGTGTGTTATGTAGGCGTCGAAATCTCAGCAACAGCAAATAAACAACAACAACAACAACAACAGCAGCAATTGCTGCTGCCTGATGATCAACGCGATCAGCGCGCAGCCACCAGATACAGATACAAATACAGACGGAGATACAGATACACACACACACACACACAGGCAGCAGCAGACGACGCCCGTTTGTCTGCGCTCGTGTGTGTGCGCGCGCGTCTCGTTCACCCATAAGTGCTTCATTAATCTCTGTCAGCGTGGCTGCCTACGTCGCCATCCCCCCCTCTACCTTGGCTCTCCCCACAGTGGCTCCCTCGTTCTGTTTTCGTTTCTTTTGCTTTGTAGCTGTCTACGACATTGTATCTGTATCTGTGGCTGTGACTGAATGCGAATGTATCTGGCTGGTGGCTGCTGGCTGCTGGCTGGTGGCTGGTGGCTGGTGGCTGTGTGTTTAGCTTTGATTTTATGCTGTCTCTGGTTGGGGAGGCTGAGCGCAGTGAGTGGGGAGGGAACCGGCAGCCATTAGCCCCTCAGCATATCGTGGACTTCATCTTTGGCGTCTGTTTTTATTGGATTCCATCTTTCATCTTCGATGCGATTGGCTGAGCGCACGATCTTTGTGACTTCGTGACATGTTTGGAGAGTTGTTTGCAGCTCTGTTTGGCAACGAGTGTCATTGAGATACAAAAGTATCTGTAAGCGTAAGTTGTATCTTAGCGAAAAGTCAAGTATGTTTATCATACAATTGTATCTATAAGACTAACTTATCTCATTCAAGCTGTTGATAATCTGTAAGCTGTAAATGTATGTGAAAGACACATACGTTTAGATTATATACAAAAGTATCTTTAAGATGTAATTGTATCTATGATATATGATATTTAAAATATAAATATAAATCCAAAACATATTGCATATACACATGTAGATTTAGATGCAAAAGTATCTTTAAGTATACAAAAATATATTTTAAATAAAAAACTATCTTTAATATACAAAAGTATCTTTTACACGAAAAACTATCTTTAACAACACAAAAGTATATTTCAATACTTCAACACTTCACACTTCAAACTGAAGTATCTTTCAGATACAAAAGTATCTATCAAGTGTTAGCTTGCCATGATATACACTCAACTTTAATAAGATACGCAGTACCTTGGCCCTCTTGACAAAGTTCACCAGCTAATTTAAAGATCAAACTCTGATAATCCTATGATTAAGCCCAGCTCAGGGTCAGAGCTGACTTCGGAGTTAGTTAACTCGAAAGCTGTTCGAGGAGCACATTCATCTGCAGAGCAAGCAAGCAGCTTGCCCAGTTTTGTTCGTTACGTTCGAGTGCACAGCGAGACCAGAGCAACGCCAAGACGGCGCTGATGACGTCCAGAGCAACGAAAGGGGGCAGAGCAGACGCTAGCCAGCTACACTGGCTGTGCTGGGGTGCGAGCCATGCGTGTGTTGGTTTTTACGTTTTTTGTTGATCGCGTGCGTCCAGGGCAACGAAAATCAATAGCCAAAAATAAAAAGTTAAGAGCGCTTTGCCAGGCAGATGCTGTCCGGAGGGAGGTTGCATGCCGCACCCATACAGCCAGCTAGCCAGCTAGCCATTCAGTCAGCCGCTGTCCAGGCGAGTGTCAATGACACACCTTACACACACACACACACACACGCACACACACTGAGAACGGCGTTGGCAAGGAAGCGAGTTGGCAACTTTTGAAGCTTACAACGCGGAACCAGCGACCATGAATAATCCTCAAAATACAATGAGAAAGAGAGAGAGGGTGAGAGCAGAGTCAACGTTGGAGTTACAATTGGAGTGTGCAGTGGAGAGAGAGAGAGAGAGAGAGAGAAAGACGATTTGCACTCGCTGTCCCTGAGCACACAAAGCGCCATAAAAGCGACGCACACTTCCAACCACCTGGCCTAATGTAAGCTCAGCGACAGGGCTGGAGCACACATGTATATATATAGCTATGTACATATGTGAGCTTTCAAGTGCACTCTGTTGGCTGGCTGGCTAATGAGGCTCTACATCAGCAGCCGCTGCTAGTTCAGTTGAAACTCCTAAGTCCTGGTCACCCGAGAGCGCTGTGACCGCTGATTATCTGGCTGTGGACATGGACATGCTCATTAGGCGAGTCCTTGGAGAGTGCTAACCAAACACACACACACACGCACACACAGACACCCACCCATCCACACGCTCTGACAATGACGTACAGTTCATGACTTCTTTATGATGGGACTTTTGGGCCATATGAGTAATGATGATTGTCGCTGCCCTTTGACCAGTTGGGCTTGGGGCCAGCGCAGCAACGGTTTGGGTTTATTTGGTTGACATGCAATTCAAGGCTTTTCAACTGCACTTTAGACACCCCTAAATATACATATCTCTCTGTTATATAAAGCCCACACAGCCCTATGACTAAGAGTAAAAGCCCAAAAGCCTCTCCGACATGATTTACGCCCCTCAGCTGCTGTCCACAAAACATGACCCCAAAAAAATGTGTAACTGCAACTGCCTGCACAGCTACCCCATCGGGTAGCTCCCAGCGTAAGCTATTTTGTGGTCTTGCCACGAAAAATTTGCATAGCAATGCAGTCAATGTTCTGCGCCCCAAACCCCATTTGCACATTGGGTTTTTCTTAAGGATTTGTGGCAGCTGCTTCAAGGATCGCGAACGTTAGCTAAACTTGTTTCGCAACTGCAGTTTGAGCTGCAGGCAAATGGTCGTGAGTAAGGGCTAGACGCATAGATGGGCAGTAGTTTGCATCAAGCGGGTATATCGATTGGTTGCATCAAACAAACCCAAACTCCTAAGGAAGAACAGCCAAGGTACAGCTTGCTTGGTTACACCGACAGTGGGGGACCTACAGAAAACTTCCTCGGAAGTTTTGCTCATGAGCCGAGAGCAATAAGAGAAGCTACCCATACCAGCTAAGTCCTTTTATGGTTTCATTAGACTACAAATGGCCAACAGGATCATTGGAGTTAGGGAAAAGGCAACATCTTCTGTCAAGTCTGGGTCTCGCAATTGCAACCAAATACTGTAAAAGTTTTGCGGCAGAAACTTTTGCACTTTTGAACAGCCTATCACAGGACTCTCTGTGAGCTGGCTTTAATCCTCTGGCTACCATCTTGACATGCTTAACGAACATATCCGTCTAGCTCCAGCGATGTACAGAGGCCGCTGAGTGGGTGATTGGGTGTTTGCTGCACCACGTTCTATGCCTCTCCCTCTCTCTCTCTCTCTTGCTTTCTCTCTTGCTCTTCCAGTCAGTGCAGTTTGGTGTTGGGGTGTTCCTATGCGACAATTTCCTGCTTTACAAAAGTTATCCAACGCACACACACACACACACACACACACGGTGAAATTGAGGTCCAAGTTACAGCAGCGATAAATTCGAGCGAAATGTATCTGACGATTGCCGTTGCGCTCGCAAAACCCGCCCACCGCCTGCCCTGGCCAGCACCACAATGCACCCCTGCGGTTGCCGTGCAGCAAATGTAAAAGCAACACGCAGGCAGTGCACGACTAACAGATAGCCTAAAAGTAAGCATGGAACGAGCCTGCTTCGAAGTTGATGCTGTACATAAGAGATGAGGCCTTTGAGACCTTATAGATCTTACCTATGTGTGATATATTACCTCATCAGCCTTACTGTGGTATATAAGAAGGCTGATGACGCTGATGATAAGAGGTAATTTGAGTAGATCTAAGAGGAACTTCTATATCCAATTTGATAGATCTAGCTGTAAAAGTTCTCGAGTTATGCACAGTTGAGCAAGTCTTCCCTTAACAATCAATATACTCCATTTACACATTTCATATTCAGTGCTGGGTATTGAAAAGTTGTAGACCTTCTTTGTTGTTGCTGGCTGCTTTTTGCATACGAAATGTGAGCTGTAAATTGTATCTGTGCGCTACTTAGACCAATGCGAGTGAACATGGGGGTGGCAACCCACCCCTAGCGCTGCCTCCCTCGCCCCTATCTCTCTCGCTCTCTCTCTCTCTCTCTCTCTGTCTCTCTGTCTCTCTCTGGCTGTGTGCGCGCTGGTTTTTCGGTGGTTTCGTTCGTTTGCCCGCAATTGGTTGCCGCAGCAACGTTGATTTAATAGATTTTTCCGTTACAGCTCGAAATGTATTTTGCAGATACGCCAAGCACAGCCAAGCCGGGCCAAGCCGAGCCGAGCCAAGCCAAGCCAAGCGACAGACGTTGACGTGGACGTGGACGTGAACGAGGACGCCGAAGGACACGTGTACGTTGAGGGTTGCTACCCCCTTCCGCCCCACACAGTCCCTCTAACACCGTTTGGGCTCCTCATCATCCGGGTCGTGTGTGCTGTGTCTGCATCCGCCGCAGCTCAGCCCCAGCGATGACTTTGCCCTTTTTTGCGTGTCGCATGGCTCAATGAGGTATCCTACACACACATTCTCACATTCACACATTCACACACTCAACACCCACAGCAGCTGTCATTTCAGTTTTTACACCTGTGTGTGTAATTAATGCTTATTGCCTTTGGCTTCTTGCGAATAAGTTGTTGGCCTTAGGTTCGCCTTATTGGCTAGCCAAAAATCAGAATCCAACCACCCGACGCACTCGACCAACCTCCCTCTACCACCCTCCGCCTCTATCTATCTCTCTCTAGCTTTGATTTGCTGCTCTGGGTGGGGGTGTCTATTGTTACAGCTATTTCTGCACTCTTATGGCTTTCCTCAGTTTAGAGGGTTGCAAAATCCGAGACCTCTTTGACAGCTTCCTGCTCACAAAATGGCGTTACCCCAGAGCTTTTCTCGTTGTCTAATGTTTTTTTGGGGATGTTTGGCCTGCTTGAACAGCAGCCAATTGAAATTGATGTGAAGTCTATTAGTTTGCTGCAGGCAGTCTATAGTCTATATACCTTCTTTTTGATTTTACTAATCAGTCCGGTTTCATGCAACTGAATCTGAGAAGTTTTAGTTGTGAGCTCCGTATGGAAGCCCTATTATACAGACTTGATCGAGTCTAAGCACTTGTTGGGGTAGAAGTTTCTTCGGAAGTCCTTAGCTCCTTCCTGCATATGCTCTCTACTTATATAAGTTGCTTGGCTTAAAGATCGAGAATCTGTCAACAACCTATCACAACTGCCCCATCTCTACCTGCATCTGATGCAGCCTTATGACTTAATCCACTCTAACAGGGCGGGAATGCTCTTTTCTGAATCTGAATTTGAAGCTCTCTAAATGACAATTTCCCTTTCCGTATTGATGACTAACCATTTTGGTTGGGCGGAGGTTACTTAACGATTTCAACCACCTGCCAAATCAATGCGCAATCACCAAAAAAGCAAAGGCAAGTATGTGTTAGACTCAAGAATACCCTAGAAGGATTACAATTGCAATGAGAAGAATGTCAGAGAACCTTCCAATACTTTTGTACACCAAAGATTGGTTCAATTTAATTTATCAGCGCTGCCTGTGAGCCCTATCATACCCCTTTTCAGACTATACTCCTAGGGTATCCAGGAAAAAATGAACACAATGTCCTGCCCATTTGCAAGTTCTCCTCTGCGAAGCTCTAAACGCTCCCAGCCCTCGGGCAAATAGAAAAAAAAAAACAGGAGTACGAAACAGGGGCGTGCTTTATCGGGGTTGAGGGGGAACAAAGGCAGACAGAGGGGGGGGGGGTTCTGTGGAGGCCACTTCATCAGGCCGCGTTCACGTCAGCCGCATGTCATTCGATTTTGAGGCAAAAAGCGGCCGAAGAATTTCAGATTCATGGCTTTGCTTTTAGTAGTTTATGCCCTGGAATGGAAATGTTTAAGAGAGGTATATCAATTATATGGCAGAATATGTAACAGGCAACTGAAAGAAATGCTCAACTAGAGTTTTGTAAATCATATATACAGCTTAGAATACCCTGTAGTATAATGTTTGAATGGGGTATATGTGTTAAGAGCAGGTTTATGTAAGCTATCAGTCAGAGACTTCAATATTGAATCTAAATTTCCTTTTATAAGCACAAAACCTAAATCTCAGACAGAATTTATTGGGCCTAACTCGAAAACTTGAACAGCTAAACACATGGAATTTGGTGCTTAATACTTGGTTAGCTCCATATATAGTTCACATAGTTCCTTCATTGCATAATGTTATCCATTTTCTAAACAGAAATCTGGAAGTGCAGCTCTCTCAGATCTTGGTCTTAGGGTATCTGCTAGTCATGCACAACCCATACGCATACTCTTGTTATTTCTTGTGTATTTCTGTTTGCTCATTTCCGTTGCACACACACACACACACACTTACACAAACAGAGAGAGAGACAGAGAAAGAGTGAGCGAGAGTGAGACGCAAGTCTCGAAAATGCGACGCGCCATCATTTAACGTCTGGCTGCGTGGCGTCGACGCCAACTGCGTCTCCTCCGTGCAGGCGCCCGCCCCTGCCCGCTCCCCTGGCTGCAGCCTGGGCAGCCACCCTCGCCTGTCATTAATTTACCTGCCAGCAGTAAATCCCTCCACCCTACCCACCTGGCCGCCCATTCCAACTGGCCTCATCCTCCGCAGGCAGCGAAGCCTTCAGTCAGTTTCAGTTTGCCTTGTCAGCTCGTCTGTTTCAGTTCCATCCCCCGCTCAGCGCTCTCGCTCGCACTTGTTATATATAATCGTTCTCTCTCTCTCTTACTCTCTTTCTCTCTCTGTCTCTCTCACTCTGTGTGTGTGTGTGGGCTGACAGGTGAATTATTTCCCTCTGTGCGCATTTCTAATTGGATTTTCCCAAGTTCTAAGAAAAAATCTATGAAATTTTGCTCTGCGACCTTCCCTGACGCTCGGCAGCGGCTCGGCTTTCGGTTCTCTCGTTGCTCGAGCAGAGCAACTACCCTCAGTCACAAACCACCCCCAGCAGCAGCACCAGCAGCAGCAGCAGCAGCAACAGCAGCAGCAGCAGCAGCAACAGCAGCAGCAGCAGCAGCAGCAGCAGCAGCAGCAGCAGCAGCAGCAGCAGCAGCAGGTCGCAGCAGCTCTCAGCCACTACCCTCTATGTGACCTCTACTTGCCCACCTTTCCACCTGACTCACACACACACACATACACCTACCCCCATATCCACTCCCTACCGCGCCCTGCGGCCACCCTTGGGCTCAGGTTCACATCATGAGCGACGATGACGTCGTCGTGTTTTTTTTTCCTCCTCTTCTTCTGCTTCTTTTTTGTTGTAGTTGTTGTTTCTTTTACACATTGCCAACGTTTCCATTCTTGTTGTTGTTGTTGTTGCCTTGGCCGATTCTCTCTATATACTAGATATATATGTGTATGTTGGTATATATGTATATATCATGGCCATGTGCAGGCCAGCCAGCCAGCCAGCCAGCCAGCCAGCCAGCCAGCCAGCCAGCCAGCCTGAGAGGGGGAGGCCTCATCGCAAGTTCTTCTGAATTTCTGATGTTATTCTGATAAATTCTTTTCTACTGCGCCATGGAGTGTGCTCCATATATATATATGTATATATACATACCTATGTATTTGTGTGTGTGTGTGTTGGGGCGTTGAGTTTCCTACCTTTACACACACACACACACACAGCGAAAGCTTTTTGCCTCCAGCTTTTTTAGTATTTTCTGATGTGGCAGCAAAAATCAATACGGATGAACAGAGACCACAGACATAGATATATATATATAAACATATAAATATATGTATATATATGTTCATATATATATATATATATATATATACATGATTTATATATACATATAGACATAGCTCAATTCACTAGCATGACACATCAGTTTGGGATGCAGGTGCTAATGCCAGCCTCGTTGTCATATATGAGGTTAGATTGAATTGCTTAAGAACTGAGTTAAGGCTTGATTAGTGCTACTCAAAGATATAGTTAGCTGATTTGTATTCAAATCAATAAGTAAAGATTAGACTTCAAACTTAACTATAATTGCTCTCGAACTATTCAAATACCTAGGTAGAATATGCTAGACATAAGAGACTTAGATATTAGAGATTCCTATAAAATGTTAGAAACATATATCTCAGATCCCTTACAGTTACTTTCTATATAAGCCAAGCTGTCTACCATGTGCGTATAGCTTACAAAATAAACAAACTTTTCAACAAAATTGCTCAGGCGTTCCTTGCATGTTTATATTTATAGATTACTGAGTTATATACTATATAGATATGTTTATATAACTAGAGCCTATTTTAAGAATAACTTTTAGCTATATATATCTTTAGCTTTATATACTTCATAGACATTTATTACCATGATAAGATATCTTTAAGCTGGGATCTATAAGCTATGTTATGTATGCTCGTACCTGGCCTTTCGATCAATAATATATATGTATATTGACCATCTATATATCCCCTACATACATACATACATATCACATACAAAGCTTATATTCAGCCTACATTCTAAACATAGTACATAGCTTTACGATCCAGTATCTATATATAGACATACACCTTTAGCTAAGGCATCATAAAATCACGCAATGTCTCATCCACTTTTATACTTAAAATATATCGCATATGGCTAACATTTATAGGGAACTCGCTCGAAAATCCCCCCACGGTAAGTTTCTGTTTCCGATAGGCGGGCTAATCGGAGAGTAACATCAATTGTGAAATGTTCGGTGCTCTATGGGCACTACGAGACGCGATGACGAATCGCGCAAGACAATTGCCAATGAATTGCAGATTGGATTTTACTAGCGGCTCGGGTAAAGTGTAACCAATAAAAGAACAACAGAGAATACATGGGAAATGCTGTCGATAAGAGGCGAAGCAAATGCGACAGAACCGATAAGCGCAACATCTGTTAAGCAAGGCGACGACGTCAATCAGTCAGTCAGTTAGGTATCCCACTCGCAATACATCTATCTTTAGACAAACATGCTCAGAGAGAAGGAGAGAGCGAGCGTGAGCTGTAGCTAGTTTATGACACTTCGATAACACGTTATCGATAACAATTTTGATGCCAAATCGAAGTCATGCGAAACTGCACGCAGCTGCTAAGCTCATCCGTCTGCTCTGGCGGCATTGACTGTGCAGAAGCAGGTGGACTGGGCATAGCATACAGTTATGAAGGGGTTGGGTCGAGCTAGGGGTTGGGTCGGAGCAGAGGGGGTGGGCGGTTCGCCGATAGCAATGACTGCAATCTGCAGCTAATTTCATTTCGACGACGACGGCGACAGTTGTAAAAAAAAATATGCGCGCAAAGATTTTAGCGACACGCAGCAACAGCAACTCAAATGTAATCAAAATGATTTGAACTGTTAGATACCCTGTAAATGAAATCAATTTAATTTTTATCGAATAATTTATTGAATGAGTGCAATCATGAAATATGGAACTACAGTGCTATAGAGACATGTGCAACAATCAAAATCGATGCAATTCACTTGCATGACTATTTAGATACCCTGTAAAAAGCAATAATCGAGTGATAATTTGATCAGGCGATTAATGCTTAACAATTATATCTTGCAATCTGCAAGCAATTTGGGTGCTAGTAAGATGCAAATTGTGCTGATGACCCATACAGATACCCTGTAAATAAACAAAAAATCATTGAATATCAGAAATTCACTAAGCTTCGATAGATCAACACTGATATATCGATAAACTCAGTTAACTTAAGTTAGTAAACTATGCAAGTACCCGGTAATTTAAGAAAAGAATTTACCAAAATACTAGCTACTAGATAGATACCCTGTATTTATATGCAGCTAACAAGACAAACAGAGCTATCGATAAGCCGAAAGGCTTATAAGCTCTACGAAGCAGCTTAGTGATGCATATAAACACTTTAGAAACGCATATGCTCACAATTTCAAATCGATTACAGGGTATATAGATTGAAAAAAAACACACACAGAGTAAGCAGTGCAATCGAAGTCGCAATTGGCAGCTGGCGCTGGCGCTGCCGCTGGCAAAGCCGCAGCCATAGCCAAAGTATCTGCCATTGGCTGCAATCGTTTTCTATTGAGTGCGCAGATTATGGCCAGCCATAAGGAAGCACTTTGTCCGAGTTTATGTAAACATCGCAAATTAAACCCCTCGCACGAGAACGGCAACCGAATGCCAAACAATCGAAGGTCGCGAGACAACTAGCTCTGGCTGTATATATCTCTAGATCGATAAGCCGCAATACTCTACTGTCAGGCATGCTCTCTCTCTCTCTCTCACTCACACACTCTCTCACTCTCTCTCAGTGCACTGTCAAGCCTGTGCCATCTGGCTGAGCTGCCTGACCAGACCTAGAAGCTGTGCCGGGCTAATAAGACAGGCCAATCATTACAGCCTCAAGCACAGTTCCAATTGAATCCCAACCACAGTCAACATTCCAGACTCTAATACATACACTTAGGCACTGAGACTTGCGGTCGACAGCTTTGTAGATGGTCGTCCAGACGCTGACCAGAGCCTGCTGATAGCAGTCGGAACACATGGCGCTCCACAAGTGATAAAAAACAAATATATGTATATAAACATATATTCCCACTGCTAAATACAGTTGCAGATAAGTGAAGACAAATGGGGTATATGCGTTTGCTAGCGAACTTCTTTCGAGGGTATTCCGACTCTCAATTAAAAGATTTGTCCTCTTCCTAGAACTTCCTTAAACAAAAAGTGACAAGAAATAGCTAAAAGAACCCGTGAGTTTATTCAGTATAGTTGGCAAGTCAATCTTGTTTTATATATAGTAAAAGTTGTATAGCTAAGGGCTCTGCTCTGCTGAGAGATCACATTACATAGAACTGTCGGAAGGACACAGGAAATAGAGTTGAAGGAAATAGACTTTAAGGAATTAGGGGTTAAGGAAATATAGTTTCAGAAAGGTAATCAAATTTTTATAAAAATTATAGGGTATCTGCATAGTTGAGTAGACTTCAAGGCAAACCCAAATAGTTTGTCACTCACTGTTAGGCCTTTGTGGTTAACCAAACGATTTGCATGGAATATGCCAGAGTATAACAGAAAGAGAGAGCTATATACATAGAGAGAGCTGAGAGCTATGTGGTATAGGGAAAACAAACATTATGATTATTTCAACTTATTTTGACTTGACTAAATTGTGAAGATAAGACCAAAAATTTGCGGTCATCTTGTTAGCATTGAGTGGTCGGTCACATGGGAGACCCTGGGAACAAGTCCGAGCAAGTGATTGCGATGATAATTGGGATTGCGATTATGATGACAATTTCCAAGAATTATGTTTCAGAAACTATATAAATATAAATACATATATATCTATATAAATATTCGTATAAGGAAAGGAACGGAAAAAAACTGTCAACGCGCAGTTAAATAAAAACGAAATGAAAATCAAATCATAAATACGGATTATATGGCCGGCAGCAGCGAGCATTGATCTATATAAGAAATGCGAAACATCAGCGAAATTGAAAAACCCCCGAAAAAAAAAGCTGGAAATAAGACTCAAAATGAGAACTTTACCTGTGGGCAGCTGTAATCCGAGGAACTGTGCACGAGCTGCAGCTAAAATCCTATGCAGCGAGAGCAAAAGAGAGACAGAGAGAGAGAGAAAGAAGTGGGAAGAGTAAGGGACAGAAAGAGAGAGCGAAATAGCTGGGGGTAAATTGATGCCAAGATCTAGAGTTTTTGGCAGGTGTCATTCACCCGCAAGGTAGCTAAACAATGCATAAATTATCATTTTATTCTATATATCTCTTTCAATTTATCTGACTCTGTCACTTTCTCGATATACACTTTAAATACATGCATATATATTGACAGCAAGACATACATACATATGTCTGTCCGTCTGGTAGAGCTGGGTCAGTGAATCATATGTGAATTGCTTTAACACTTGTTCATGTGTTACGTGCTATTCATGTCTTTCTCTATCTGTCTTGTTCAGCTATTTTAGCTCTTTTTCTCGCTCTCTCAGTCTCCTTATCTTGCTCTATCTTTATTTCTCTCTTCAGGTCTTCCCGTCAACCTCTCTCTCTCTCTCTCTCTCGCTCTCTCTTTCTTTCTCTCTCTCTCTTTCTCTCTCTCTCTCTCTCTCTTTCTCTCTCTCGCTCTCTCTCTCTCTCTCTCTCTCTCTCTCTCTCTCTCTCTCTCTCTCTCTCTCTCTCTCTTTCTCTCTCTCTCTCTCTCTCTCTCTCTCTCTCTCTCTCTCTCTCTTCTCTCTCTCTCTCTCTCTCTCTCCCTCTCTCTCTCTCCCTCTCTCTCTTTAGCTTTTCAACTCTCTATGTATCCATAACTGTCTCTACCTTGCTTCTCTCTCTCTGTCTCACTCTCACTCTTTCTCTCTCATTCTCTCCCTCTCTCTACATCACCTCATAGGCAGTCTCTAACTCTCTCTCCCTTCCGCTCTCTCCTTCTCTTTGCACATGCAAATATCACACATTTATCAGTTGACAGTCAGCAAAGTCGCATAATTAATCATGCGCTCACGAGCGCCGACAATGACCGGCGCATGGACTTATGTATGCACCTGTAAATGCCCTCTATAAGCATATCCATCCATACAGCAACACACAATCTACGATCCGATTACATACACACACACACACACACACACAACCACACATGTATGTATGTATGTTGCAATATTTTGATTCTGATGTCATTGAACACAGAGTCCGAGATCTTGCCGCATTTCAATTTTTCATATAACAATTTTTAATTTTTTATTAAAATTTAATTCTTTTTTTTTAATTTTTTTTGCTTTTCCGTTCGTTTTTGGCCTGAATTTTATCTTGCGAATGCAATTTTTACTTCATTTTTTTGCCCAGAAGATATATATATGCATATAGTGGTACGGATTTCGGTGGCAGTAAATACCATATAGCCATATCGTCATATCGCATGGGTGTCTCATATTACAAGCAGCTCTGGCTCTGGCTCTGGCTCTGGTTGGGGCTGTAGTTGGGGCTGGGGCTGGGGCTGTGGCTGGGGCTGTGGCTCGGGTTGACTGCACACTCTTTACGTCTGCAACAAAATTCGCTGAATCTGTGCAAATCGAGAAAATTGCACATATATACATATATTTATATATATATATATAGAAGTATATATGTATATACAGGGCTTTATGTATGACTCCCATCTTGGGGATCTTAAGTAATATCTGTTGAATTTCAATAAAAATTCATTTGCAGCTAAAACTGAAGCAAAGGCACTTTTAGCTGACTTTTGCCTAAATTACATTACACTTACAATAAAACTTAGCGATAGAGCTTTTTCGATAACAATCGATTACAATCTTAACTATCGATTATTTGCATGCTTATCGATAACTTTGTGCGTCAAGTCTAGTTAAAGTCTATTCCAACATAGTTTAAACTTAATTTGAGCTAAAAATTTGTTATCGATATAACAAGAGCTAAAATCGATACAAATCGATTAATATGTAGTATATCTTTCTCTACCTATCTTTCTCCTTCTTGATGCTTATATTCAGCTTACGCCATCGATAAACATGCATCTACTTAATGGATAAACTAGCACTTACTTATAATTCTTAATTCACTTCAATACAAATCTAAATCGATATGAACATTTATAGCCAATTATGTTATAAAACTTACGCCAGCATAATTCGTTTGCGCTACTCCATTTTCTACTTAAAAATCGATAAACATTTATCGTTAATTCTCTAGTCTGATTCATATTTAACTTTGGAATGCTCGAGACATTTGTCACTGGACTCCAAATCGAAGTCGATTGATAAAATGCTCTTCGATTTTCAAGAATTTCGGTGGCTCTGCGACAAGTTTCTGGCGCTACGGGAACCAATTTTCATTGAATTCATTAATGTGGCGCCTAGCAACCCACGTGTAGTGAAGCGAACTGCAATTCATCCAATAATAATGAACCACTTGAGCGCACCGGGGAGCACAGAATGGCCGTTTGACAGCAACTCAATGCCAGCGATTGTTCACCATTCACACACACACACTCGCACACTCTCACACACACATACACTGGAAACAAACACGACCCACATTGCTGGCCATTTTCTTATTTTATATATTTTTATCAAAGGCAATGCCAGATTTTCAACATTTGATAAATGGGGGGCGCACTTTATGAATTTTGTGGAAAGTAAACATGCGAAGGCAGAGAGAAGGAGAGGAAGAGGGAGTAAGAGAGAGACAGAGAGAGATGTGAAGACTTTAATAGAGAGTAATACCAATATAAATACGTCAATAGAAAAAGACAGAGAGAGAGAGAAAGAGAAAGAGAGAGGGAGAGATGGATTAAGGATAATCACAATAACAATCACTCAAAGAAAGCTGGGAATAATCACAGATCAATAAGACCCACAACCACAAGAAAGAGGAAGACAGATGAATGAGAGAGAGAGAGAGAGAGGTAGGAAAGAGCATTGCCTCTTACTCTCGAAAATATGCTGACAGACGAGAAGACCTCAACTGGAGGAGCCACACAATAAAGATATTTAAGTCAATTTGGTTACACCCAAGAAATAGAGAAAGAGAGAAATAGATAGGAAGCAAGAGAGAGGGAGCGATAGATGACACTACTTCTGGATGAAACCCTGGGAGATTCGTTGACAGCATAGAATATTCCCAGATCAATTCAAAATGGACACCTGAACAAATAGAAATGGCTTTTGGATTGTGTTTGGCGCAGATAAACGAGAAGTAGATGCGATAGGTAGAGTCGTCGTGCCTCTCCTTACAGCCCACTCCACACCGATCATCCGGTGGCGGCGTGTTCGTTCAATTTCGCAATTACGAAATCTGATCCGATAAGTCTTGAGCTTTGCATCCATGTAGAAGTAGCTCATGCTGATAGAGCTGGCATAGTTTGTAACGATCCAAACAAACAAAACCGCAATCAAAACACTGCGAGCTATTAACAAAGATCTATTGATTTGTAGAGTCTGATATGAGAATCGCATTCATATATAGCTCTTATTTCGTAAGCAACTTCCTGAAGCCTATTGAAACTGCGAGCTCCAACTCTAAACTGATGTGGGAACTTTTGTTAGCTTCAAACTCATGAAGAACGCTATGCGAATTATGAATCACTTCATGGCAATGTTATTAATGTGCTTAACTTAAGGTTTATGGAGCTATCGAAAAGCAGCTGAGAATATGAAGTGGAAATATATAAATAACATATATGGCTTGGGATGAAGTGGAGCCTATATGGAATAATAGTAGAAAAAGCTATAGAGAACTGTTTCGTAGCTGAAATATGAAAGAGATTTGATGCATCTGTCATCAATGCTAACTATTCCATGAGTAACGACCTCATGTAACTCAGCAGCAGAAAATGTTACATAGATAAGACCTATGAAGAACCATTTGTGGAGTTTACAGCTGTCACTATCCTAACTATCATGACTATCCTAACTATCCAACTAATTATAACCTCATGTAACTCAGCAACTGAAGATGGTATATAAATGAGACTCATGAAAATCTACTGGTGGAGCTTAGATCTGTTACTATCCTAACTATGCAGACTATCCTAACTTTCCAATTAATTCTAACCTCATGTAACTCGGCAGCACAACATGTTATATAGATGAGACTTCTTACAATCCATTTGAAGAGCTTTCAGCTATCTCTATCCTAACTAATTCAGCTATCAGTGACCAGAATTGACTTATGGAACTCAGAACCTGTCAGTTTCTGTATAAAAAACCAAACCAGACAACTCGCTGATGAACGATGCGACCATCCATTTAAAATATGCAACCTAATTAAGGTTATTCTCTCTCGTGTCTCTCCACTCGCGACTACTGCTGACAACTCACAGTTTCTATAACTTTATTTTGTTGTTGTTAATTTTGTTTCTATTTCTGTTTCAGTTTCTGAAAACGGAGGCCATGTCGCTAACCAAGTTACGCGACGGGCCCGCACAGTGGGGAGATATTATCTAATGCCTTGACAAATCCCCCATGCTTATGTGGACTGTGCTCACGTAGCTCTGTGTATGTGGGGCATGGGTGGTATAGGCTACACAGGTGGAAGAGGGGCGGCGAGGTGAGGTGTGTAACTGTAGACATTTGACAACAGCACATCATCATTCAAAATATCTTATCAGAGAAGCACAGAGAGACAGAGCGAGAGAGAGAGAGAGATAGAGAAGGGGCAGAGGGCAGAGAGAGAGAGCGCGCGCGAGAATCGAATTGTATTGAAAAAAAGTGCATGGAAAAATCATGGCGAAAATCGTGTCTAAAGGCGCGTAGCTTAACGCTCAGATAGAGCGATGTCTCTGTGTGTGTGTGTGTGTGTGTACAGGTATCTCTCTAGGCACGTCTGTACGCTTGTATATGTATGTCTATAGTCAGCGGGGACTTTCAGCGCATTTCGTTTGGGTTTTTGGTTTCGCTCGTTTATTTGCCAATAACTTACGACGACTCGAGATATTTGAGCGACTTTTTTTCTACCATTTTTTTTTTTTATTTTTGTAACTTGCGACCCGATAATTTGTAATGCGTTTTGCTCTATATTCACTCTGCTTCTACTTCAGCCAACTTCCATACACTTCGGCTAACAACAGCGAGTACTTGGTGAGCTTGTCAGCGCGTCAGTGTCGGCTCCGCCCTTAGAAGTTGATAATTTGTTTGAAGAACTTAACGACAAACAGCGATGAGCAAAACTTTGGACAACATTGGGAGAGTGAAGTCGCACTTACCTAGAAATACCCACATGTATATATATATATATATATATATCGTATCGAAAAAAAAGTGGCCAGAGATTTTCTTTAGAGCTCAGCGCTATCAATGTCTCGGGGTCAAAGTCGATCGAGCCGCCAAACAGTCAGCCAGTCAGCCAGCTAGCCTATATACAGTCATTCCCCACAGGTAATTCACCATAGATAAACCTATCAATTTCTGACTTTTAAACTAAACATTACAAATAAACATATAGCTGGAAATAGTAAACAACTTGATTTGAGTTCAGTTTAAAGCTTTACAAAGTAAGAAAGAACAAATCTTTGGGATAGAAATGTGATTTGCTTTGTCATTTGAAAAGCTTAGGAAATCTGAGAAGTAATAAATTTCAGACTCGAATACTAGACTTGAAATGTAACAAAATACAGATGATCAGGTACAGTATACAGCAGCGACATCAAGATAAATTGAGATTGCTTAGCTTTAGCTGATCATCACAGGAGTACTTCCAAGATTTCCTAAACTTCCTAAACTCCTGAGCTCAAGTGATAAGGAAGAGCACTTTAATCCCAAAGATTTGTAGTTTCTCTAAGTTTGTCTAAGAAACATAATTCTTTTAGATTCCAAAACATTTCTTCTGCTCCAAGCACATACAGAATTAGTAAAGCTAACTAATTTCGAATTATCTCAAGCCAGATCCAAAGACTCTTGAACTCATATACCTTATCAACTATTTTCCCCATTTTCCAGATTTGTTCATCATGCATTTCTTACCAAAGTATTCCTGCCAGAAGCCTAATCAAGTTAGCATCAAAATAGCAGAAATTCATGAGAATTCCGTCAATATTTTTAGACCAATAAAAATTGTTGAAGCATTTGTTAATCAATCGATTTAGGTCGGTTAGAGCGTGTAACACCTTTGTGTGGTGTGCGGTGGATGGTGACGCACCTGCAGAGCTGTGGGCGGCAGCGAGGGCAGAGCGGAAGCCTTGTCGGATATTTTGGATGTCGCTTATCTGACAGCAGCTGCCCAGCAGCAGTCGCCAGTTGCTGTCGCAGTCGATGCCCAATATCGATATCAGTTATCGATGGCTGCACGGTCTCAACTCAGCTCGTGATAATTATTTGCTACGCATTCCGCATTCACTTGATTCTATATTTACAAATCTTTTTGTTATACCCTGGGCACAAAATAGCAACGGGTATAAGCGATAGACAAAGAGATAGGGAGAAGGAGTGGGTGGGGCGAAAGGTGGGTGTAGAATGAGCAGCAAAAAGGCTTCCTATTCATGATTATGCTAAATCATCTAGCATTATCAACATGAAATGTCTATAAACTATATAGTTGCATGATTGAGTTCTAGGAAATCATTTTTTATGATTCAAACTCAATTCGTAAAACAAAATTGTTGGGAAATTTGAATTGATTATGACATAAAGTTGATCCATTAATTGATTGATCAGTTATTGATTGCATTACTGCTAATGAAGCTTTCTCCGATGACATTTATCAAATTTGTATTAGTTGCAACAATGCTAATGATAATGATAATGGAAACCCACAAATGTTTCAAAACAGAATAGATTTCCCTTATATGATCTTATCTTCATAATCTATTCTCTAGATTGATACAGCCTCTTATCTAAACAGTTTTCAGATCATATATCACATTATAATATCACTATTCCTAGGGTATTTAAGTTTCTTTGGCCCACTACACTCTTTCTTTCACACTTTTAAAACTTTCGAAATCTGTGACTCTATCTGGATGGGTGCCATCCGCTCTGCTCTATATGTATGCTTGTGTGAGTGGTCAATTTGATTGATATGCTTAGGCTTTATATTTTGGCAATGTCATTGAATGGCAAATGTTACGATAAACGAGAATCATAGCTCTGTCGGTGCTCTGGCCATGCCAGGCTATAACTCTTTATCTGCTGATGAGTTGTGCCCCGATGACACATGATCTGTGGCCAACACCCACCCAAAGTTGTGAAAAAAGATACCAAACAGTTTCGAGCAAATACCTGGAAGGGAAAGACGACGTCAGGGTGCTTACCCCACATCCATTTACATCCATTATCAGCGGCTCCTTTGATATGGAATGAGAACTGCGAACTGCGAACAGCGAGCTGAACCAATGTCAAGTTGCGTAATCCTAAAGCAAGTTAATCATAACTAGATATATAGTTCGAGATCAATAATTCTATCGATAGGCCTAGATGAGTTGAGATGCTTGAGAGATACTTCATTCATATTTCATATTGTAAGCCGATAATATCAAGCTTATCGTTTATCGATAACTTTTATAAACCTAACAGTTTCTTTACGCTGATGAAACTAGATACTTATATGCAAAGTGTTACTTCCAGTCAACTCTAGCTCAATAGAGTCTTGCTACAGCTAATGGGTTTCCTTGTGGCATGTCAATTGATAATCGATTCAGTTCAAGAACTGATGACAAGTCAAACAAGATGCGTTTCTTGCCAGATCTGCGACATGGCAAACAAATGAAATCATAAAGATGTTGCGCATGTTGTGCCTGTGTGCGTGTATGTGTGTGTTTGATGAACAGATGAGTGGGTAAACACAGAGCACAGACACCGCAGCGGGGACCAAACTGGGACCAATATAATCTTTGCCATGCTTATTAGCAAATATTCTTATCAAGTACGTCCGTCCATCAGTCCGTCTGCCTGTCTGACCGTCCCTCGGTCCGTCTGTCCATCAAAGTCCGTCAGTGAGACACAGGTCTTGCAAGTCTGTGTTGGCGCTGAGAAAACAAAAGTGAAAGAGCGAAGAGAAACAAAACTTCAATGAAAACAACTAAGCGTGCTACAATCGATTAGGCATATTGATCAACTAGCAAATACCCTGTAAATATAAAGAGATTATATGGCAAAAAAATGAAAAATACTGGCACACTTAACAGCAAATTTGATAGAAATAGCTCTTATTGTCTATGTTAGCTAAAAAATTTATTTATCGATCTTTATCGATTTGCAATATAAGCGAACATTGACGAAAGTTAATTGTTATAATTGAAAACAACCGAAAACATTCATTGTGAATAATTTACATAATCTGTATATATCGATAATTATCGATTTATATCCAATTGATCGATTTATTTAAGTATAGTTCGTATAACCAATAGAAGCTGGAATTAAACTTATCGTCTCAAATGTGGTATAACTCTACACCTTTATGAAAACTTAATCAAAATTCTAATTTTTACCATGTTACACAAGCTACATAAGCTACCCTATGCCTCAACATTTTTCACTGGGTATACGGCGATACAATATACAATATTTTGTACAACAGCAAAAGATGCGATAATCGATAATAGGAAAGGGAACACTGCTGCACAGCAACCAAAACAATAACAAAAGCCAAAGAGAAATTCAATGCGTCTAAAGAAAACAAAATTAAATTAAATACAAAAAACACAAAATGTATCCGAGAGATACGAATGCAGATACGAATGCTAAAGATACAGCCACAGAGCTACAGATTCAGATACAGACGTGCAACATGTGAAGCTAACACACACACACGCGATTATTTGCTTAAGTGTAGCTCAGTGCGACTGAAATTGAGCAACGCCTCCCGCAGCCCTCTTCGTTTTTACCCACTTATAGATTGACAGGCTGACTAACTGAACAATCGGTGGAGCCGAGCTGAGATGTCTGGATGGCGGTAAATGCCGATCAGTTGACAATCAACGTTCAAACAATAACGACGAAAAACTTTGCCCGTTCATTTTCACAGATAAAAGATACAAATAGTACAAGGCAGATGCAGATATATACATCTACAGCTAACTGATTGAGATACAGATACAGATACAGATACAGATACAGATACAGATACAGATACAGATACAGATACAGATACAGATACAGATACAGATACAGATACAGATACAGATACAGATACAGATACAGATACAGATACAGATACAGATACAGATACAGATACAGATACAGATACAGATACAGATACAGATACAGATACAGATACAGATACAGATACAGATACAGATACAGATACAGATACAGATACAGATACAGATACAGATACAGATACAGATACAGATACAGATACAGATACAGATACAGATACAGATACAGATACAGATACAGATACAGATACAGATACAGATACAGATACAGATACAGATACAGATACAGATACAGATACAGATACAGATACAGATACAGATACAGATACAGATACAGATACAGATACAGATACAGATACAGATACAGATACAGATACAGATACAGATACAGATACAGATACAGATACAGATACAGATACAGATACAGATACAGATACAGATACAGATACAGATACAGATACAGATACAGATACAGATACAGATACAGATACAGATACAGATACAGATACAGATACAGATACAGATACAGATACAGATACAGATACAGATACAGATACAGATACAGATACAGATACAGATACAGATACAGATACAGATACAGATACAGATACAGATACAGATACAGATACAGATACAGATACAGATACAGATACAGATACAGATACAGATACAGATACAGATACAGATACAAAGACTGTTAGTATCGCAATTGCTATAAGCAATTCGAACCGTTAACTTAACTGATTCATTGAATAGCCCCACTGCAACAGATCAGCCCCATTCTGCAGCTCAGATCCAGCTGGTTGGGTAAACAATACCTGTTCTTGCAACACTTGTGTATCGAACTACATAAATGAAAGCTTAACAATAACAATGAAAACTCATCCACAACTTGCTGAGAGACTAGAAACAGCTTAAGTTACAGCTTTAAACAACAAAGATTGCTTAATCAGAAGATATATGTATATATATATATACTTAGAATATAGATTTGCCTATATAATACCCATATAGCTATCAGACATCTATACATATTTCTATATAGCTTTCATTGTAGCTCTCTTCACACTCTGTGATTTCTTTCTGACTTTATACGCAAGTATAAACTACCCTTATTGCATTTCATTACAGGGTATAATTAACTAAATAACCGTTTTATGTAAAACCTTGGCAAATTCCTTTGCTCTGCGAATCGAACTCGGTGGCATTAACGCACGGATCAAACAATGTCAGAGCCACAAGCTCACGTAGCGCCCGTTGTTTTGCTGCTATACCCTGTACGCGGCTAAGCAGGGCATATTGATAGAGCTGGCTTTGCATATATACGTATATATATTCACAACTAAAGATATTACATATAATACAAATGCTTCGATAAATATCGATTTTGTCTCTTGATCTTTGAACATTGCTCGATAACTGTAAGAACTATTGATATTAGATAGAAACAGATATGTTTAGAGGGTATCTTGATCAGGAGTATCTACTAGTCAGGTATTTTTGACTTTGAGCTGTTTTAGTTGTTTATTTTTTTCGGGCATATAAAGCTGACTGATCGTTCTGTTCATGTTGATCAAGTTCTTGTTGTTGCTGTTGCTGTTGCTGTTGTCGATGATGATGAAGTCTCACGCTCGCAGCTTGAACAGACATCAACGCGGGCACAATCATTACGAGCATCTGTGTTGTCGCATTTACAATTTGCAATTACACTTGAGTAAATATCAACAAGAAAAAAAGACAACCCGAGAGCAGCAGCAGCAGCAGCAACAGCAACAGCATTGACAATGACAACGGAGATGGAGGCGAGAAGATGGAGACTGGAGACTGAAAACCGACTCTCGCCGACAACCCGAAACCTAATGAGCAATGTTTTTCTTTTCGACTTCTTTTTTTTCTGTATTTTTTTGGCACAGCCTCGCTTAATGGAGGCGGCCCAAAGTGAGGCGGCGTAGGGGGATGGCATTCCCAGACAGAGTCGCTGTCGCAGTCTCCGTCGTCGTCTCCGCTATGCGATCGCAACGTCTCAAGTGATAAATCTGGCAATTGACATAGAGACGACACTTACAGCTTTATGGCTGATAATGAGATATGATACGATACTATACGATACGCCACGATATGATATGGCCAGTGCCAAGCGGTATCATCATTTGAAGCTGTGGGAAAAGCCAAACAAATGACAAACGAAATTTCACTCGATAAGGCAAGAGTAAATATTTATGCCTAGAATTTGATTCTACGATCAGCCAAAGCGCACAGTTCCTAATTTTCAAATGTGTCTCACGATCAGCAAAAGCTGAGAGATTAAGAGGGAGAGAAAGAAAGAGAAGGAGAGAGGGAGAGTAACCAATATAACTCTGCTGATCCTTGAATCGAAAGATCATCAAGATTATTGAAGATCATTAGCCATAAGATCAGACCTTCTTGAGCCACAGTCAGCGGGGTTTGAGAACTATGTTAAAATTGATCTTAGCTGATGATGATCATTGAAGATCGCTAGCCATAAGATCAAAATTTGTTTACAAAACTCCTTATGATCATTGCCAAGACTTTGAAACTTTGAAGCAAAAGATTTAAGAACAATGTTAAAAGTGATCTTAGCTGATGACGATCTTATATGGTATATATGATTAGATATGATTACTGTTAGACAACACAGTCCTTAAGTAAAGTTATTATAGATGCGTGTGGTACAAGCCGATATATATTATGTATACATATCTCTCTATATATACATATATTCATGTATATATATAGAATTGGAGAGATCTAAGATAATGCGAAAGCACAATCGAGTTAATAGAAACGGGTTGTAAAATGAGTGCGACGATGATTTCTAGCGAAGCACTCCATAGCTCCGTACTATCTGCCACACACAAACACACTCACACACACACACACACAAAGCTGCTTATCGTTTATGAGCTGGGCGCGTTGAGGCGTTCGATATTCAATGAACGTTTACTGATGGAAAGGATGACGCCAAAAGACCGCATAGAGTCGCAACCAATCGACACACACAGAGAGAGAAAGAGAGAGAGAGGCGCAATGTACTTGCCGTCTGAATCATGCGCAGATACAGATACAGCAACACAGAACTCGAGATACAGATACGGATACGAAACGCATTGACCATGCTGATGATGCATAATATTATATTATTAGTTTTGGGGCCGACGCGACGGCAACATGGAACATGATGTATGGGGGCCCATAGAGAGCGATTGATGAAATTAGCTTTTGGGCGAAACGGGAAAAGCCCTGACCGAAAATAGAAGTCAATTTGGGGTAGCTACGACTGGCAGATATCCTAGAAGCGACAAAGAGGCAAGGCTTGATGAAAATCGATAGAAATCTAAGTATATAATAGAGGTGAAGAAGAAGAAGAATAGGTCAGCTATACAAGGAAACGATAAGAAGTTGAGATAAGCTTGGTTTACATTACATAATAATAAAACTCTCTTTTATCTAATACTGCGCACATCATACCCACCTGCTCCAGCTTACAGGGTATACAGATACATTAACTGATAGGCAGGTCGAAGCTTAAGTTATGGTTTATATGGCTGTCGCTTATCAGGTGAAGGCATGCCAACGGCAAAAAAAGGCAAGAAATCGAAATTGCGTTTAACTAGAAATGGCGTTGTCCCTCTCTCTCTATCTCTCTCTCTCTCTCTCTCGCAGTGTTATCAGTGCGTCACTTAACCTCAAAAATTGCATCAGACAGCAGCGGCCATAAAAAACGTTGTGACCAGACTAGAGGCAACTACCTGAGCCGCGACTCGTGTCCTAATCGTCCTCAATTGTTGTCAAACAATGCACAAACGATGGCCAGACTCAATAGATGTCCACTCAGACCCAAAAAGCCGAGCAGGTCCGACGGTCTGGTGTCGTTTATCCGACCGAGTCAATTGGTTTCTAATGAGCTCAGCTACCGTGCGGCATGGACAGTGACGGAGTAGTCGAGTCGAGTCGCGTCTCTATCTCACCTGGCCAATTGCATAAGATATAAATATACAATGAGTGGAACACATAACTTAGTCATGTCTTGTCTAATATATCTTGTGTTATCAAAACATTCTCTGTCCTCTGATCGATTTCGTGTGATATCTGAAATGTAAATAACATGATTTTCCCTTGGACTAAAACACAACTGATAAATGCGACAAGTTAGCTATGTCTTGTAATAATTAGATCTAATAAATCTTCTATTATCGATAAATCTTGCAGAAAATTGATCTATTTCGTTTGTTTGTATTCTGAGATATCTAAAAATGTATTATGACTGTGAAGGGAACTTGATTTAAGCAGAAGAACTTAGATATATTTATATCGATAACAAACAGATCCACAACATGTTTTATGAGGAAGCATACACTATATATATGTACATATATCACATCCAACTATATCATATATCATATAGCTCCCATATATATAAACATTTAATATAGTATACTAACTACAGCAATAAAATCCTGTTTAGCTCACACGAATTTCGACACGCTATTTTAAAGACCGTCTGTCACCTCCCCCCATATAGGCATATATGTATATAGGTGTAAATGTAAAGCTCATATATTAGAAAATTGGAGGCGCGACTATTACTCCACTTGTTGAATGCTTCGCTCGATGACGTTTTTTTTCACTATTTTTCCATTATTTTATTTGCTTGTTGTTTGGTTGGGTTTGGTTAGGTTTGGTCTAACTCCCCCCGGCCTATGTCGTGCCATATCGAACGGCAAACGTTGCCCATCAAGGTATTTCGCCGAAAAAGTGTTAGCTGAATCATACTAACGGCATTTGTTTAACACGGCTAAATATTACGCTTGTTGTTGCGGGTGGTGCAAAGTTTAAACAAAAACCAAAAATAACGCTCAGGTATACATATATATGGAAGGGGAATGCAGGTGGCAAAAGCGGGGAGACAAGTGACAGAGTCGATGAGATCGACTATGAAATACCCTAGCAGGCTGAGATATGGTGGTATATAGTGGTAGAAGTATATAGTAGTTGGGTATATAGATTGAGTAAGGAGATATAGATAGAAAACAGATGAAGACAGCAAGATAGATAGATAGATATAGATAGATAGATATAGATAACCCAAAAGATAATTACATCGATACATATATATTAGTTTTATGCTTACAAACTTATGTATACCCTATATGTGCTATATAATTGGTATACCCTTTGGTGTAGGGTATCTCTGAATAAGGCACGCTCGCATTTTTCAATTGTTTTACGATACTAAACACAATAATTGTTGTTTATCAGCAACAATGACGGACGGAACGTTATGCTGCCAGTAGTAAAAGCGACTGTGTGCGTGTGCGTCTGTGTGTGTGTGTGTGTGTGTGTGTGCGGCGCCTATTCACCTTGACATGTCAGAACGGTGGGCTTATTAAATCCATTAACACAACATAACAATAACAATAACAAATAAGTAGCTAATGGCAAACACGCAAATTATAACAATTATTTATATTTGTTATTAAAAATACTACAACAACAATGCAAAACGAAAGTGAATTTCAAGCATTGCAAAAAAGGGCAAATGCCGCCGTTGGCCTGACGGGTGCGAGCGAAACAGACAGAATGTAAATGTAAGTGTTATGAGCAATGCTAAAGCTTATGCTCAGCTCAGTCAAAGTTGAAATGCGCGTGCCAGAGCGAGAGCAACAGATCGTGTGGGAGTGCAGTGCAAGCAAGAGTGTTTGTGTGAGTGTGAGAGAGTTTTGAGAGAGAGCTCTGCTGCTGCTGCTGCTGCCATTTGTTTTATGCAAAGCTAAATGCTGACTAAATGCTGGCAATTAAATGTTAATGTCGCGCGCTTCTGTTACTGTTATAATTATATACGTATGCATGTGTCTCTCTCTCTCTCTCGCACTCTGAATGTATGTGGACTGTTTACTGTTATTGTTGCCTGCTCATTATCACTTTCGGTCTCATTGAACGCCGCCGCCACCGCCGCCACAATTGAAAAACGAAATGGAAACCGTTTCTCAGCTGTTCGCATAAACAAAAAAAATAAAATAAAATGCAAAAGCAAAAAAAAAAAAAATTGCAATATGCTGTTTCTGTTGCTGCTTTTAATGTTTATTTAACACGCATTGCCACACGCGCTGTAGCCGTTACTATTGTTGTTGTTGTTGTTGTTGTGGAGGCGTGCGTCTTGCACAGTGCTGCGTGCGCTGCTTAAAGTGTTGCGACGGCCGCTTAACAAATTGCTTAACATATCTAGCCATTGTGCACCACGGTGCAAATGCACACACTTACGTGTATTTCAAGTTCATTATAAATAAAACGTCAATATTATTAAATTTATACAAACAGTCGCTGCTGTTGTTGTTGCTATTGTTGTAGTTGTTGCACGTGTATTTCGCTGTCTGCTTTTTTCTTTCCCTATGTGTGTGTGTGTGTGTGTGTGGGTGAGTGCGTGAGTGTGCGCTTGTGTGTGTGTGTGTGTGTGCGTTAAAGCGCGCGTGTCGCATGCGTGTGCGTGTGTGTGTGTGGGCCGAGTGTATTGAACTCTTGCTGCATTTTTTGCACAATATATCTTTTTTGCTCATATGCATGTGTATGTGTGTGTCTGTGTGTGTGTGCATACCTGTATGTATTTATTACAAATATGCTCGACTTTTCTGCTGGCTGCTGCTTCTTTTGTTTTTGCAATTGTGTTTTTCTTGTGTTCTTTGTGTTTTATTTTGTTTTCTTATTTTATTTTATTTCTTATTTATATTTTATTTCTACCTTGTCTTAATCAGTTTTTGTCGCTGCAATTTATCGGTCAACTTGCAATCGATGGCCAAGCGCCGATGCTCTTCCAGCATTCTATCGATAAATATCCTAAGCAGCTTCTAGGCACTGTGCAATAAAGATGGCGCAGCAGACGCTTGCACTAGAGATGGGCCAGCAAGCAACGAAGCCAAGGCTGTGCAATAAAGATGGCGCAACAGACATATTTACTGTATCCAAAAATAGCTTGCATTAGAGATGGGCCAGCATGCATCAAAGCTAAGCTTGCGCCATAGAGATGGACCAGCGCAAGCAGATTCGCATGGAATGTAACAAATATTGTTACTTAAAATTATTATTTTAAATTAATATATTTATATTAAATTGGAAATGTATAGTTAATTTTTTAATTATATATTTATATTCTTATCTTTTATTTTGTTACATATTTTGTTAATTTATTTTTTTTTATTTTTTGGTACAAATTAATTATTTAAAGTGAGAATCGCCTTTTAATTCATTTGCATTCCTTGGCAGCTGACACTCATCTTCACCCCATGTCTCTCTCTTCGTGTGTGTAAGTAGGGATGCGTGTGTGTGTGTGTATGTATGTGTGTTTGTTGCACACCTTTTCGAGGCGGTCAGCCGTGACGACAAAAAGTCAGCTCAAAACGTCTTTTACTTCCGTTTTTGATGAGTTTTTTTTTTCAAGTTTGAGGTGAAGGTTGAGGGAATCGCATTATGGCCAACGGGCAGAAGGCACGGGCTCGGGGTCGGGGAATGGCTAGAGGGCTGGAAGGGAGGGTCGGGTCAGAGTGCATTCGTTTTATGATCGATCACGCACGTGTGTGCGTTGGAGCTGTTAAGACTGTCGATGGCACCATCGATAGTATCGGTGGTTGAAACCAACAATGGGCGCCACTCTCGATGGTTTTGTAGCGAGTATATACTGTAGCTAGTTTATTCGACCGAAATAAGCCAATTTCTTAGCTTATCAGATGTTTATCTATATATAGAAACATATATACACATGTATGTGAGACTGATTGAATGACTGATTGATGAGCTTAACAAAGGCTAAAGAGTACTATATACCCTATAAGTGTATTCAAGTTGATTGACTACATACACATATGTAATTATAATTGTATAAGAAATTTATTTTTATTTTGATTGACCGACTGATTGACGATTGAACTATTCTATATAGAATATATGCCGGTAATCCAAGAAGCTAAGTAAATGTATAAAATTATACAAGTCTGATTGGGTGATTGATGATTTATTTCTTTTTAGGAATAAGAAATTTAAGGATTTTTAATATTTATTAAAGGATACTTCATTTTTTGTATCATTAGATTCGAACTAAACTTGTAATACCCAATATTTTATTGTATAATTAACAATATTTTAAGAGCCTGTAAACTTGTCTGTTTACTTAAGGGAGCTTTAACTGTATATAGAAGCATAACAGTGAAGTAGCCAATGGCAACAAGATTTACTGTATTTCCAAATACACACGTTAAATATCTGCTATATGTATGTGTGTATCTGTGTATATACTCCAAAAGGAGATACACTGTACCAAGTTCTACATATAAAGCGCACATTTACATAACACACACATACAGACACAGACACAGCCAGTTACAAGCATGTCAAAAGCAGAGCACGTCAGCTCCTGGTGGCTGGGCAATACACATGCATATATAACAAGCGCTTATGTATGTGCATGCTTGCATGTGTGTTACATAGCGCGCGCTCGCTCTAGCATATACGCACCCACAGCACACGCAAACAGCATGCGTGCACACACACACACACAGACACACCAAGTGTAATCCTATTTGCGTCCAAAAATAAAATGGAACGAAAGAAAAATCCAACAAAGAAGCGGCAAAGCTGCTGCTGCTGCTGTCGCCGCCGCCGCTGCTGCTGCTGCTGCTGCTTCCTTTGCGCTAAAGATTTAACTGCTCGTTAAATCGACGACGACGACGACGACAGCGCCGTCAGCGCCGTCAGCGCCAACTGAGCTACTCTGCAGTTTTATCTAACCAATACCAATGCCAGTTCATCCACCAACACACAGCAACAGCAGCCACAGCCAGAGCCACAGTCGCAGCCGCAGCCGCTGCCCGCAGCGAGCGCAGCTCTCACACTCACACACACAAGCACGCATACTCTGAGCAGAGGCAGAGACAGAGGCAGCCATTGCGTTCTCTCTCACTGCCTTCGTCGCTTTGCCAGATGTCGATGTCGGAGTCAGCTGCTGCTGCGTTGCTGCCGCTGTCGCTGCTGCTGCTGCTGCTGCTGCTGCTGCTGCTGCTGCCGCAGCCAGTGTCGCTGCTCTGACGCTGGCTCTTGGCGCTGCTCTGCGCTTTTATAAATACAATTTTATAGATGCGTTCAAATACAATTCAGAAGTCGAACCGAAAAGACGTCTTGAATTTGTTATTTAATTTTATATACACATACATATTTTTTTTTCTGTTATTGCTGCTTCATACACCTCTTCGAGTAGTTCGTCTGCATTCTTCTCAGTGCACACACACACAGAGACAGAGAGAGCGAGAGCGAGCGAGAGAGAGCAATACAGACACGCACAGACATTAGATAAAGCTGCCAGCGAGGCTCTGCCGAACGGTTGCGCCGCGGCTGCGCTCAGAACTCGTGTGCGCGTCAACGTGAAAGCATCTGCCGGCGCGCTGCGACAATATAACGGGATAAAGCAAAGCAGTAACTGACAAAAATAAAAATAACAGTGATATACAACGACAAAAATAATAGGAAGAAGAAACATTTTATTCAATTAAATTATATTATTTTATTTTATTTTACTTTTTTTTTTTAACTAAAATTAAACCAAAGAAACGTGCTACAAATTAATTATTTTTTAATTATAATAATTGAGTGCAACGAAAAAAGAATTCAAAATAAATAAATATAAACAAAACGTGAAACCTAGTGAAAAACTTAAACCAAAAACAAACAAAAAACAAAAAAGGAAAAACTAACAAGCAAAAAGATTATGAATAAAAAATAAACAAATTTCGAATGCCGCCGCCAAATTGTACAAAAAACCAAAACAAAACAAAGGTAACAAAAATTGTTAACTACAAAAATTACAAAAATTTTGTAAACACCTTTTTTTTCTTGTGTCAATTTTCAAGTGTGAAAAGTGTGAAAAGCATTTATCCTGGATTACAAACTATATACATATATATATATTTGAATATATATAACATATACCTTGGATTATAGACGAGTTTTTTTTTACACCGATTTATATTTGTTGTTCATTTTTTATATTTTCTAATCAAAGTTTTTAGAAATTAGTAATAATTTGATAGATTTCCGATCTACAAAACTTTTCTTGATTTCAAAGTTAAAAGTTAAAAGCTCAAAACTCTCCAATTTTACCTTTTAAAAATAATAATTTAAAAAAACTTGATTTTTCATGTGAAAATAATTGAAATAGAAATTATTAAATGTTTTTGAATGGAATTTACTATCAGTTGAATAATATTACACAATATATATATTTTTTAAATCTACAAAATACTCTACAAATACTACTCTTTTATAGAAAACTTTGTAGACTAAAAACAATTTCCAGTAGTATTTAAAATACTTTAAGGAGACTTCTAGATTAGCGCTAAAACTCTATTTACTCATGTACTTTTCCTTATTTCATAATATTACAGTCTACTCTCCAAAATATACGCACATTTTCTACACTTTAGATAATTATCCATTTCCTAATCAAGTCTCCAAAATATACACAAAATTTCTCCACTTGCAAATTGCACTAATCTACAAAATGATAGCTAAACGTCACTTAATCCTCATATGTCTTAAGATTTCATCATTCTCCATTTGCTACTCAAGTCTCCAAAGTATACACACAAATCTCATCGCTTCTAACTCCAACTAGTCCTCCAAATATAAGCTAGTCTCCACCATATACAAATATTTCTACAAATTTCAACAAACTCCTAGTAAAGTCTCCAAAAATATACACAAATTTCTAAAGTTCTCACAACAATTAGCTTATAAATAAAAGTTATTTATACAGATTTCAACAATCCCAATTTCCTAGTAAAGTCTCCAAAGTATACACAAATCTCTACACTTCTCACTCCAGTTAGACTTAGATTATAGATGTCTCCATATAATTAAAATTTCACCGCTTCACACACTTTGCCCGTCCAAGTCTCCAAATATATGAAATTATTTCTTCACTTCCAATTGCTGGAGAGAGCTACAAAGCGACACACACATAGAGAGAGGGAGAGAGTGCTGGCAGGGGATGGGGCGGTTAGGGGCGTGCCTTTATCTCTAATGATTTAGCATGCGGCTGAGTCACGAGCGAAATCGAATTCGAAATCGACCAACCAAAATCGAAGACCAAAGCCTAAAAAACAACAACAACAACAACAATAGCAAAAGCAAAAAAAAAAAGAAAAAACAAATAAACAACAAAAATGTTATCGCTCCAAAGTTTTCTTTCAAAAATTGTCAACTTGTTGTTGTTGCTGTTGTTATTGTTGTTGTTGTAGCTGCTGTTGCTGCTGCTGTTGGATCGTTGCTCGTCGCCAATTGGAAATCCTAAGCAGCGGCAGCAAAGCCAATTGATAACGGTAAATGTTAATGGGGAAATATGAACAGCGAATGGAAATGCAACAAATACAAAGCGCAAAGCGCACGAGCCGATAACAAATCAATACACAGCGTGAGCGAGCAAAAGAGAGAGAGACAGAGAGAGAAAGAGAGAGGGAGAGAGAGAGCGTGTGCACATACATATATATTCATATTAGAGATGAGAGCAGTCGTCTCTCACTCAATTACTCATCTGCTCTGATTGGAATTTCTAGCGAAATGCATCCGTTTACATTTCCCAGCTGCAAGCAGCAAAAGAAAAACAAAAAACAAAAACTTTTCAACTGTTTTGACAACGTCTCATTTAACCAATTCGCTGTAGTTCCACTTCCATCATCCCCTCAGCTCCCCTCGATCGATCGTTTAATCAGCTGTTCAGCTGAAATTGAGATACGATCTATATCGGGATCTTGCATATTAAATTACAGTATACAAGAAATTGATGTTTAGTTTTAGCTTTTCCCAATTGGCGTTCATTGCAAAATGCCAAGAATCCGATGGGACTTTGAGCAATACCTAAATTCATATTAAAACGAAGTCTATCTCAAGCTCTGAGTAGACTTAGTCTTCCGATTAGAGTTAAAGGCGCGTATTAGAATCTACTAAAAAGCAATGTTAATGTTAAACCTCATGTTAAATTGAATGTTGAATCTTATGTTAGATTTGCTTATATTTATCTTCCGAAAGATAATAATAATATAGTTATTATATTGCTGTTGGTAATGTTTATCATCATGTTAAAGCTCATGTTCATTTCAAATGTGTTTCGTGCTTTGTCTGCTTCCCTCCGCCACTCTTAGAGCATATATGTTAATGTCAAACTTTAACTGCCTGGCAAACCTTATGTCAAAACTTTTACTATCATTGTATGCTCTTCGTTTTGCTTTAATATCTAAAATGCATGTTAACATTTGGGCTTGGGCTTGGGCTTGGCGTATGTCGAATTCAATCTCCATGTTAAACCCCATGGTAAAAGTAACGTTAACGTATAACTGAGATATTTAGTGATATAGATATTTTCTAGCTAATGTTAGTCTAAACCTCATGTCAAAGATCAAATTAAATATTCTTTATACTAACGCTTAAGTTCACGTTAAAGACAACCTTAAGATGCAACTGTATTACAAGTGTCATGTTAAACCTACTGTTAAAACTCATGTCAACATATGATATATGTCCTCCTTCAGGCGAAGTAAGCATGAGATTTCTAAAGTTATATTGATGTAAATTCTTATATGGAACTTCCTGATAAAGCTCATGTTAAAGCTAATCTTAATGCTTTCTTTTGCTAAGCTGTTAGATCATATTAGACTAAAATTAAAACTTCAGCTGAAGGAAGCTATACTTCAGATGTAACTCTAGTGTCATTGCAATTTCAAACCTATTGTTAAAGCTCATGTCAAAGCTTATGTTGATTAACCTTTTCGATTCTCTTCATCCATCCAGCAGCTAATCACAGCAGACAAGCAGCAGCCGTTTACGATCTCAATTAGGCAACTTTCACAACGACAGCAGCAGCAAAGATGCTGGCCACACAGCAGCAACAGCAACAACAGCCCCAACAGCAACATACAGCAGCAACAGCAGCAGCGGCAGCAGTGACTCTTGAGGATGCGGTCATGGAGCGACAGCGTCGTGACTCCAGCACCTCGGAGTCGTCGCTGGAGCATCTGGATCTGGGTCGCACGCCAAAGAAGCTGAGCAGCAGCAGCGGTGCGCCGCAGCCGACGTCGACGCCGCACGTTGAGGTGGCGTCGCGAAAGCGCAAGATGCGACAACAGCAACAGCAAGTCTTGTACTCTGACGAGGAGGACGAACAACAGCAGCAGCAGCAACAGCAACAGCAACAACAGCAGCAGCAACAGTTGCTGGAACAGTCGGTGCATCGCATGCGCCACAAGCAGCGCCGCAGCGGCAATGCAGTCGCTGCCGCTGCCAGCGCCAGCATCGTCGTCGACTACAGCGTCGGCAGCGATGCCAGTTCGCTGCGCAAAAAGTTTCGCCTGAATCGCAGCAGCATCAGCGCCCACAACGGCGACCTCTCCGAGTCGGGCTTCGTCGATGGCAGCGCGCACAGCGGCTATTTGCTCAGCGCCAGCAGTGCAGCGCAGTCGGCGACGGCAGCGACGCAGCATCAGCAGCAGCAGCAACAGCAGCAGCAGCAGCCGGGCTCGGGCAGCAGCTCGGGCGGCTCCTCGCCGCAAGGCCTGTGCCATTCGAGCGCCGAGTCCGGCATCGGCGCTGGCGACGAGCACATGAAATACGTCTGCCCCATCTGCGAGGTTGTCTCGGCCACGCCCCACGAGTTCACCAATCACATCCGATGCCACAACTATGCCAACGGCGACACCGAGAACTTCACCTGCCGCATTTGCTCCAAGGTAAGTCCACATGCCCACTCGATATATAGGGTATTTATACTATGATAATATAGGGTATATTGTAGTCTATTACTTGAAGATACCATTGCTTTAACCAATTACAGGGTATACCTTATTACAGGGTATCTAAAAATTCTAAATTAGTTAGACAGTTGGCGTGTAAGTAAGTATAAACTATATACAAGCTATACTGCTCATTATAAGCCAGTTACAGGGTATACCAACTAGTTGTTTATGCATGTCAGCATTACAGGGTATTCAAACAGTCTTGAGCTAGTTTCTCTCCCCTAACCAAAATTCATTTGTTTGAGCTTTGACTAATTGTTAATCCCATTCCTCCCCATTCCTTTTCCCTCCCTCTTCCCCTTTCTCTCTCCCTCTCTCTCTCTCTCTCTGTTGTAGGTACTGTCGTCCGCCTCCTCGCTGGACAGACACGTCCTGGTGCACACCGGGGAGCGCCCTTTCAACTGTCGCTATTGCCATTTGACCTTTACGACAAATGGAAACATGCATCGACACATGCGAACACACAAGCAACATCAGCAGCAGCAGCAACAGCAGCAGCAGCAGCAACAACAACAACAGCAACCCCAGACACAACAGCAACAGTTGCAGCAACAGCAACAACAGCCACAGCAGCAGCAGCAACAGTTGCAGCGACATCAGCAACATGCGGCATCAAATGCTGTGGCTCAACGTGCCGAGAGCTATGAAAGCGATGCCAGTTGCTCCACGGATATATCCAGCAGCAGCAGCAGTGCAGCCAGCAACAACAACAACAACAACAACAACAACAGTAGCCAAGCGAACAACAACAACAGCCATGAGGAGCAGCAACTGCTGCTGGCGTGCAAGCAGCAACAGCTGAAAACCAATATCAACAACAACAACATCATCGTGAGCGACGAGCGAGCGCTGGATACAGATGGCGATGGCGATGTCGATGGGGAGGCAGATGCAGATGGAGACGAGGCTGGCGATGCTGAGAGCGTGGATGTGACACAGATGATAACGAGCACGCCCGACGTGGCCACATTGCTGGCGACGTCGTCGGGCAACAGCAGCCCGAGAACGCCAGAGCACGAGTCGGAGGCCCAGTTGTCCAGCTGCCCCGCCTGCAATGCCGATGGGTTTGAAACGCAGGCCGCGCTGTACGTCCACCTGGAGGCGGAGCACGCCGATATACCCGCCAAGTGTCGCGAGTGCGAGGTGATCTTTGCCACGCAGCGTCAGCTGCAGGCGCACAGCTGTCGCGGCCTCCAGTTGCCGCCGCTGCTGGGCGCCAGCTCCTCGCCGCTGCACAAGCAGGAGCCAGCGGAAGAGGAGGATGAGGAGCAGCAGCTGCGCCAGCATGAAGCTGAGGTGGAGGCTGACGAAGATGAGGAAGAGATGCGCCTGCAGGCGAACAGCGAGCGGGATGAGTTCTTTCAGCAACTGTATCTTAAGGGCAAATCGGGTGGCTCCTCGCTGCCCTCGCCCATCAAGCACGAGCCGTCGGAGCAGCGCCAGGATCTGGCTGACATCCAGAGCATTCTGCACATGACCAGCTCCAGCTGCACGTCCAGTTTCCTGCGCAACTTCGAGCAGAACGTGAACACGCCATGCTCGAGCCAGTACAGTCTGGATGGACGCGATGGCGAGGAGGAGGCACAGGATGCCTTCACCAGCGAATTCCGACGCATGAAGCTGCGCGGCGAATTCCCCTGCAAACTGTGCTCCGCCGTCTTTCCCAATCTGCGCGCCCTCAAGGGCCACAATCGCGTCCACCTGGCGGCCGTGGGTGCCGCTGGGCCCTTTCGCTGCAACATGTGTCCCTATGCTGTGTGCGACAAGGCAGCGCTGGTGCGGCACATGCGCACCCACAACGGCGATCGTCCGTACGAGTGCGCCGTCTGCAACTACGCCTTCACCACGAAGGCCAACTGCGAGCGACACCTGCGCAATCGGCACGGCAAGACGAGCCGGGATGAGGTGAAGCGTGCGATCGTCTATCATCCGGCCGAGGATGCCAGCTGCGAGGATATCAAGCCAAAGATGGATCCGGATCTGTCGGAGCTCAGCTTTCGCTCGCTTAGTCCGTCGCCCTCGACGACCAATGTGGAGTCGAGCTCACAGCTGAAGCACATGTTGCTGGCAGAGCAGCCCAGCAAACAGCAGCAGCAACAGCAGCAGCAGCCACCACAGCCTCCCTTGAAGATTCAGGTGAAGAGCCTGGATCAGCTGGTGGAGAAGCCACTGGCACCTGCCATGGATCTCAGCATGGATGTGCTGGATCTAAGCAAGAAACCGCAGCGCGAGCATGACTTACTCTTGCAGCAGCAACAGCAACAACAGCAGCAGCAACAGCAGCAACAACAGCAGCAACAGCAGCAGCAACAGTTGCTCTTCAATCCAGGCGATGCTGCCACGCAGTATATGCAGCTGCTGCGCAATCTGATGCTGCAGCAATCGTCCGGCTTTCCGTTCTTTGGCCTGATGGCGCCACCGCCAGCTGCTGCAGCTGCTGCACTGGAGAAGTCAGCGCCAGCAATAGCAGTGCCAGCGACAACAGCAGCAGTTGCTGCCGTACCGCCCCCTCTGGGCCTGCCTTTGGCAGGGTTGGGCGTGCCGGTGCCAGCGGCCGGACCCGTCAAGATGGTCATCAAGAACGGCGTGCTAATGCCCAAGCAGAAGCAGCGTCGCTACCGCACCGAGCGACCCTTCGCCTGCGAGCACTGCTCGGCCAGATTCACGCTGCGCTCCAACATGGAGCGGCACGTCAAGCAGCAGCATCCGCAGTTCTATGCGCAGCGACAGCGCAGCGGGCATCATGTGATGCGTGGGCGCGCGGCCAACTCGGGCGCAGCACAGGCAGCGGCAGCAGCAGCGGCGGCAGCAGCAGCCGCAGCAGCAGCTGCCATGACAAATCTGCATCAGCAACATCAGCAGCAGCAGCATCAACAGCAGCAACATGCGCCCATCTCGGAGCAGGTGAAATATGCGATCTTGGCGCAGCAGTTGAAGGCGCGCAAGGATACGGATTTGTTGCAGCAGGCGCTGGCACATGGCTCCAGCAGTGTCGTGGTCAATCCATTGCTGCACTTCGGCTACAACAGCAGCAGCAGCAACAGCAATGTCAATGGCAGCAATCAGCCGCAGCAGCAACAGTTGCCCGTGGATGACGATGAGCCGCCCAAGCTGATCATAGACGAGGATGATGAAGATGATTTCGATGACATAGACGAGGAGGAGGAGGAGGAGGATGAGGAAGAGTTAGACCAAGACGAACAGCAACAGCTGGAAGAGCAACAACAGCAGCAACACGAACAGCAGCAACATGCGGAGCAAGTGCAGCCTATTGAAATTGATGCCAAAGATGAGCCAGAGCCAGAGTCAGCTGAGGCAGCCAAACTGAAGCCAAGTGGCGAGCCAACGACAATGAAGACAATGATTGCCCAGGCCGAGTCGGTGGCCAAGTCCTTGAAGGAGGTGGCCAGCTCGCCGTTCAAGGATGAATCTCAGGACCTGGTGCCGGTGGCCAAGCTGGTGGACAATGCTACCAGCAATCAGGTGTCGTTCAACAGCTACTTTCGGCCCAGCGATGTGGCCAACCACATGGAGCAGAGCGACGAGGAGGGCCTCGTCGCCTCCGGCAGCGCCAGCGAAAGCAACAACTCCGGCACCGAGGACGTCACCAGCAGCAGCAGCTGCAGTGAGCCGAAGAAGAAGTCCGCCTACAGCCTGGCGCCCAACCGTGTCAGCTGTCCGTACTGCCAGCGCATGTTCCCCTGGAGCAGCTCGCTGCGTCGCCACATCCTCACCCACACGGGCCAGAAGCCATTCAAGTGCTCCCACTGCCCGCTGCTGTTCACCACGAAGAGCAACTGCGACCGCCATCTGCTGCGCAAGCACGGCAACGTCGAGTCCGCCATGTCGGTCTATGTGCCCACCGAGGACGTCAGCGAGCCGATACCCGTGCCCAAGTCCGTCGAGGAGATCGAGCTGGAGGAGCAGCGCCGGCGCAAGGCGGCCGAAAAGGAGCGCCAGCTGGAGCTCGAGCGCGAACGCGAGCGTGAACGTGAACTGGAGCGGGAGCGTGAGCTGGAGCGCGAGCGCAAGCAGCAGCAGCTCATCCAACAGCTGACGGCAGCGGCTCAGCTCAGCCAGCAGATGGTGGCAGCGGCACAAGCGGCTGCCGCCGCAGCAGCCACCAGCAGCGGCAACGGCAGCGGCACTGGCGCCGAGGCCAATGGCAGCGAGCTGCCCTACAAGTGTCACCTGTGCGAGTATTCGTTCGGCGAGCGGATGCAGTGCCTCGACCACATCAAGCAGCAGCATGCCCAGGAGTTCGCTCTGCTGCTGGCCAAAGGCGCCATCGAAACGGAACAGGAGACAGCTGTTGCTGCCTCAGCCGCTGCTGCTGCTGCTGCAGCTGCCTCTGCCTCTGCTGCCGTCTCCGAGGATGAGTCCAGCGCCGGACGTAACTCCGGCAAATATCCGGACTACAGCAACCGCAAGGTGATCTGCGCCTTTTGCGTGCGTCGCTTCTGGTCCACGGAGGATCTGCGCCGTCATATGCGCACCCACTCGGGCGAGCGTCCGTTCCAGTGCGAGATCTGCTTGCGCAAGTTCACGCTGAAGCACAGCATGCTCCGGCACATGAAGAAGCACAGCGGACGTAGTCACAATGGCGAGCCGGGCGCCTCCGACTGCTCCGATGATGAGCAGATGGCAACGCCGCCAACGACACCAACGCCCACGGCCATGCCCATGCCCATGCCAATGCCCAGCAACAACAACAACAACAACACTTGCCACAACAACAACAACAACACCAACAATAACAATAACAACAACAACAACAACAAGAGCTTGCGTCTGCCCAAGCTGCACGAGCTGCTGGACAAGGCGAACGAGTGGCGCGTCAGTCGCCTCGGCGAGCACAAGGAGAACATTGCCGAATCCTCGACGCCCACAGCAGCAGCAGCCGCTGTGGGCGTGGCCAGCGGTGATTTCCTGGGCAATCTGCTGGGCATCACCGACCAGGGCATACTCAACAAGCTGCTCAGCTCGCCCGACGAGGCGGCCAAATTGCTGGGCGTCGAGAAGTGAAGTGGCCCAAACGGGGCCGAAAGGGTCAACAAGTCGAAATAGGCCTAAAAGGGGGCGAACAAGGCCCCAAAGGCGAGTAGAACACTTAACAAGATGAAAGAGAGTTAGAGCCAAAACCCTCTAAGCCAGCTCAGTAGTCCTAGTCTTAGACGTCTAGCAAAAAGTAACAAACGCATGAAATAAGCAAAGTAGACCAGATATATATATGTCTATATATAGATATATATATGTCTATGCATAGATATATAGTTATATATCTGAGTTTGATTTGAAAAGTTCAAAGATTTTATTCATAAAAAATTAATTTTTAAAATTTATATTAAATATATAAATTATATAAATTTATAAACTTTTCAAATCAAACTCACATATATATACACACACATACATATATATATATAATCTTAATATACAGCGAATTTTGAACTGTAAGCGAGAGAGAGAGAGAGAAAGAGAGAGAGAGAGAGGGAGAATCTCTCGCCCTACATATACCAAAGCCTAAATAGTTCGTTTTTTTTTTTGTCTTATTCTTATCAACTAAACTTAAAACATTTTTTTTTTGTAACTTAGTCTAAGTTGTCTAACGGTACAACCGTAGAACGTAACGTCTGGCAACACTGCAGCGTCAAGCTAGCGCCACAATTAATCAAAACAAAATTAATGCAAAAATAGGCAGAAAAATATATAAAATTAAAATAATTTTTTTTTTTTTAATCATAATATATTTAAACTTAGTAAACAGTGCTTAAAACAAGACTTAAAAAAAAATATTAAAAAAAAAAAACAAAAAAAAAAAGAAAAAAAATGGAAAAAAATTGAAAAAATAATTATTTAGCTGTATATGAAATTTGCCTACGTAGTGCTCTTCTTCTACTTACATATAGCCATAGCTATATATATATATATATAAATATATACCTAATCTAACTGATTTATCGTGTACATTTTCTGAGGCCTTCAACCGCAGCGTGGCTTAAATTAAATATTTAAATAATGAAAACAAAACAAAAAATGCTCTTCAAAGCATTCCATATTAATTATTACAATTCTAGTCTTAAGCGCTATTTTTTTTTTTATAAATATATATATATATTATTATCATTATTATTATATAAAACATTTAATATAAAAATTATATAAATATTTTACGATAAAAAAAAAACAAAAACTCAAAAAAGCATGCGAAATACATTGAAAACAATTTTTTTTGGAATTAATTTTAAAAAACTTTTATGCATAATAACAAAATACATATATAAAGTGCTATATATAGCAGTTAAATATATATATCTATATATATTTGAAGTAGTCGAAACATTTTACAGCAATAACCAAAGCATTTCAACACGAGTTTTCTAACTATTTTATGAAAGAGAAACAACAAAACAAAAACAACAACAAAACAACAACAAAAAATGATTGAACAAATTAAATTATGTACTTAGCGTTTAGCGTACTTAACTAAATTAATTAATTATTTACGTCTTAATTGATATGACAATGCAAAAACAAATAAAAGTTGCGAACAAAAATAAATAAATTTAGTTTTTGATTTCATTTTTAGCTCTCCTAAGCTTAGCTTTTCTTGTATCGAAAAAAAATTGAAAATAGCTCAAGACTTGCTTATGCAGGAATAAGCAACATAAATTTGAAAATTTTAAGGATTTTATTATTTTAAAATTAAAAACTCAAAAATTTCATAAGCAAAAACCATAAATAGCCGAGTTGCAAACCAGTCTTAAGCCGCAGCCAAGACTTGTACCAGCAGTAGGAGCTACACAATATAAACAAGCACGTGCTCAAACCAAATGCTTGAGCCAGCCATTGTAGGTTACACAGTGAATTCGAACTGAATGCACCAGTTTCACAATGTAGATAAGCAAGTGCTCAAACCTAATACGAGAGGCTAGACATTGTTGCGGTTTCGAACTAGTTTTGAGCTGCAGCCAAGACTTGAACCAGCAGCAGTAGCTACACAGTAGTATAGGGCACACACCCAATTCGAATTGGGTTTGCAACTCTAATAAATGATCAGCCGCTCAAAAGTATGCTTTGATTTTATTGGGAAAGTGCTTTAGCAAAACATTTATAGATGCTGCCTAAAAGTATGCTAATATTTTATATATACATATTGTATATATTTTATATGTTTGTTTGTTTAACTTGAGTATTTATCTTTTTTAAAATACATATATGTATGTGGGTGTATGTGTGTGTGTGTGTGTGTGAGAATAAATGTATGTATGCATATAACTGCAATTAATAATTTAACTACATGCATATGTATGTATGTACCTACGTGCACACACACACGCACACATACCAATGAAGCAACATATGATTTATTATACATACATACATATATTACACGTGCGAGCAATCATAAATAAATACGAATTTAGACAAACATATACATATATATATGTACTTAAATGTATGTATGTATGTACATACATATAAAATGATAAATTAATATATTTACATGTGTGTATGTATGTACGCGCGCGTTTGCTTAAGCGCCTGTGCGTGTGTCTACGCAAACGTCGCAAAAAAAAACAAAAACAAACACACACACACACACACACACATATGGACAGCTACATATACTAGCGAGCCCCCAACGAACTAGAGTAAAAGCAACAATAACAACAGTTGCTTTTTCAAGTTCTTGGCTACACACACACACACAAACAGCTATGTGTGTGTGCTCGTCTAATACGTAAAGTGGTTCGAGCAACCGACCATTCGCCGGCTTCGCCCGCCGCCGCCGCCGTCGCAGTCGCCGTGCGCGTCGTATATCAACAATCACACCACCACACACGCGCGCCGCTGGGGCCCCAACTTGGCACAGCCTCAGGTTTTGCTTTCAGTTCTAGCGAGACCATTGGTTGGGCCAGCCGCAGCAGCAGCAGCAACAGCAACAGCAGACGCGTTTCCAGTTGGAGCTTCCATTATCCAGAATCCCTAACAGTTCCAACAGCCACAACACGATGTCCTTTGTGCGTCTAATTGGTGCTGAGGTAAGTGAAATTCGATTTGCATTTATGCCAATTAGCAACTATCGATAACAATCGAGCAGTGTTGCAAAACGTAGGAGGAGGGGGGCGCTGCACACTTGTAACTGCATAAGCAAGTGGGTGTGTGTGTGTGTGTTTGCATTGCCTGTGCAATGTGCACATGTGCGCTTGCCTATGTGTGTGTGTGCATAAATTGTCCATGCTAAACGGTAAAACGTGAAAAAAAGAATGAAATGACAATTTGATAGCGCAAACACATGTTACGTAACTTTGGTTTGCTGCGATTCAGATAATGCGACGATCGAGCAATAACGCTAGAATGAACACATACACATTGAGACATGTGTATGTGTGTGTGTGTGTGTATGTGTGTATTACAATTGTATTTTAATTAGACGGCAAGCCATATAAATAAATGCCTATCAAACGGGCGGCTGCTGCCACTGATAAGCTAAGGCGTGGCATTTATCCCTTAAGTATGTATGTGTGTGTGTATATGTATGTTTGTCTGTGTGTATATATATATATTATCATGTTGCCAGGCAAAGCCCTGCTCACCTGTTGAGTTTTAAGTAACGCAGTAAAACACTTGCAAGATATGTACATACATACATACATACACACATACACACATGCATACATACACACACACATACATACACAAACACACCCATACATACTCAAACACACCCATACATACATACAATGAAGCCTGGTACAAGTTGTCCAAGCTTCGTATTTGCCTTTTACGCAAGGTATCCTGCCACTTGGCAAAATTATGTTGTACCTACAGTTACAGAAAAATGTACCAATTTTTCATAACAACTGTATAATTTGTTAAATATTAGTCATATTATGTCCTTAAAAGCTTCTAAAAACATAAAAAGTTGGCATAATTAAGCTGTTATGTCATCCAAAAATTAATTTGAAATTTGAAAAAAAAAACAAAGTCAATTTGTTTTCTCCATGGGGTAAAAGTTCCTTGTGGCCAATCCAATTTGCATATTCATTGATTAAACTGAGAATGATTTAAGCAAATTTTATTTAATGCAGAGAATTTCAAAAAAGAATTTGTTAGCAGATCAAATTAAATACCAAAAAAATTTGGGTACAGTCGTTATGCATGCGGAAGACGTGGCACGTAGAGTCCAATAATTAAAAATATATGTATATATATGTAAATATATAAGCAAGAGTAAATAAAATATGCCAAAAATACTTGAGCGTACAAATCCTTGATATCCTTGGTACATTTGACAGCCCATATGTAAAAGATCGTTAAAGTGTACCTAACTATCCTTGGATATTGAATTGGTACACTTGTTGCATATGTGGGCAGACCTTTTGATATTTTTTCCATTTCCTAGATGTGGCAACCTTGATCCAACAGATTCAAACAAATTCCTCTCAAGCGACTTATCGATAACATTGAAATTTAATTAATTTCATTTGCAGGCACGTTTGATCGCCAAGCGTAGCTACTCGTCGTCCGCGCCCACAACCAAGCTCTTCATCGATGGCAAATTTGTGGAGTCGAAGACCAACGACTGGATCGATGTAAAAGATCCGGCCACCAACAAGACGGTGACCCGTGTGCCCAAGGCAACGGCTGAGGAGATGAAAACGGCTCTGGAATCCAACAAGCGCGCCTTCAAGTCGTGGAGCAGCCAGTCGGTGGTGTCGCGCCAGCAGGTCATGTTCAAGCTGCAGGCTTTGATCAAGGAAAACATGGGTGAGCTGGCCAAGAACATCACCATGGAGCAGGGCAAAACCCTGGCCGATGCCGAAGGTGATGTGCTCCGTGGCCTCCAGGTGGTCGAGCACTGCTGCAGCATTCCCTCCCTGCAGATGGGCGAGACAGTGGCGAATGTTGCCCGCGACATGGACACCTATTCGCTGGTCATGCCACTCGGTGTCACCGCCGGCATTGCTCCCTTCAACTTCCCAGCTATGATTCCGCTGTGGATGTTCCCCGTGGCCATTACCACGGGCAACACCATGCTGCTGAAGCCCTCGGAGCGTGTGCCCGGTGCTACCATGCTGCTGATGAACCTGCTCAACGAAGCCGGCTGCCCACCCGGTGTGGTCAATGTCATCCATGGCCAACACGATGCCGTCAACTTCATTTGCGATGCGCCCGAAATCAAGGCTGTCTCCTTCGTGGGCTCCGACACGGCCGGCAAGTACATCTACGAGCGCGCCGGCAAGAATGGCAAGCGTGTCCAGAGCAACATGGGCGCCAAGAATCACGGCATCGTGCTCAGCGACGCCAACAAGGAAAACACCCTCAACCAGCTGGCGGGCGCCGCCTTCGGTGCTGCCGGACAGCGCTGCATGGCCCTGTCGACGGCTGTGTTCGTGGGCGATGCCCAGAAGTGGATTCCCGATCTGGTTGAGCGCGCAAAGAAGCTGAAGGTCAACGCTGGCCATATGCCCGGCACCGATGTGGGACCCGTCATCAGCGACGCCTCGCGTAAGCGCATCAACGATCTGATTGAGTCGGGCGTGAAGGAGGGCGCCAAGCTGATCCTCGACGGCAGGAAGATCACCGTGCCCGGCTATGAGGATGGCTACTTTGTGGGCCCCACCATCCTGACCGATGTCAAGCCGAACATGCAGTGCTACACCGAGGAGATCTTCGGCCCCGTCCTGGTCATCCTCAATGCCGACACCCTGGACGATGCCATCTCCATTGTGAATGCCAATCCCTATGGCAACGGCACCGCCATCTTCACCACCAACGGTGCTGCGGCCCGCAAGTTCGTCAACGAGATCGACGCCGGCCAGGTGGGCGTCAATGTGCCCATCCCCGTGCCCTTGCCCATGTTCTCCTTCACCGGCACACGCGGCTCCTTCCGCGGCGATCATCACTTCTATGGCAAGCAGGGCATCAAGTTCTACACACAGACCAAGACCGTTACCCAGCTGTGGCGCGAGACAGATGTCAACCACACCCAGGCGGCCGTGGCCATGCCCACCATGAAGTAAACAAACACACACACACACAAACACCCCTGCACACACACACACACATACACCTATACACATGCATTAGTGTGGTGTGAGCTGTGGAAAGGAATTGCTGCATTTATTTTCTGTGCCTGTTAATTAGAATTAAGCTAAATGTAAAATTGTAAAAACAAAACGCGTAAAAACCAAAATAAAATGTTTAAAACACAAAAAATAACAGCACGAAATCAATCGATCGACGGCAATCGAATGGTCGCACAAGGTGGCAACGCTTAAATACTTTTATTTACTTTTACAATGGAACGATCAAACAAGGTGGCAAGACTTCTTAATGGCGCGATACTTGAAACTCGAATATCAACGTATTTAAGGCTGTGTAAAATATGTAATAGTTATATGCCTAACATAAATATTAAATTTTAATTAGAACTTTATCAATTCAAAAAAGAAAATTAATCAGCTGCCTAACATATATATAAACTTTTAAATTGGTTATTATCAACTTAAAAAAAGAAAATTAAGCAAATCTCTGCCAGCTGATCGACAGCAATCGAAGTTCAAACGAGCTGGCAACACTTGCCCATGCCGCGCAATTGAAAAGACATTCAAAATGTTTAAGGCACACGTGAAAATCAATGTAAGATTTGTCCATTTATTTACTTAAGATTAATTAATTAACTTTAATATTTAGAATTTGCTTTTTAAAACATTTTTTCAGCATTAACCATAGTTAAGAACCAAGTCTACCCCTAAAAACGAATTTTTCTTGTAAAAATAATAACAATGCTTTGTAAATTTGTCTTGTCTAGTAATATACAGCTCTACGTGAGTATATATATATATATGAACACCTTGAATTAGAGACTACTACTTGCCACCGAAGGCCTGTTTGGATACCAGCTCCTTGAATATGCCATTTGACCTGCGCATCAGTTCATCAAAGGTGCCCTCCTCCACGATGCGTCCCTCGTCGACGACAGCTATTTTGTGCGCTTGATGTATTGTACTTAGACGATGGGCAATGGTGATCACAGTGCGTCCACGGATTAGCTTATCCAGCGCCGTCTGCACAAGCTGCTCCGAAACGGCATCCAGTGCACTTGTCGCCTCATCCAAGATGAGTATGGTGGGATTCTATAGCAAAAATATATTAATCAGAATATAAATATATATAAATCCATGTAAAATACTTTAATGAGCGCCCTGGCAATGGCCACACGTTGCTTCTGTCCGCCACTTAAAAGGATTCCTCTTTGGCCCACAATGGTTTCGAGACCATCGGGCAGATGGCTGACAAATTCGCTGACATTCGAGTCAATCACCACCTTTTGGAGCACCTCCTCATCGGCCGCCACGCCGGGATGCAGTCCGTACAGAATGTTCGAGCGTATCGAGCCAGAGAAGAGTATTGGCTCCTGACTAACAGCGCTCACATGCCGACGCAACCAATGTGGATTCAATGTTCGCAAATCGACGCCATCCAAGTAGACGGCGCCCTGCTGTGGATCATAGAGACGCATCAGGAGCATTCCCGTCGTTGATTTACCCGACCCAGAGCGTCCCACCAAGGCGGTCGTCTGATTTGGCTTTATATTGAGCGTGAAGTTCGTTAGCACTTTGCTGTCCATGCGCGATGGGTAGGCGAAGGTAACGTTGCGAAAATCAACTTCGCCAATTGTCTTGGTCGTTGGTACCCTGCCCTTGTCAATGGGCATGCCATACTGCCTGTCCATGATCTCCCAAATGCGCTGCGAGGCGCCAATCCCCTTGTTTAGCTGGCTGTAAAAGTTGGACAGGCCATTCATGGCGACAGCCGAATAGCCAGCGTACAGCATAAACGAGGTCATGGCGCCAATGGTGAGCTCCTCGTTGAGCACCAAAGTGCCGCCATAGTAGAGCACCGATATGATGACCACGTTGCCTGAGAAGCCGGTCTGAACATAAGAGAGAAAACTGATCTAAGCTGCGAGCTCAATTGGAGGTTGCCATTCAACTAGCTCACCAGGCCAAAGAATATGGATCTAGCCTTTGTCTCCTTGTAGCCAATTTCGATGGCTTCGTCCAGCTTCTTGTCATACTCGACGCATTCGTCGTACTCGCGACCGAAGACCTTGACGGTGCGCACATTGCCGAACCGCTCCTCGGCATGCTTCATTACATCCGCGAATTTGTCCATTTCGACTTTGGTGATGCGACGTACGTAACGTCCATAAACGATGGCAACACCAGCCAGAGCGGGCACAATCAAAGCGCTGACTAGCGCCAGCTTGGCCGACGTGTAGACCTAAGACAGAGACAGAGAGAGAGAGAGAGAGAGAGGGAAGATAGATTACAGTTGATAGTTAGAAAAAAAATATTTTGGACGCACCATCATGAAGGCGCCTACACCAATCATGGCCAGTGAGCGAATGCCATCGGATATGTTCTGACTGAGCGAGGTGCCCACAAAGTAGGTGTCGTTGCTCAAGCGATTGATGAGCTCGCCGGTGCCGCGTGAATCGAACCAGGATATCTCCTGCATCAGCATCGATCGATACAAATTGGAGCGAAGTCTGCGCACAATACGCAAAGCTGTGCGGGAGAAAGAGAAAGCATCAATGGAGAAAGTGAGAGAGAAAGTTGAATAGAGGTGTGAGCTCACCTGCAGAGCCAAACAAATGGACGCGGGAGAAGTTGGCCAGGCCACCAATGATAAAGACGCATAGGAGCATCTTGGAGTAGTCCCGCAGCGTGTTTATGGCCGTTTCATCCATGCCATCCTTGTGGAACACTATGTCAATGACCTTGCCCAGGAAGTAGGGCACGCTCATGGTGATGCTCGATGAGATGACCAAGCAGGCAAGCCCCACTGCAACGAAATAAATTCGAGTCGTATAAGCGAGGCACTTTGGCTGAGATCAATGGATGTCGGGCCGTACTTAGGAGCACCCACTTCTCTTCCTTCAGCATATGCATGAGGCGTGAGGACTCGGATTTGGCGGTCTTTATGACGGTGCCCACTTTGGGCACTGCCAGCTTTACTTCTTTGCTGCACATGCATCGTCGTACGTTGAGCAAACGTGCCGTCCACCTGGATGCGCGAACACCTGTCGATAGGGCGGAGGTGGGGGAGGCAAGCAGCTGTCGCCCAGCAGGCGGTCGAATATTATAGAGATTGTGATGGTGATGATGCTGCCGCCTCAGCAGATAGTTATATATGCTAGACGAATTGATTTGAAATCTGGGGACTACGCTGGGTATTTGGGTGATTCGTAATGTTGTGCACATGTGCTTCACCCTGGTGCAGTTCAACAACATTGTGGTTTTATGCAATCGTTAACTCTTTTGTACAAGAAGCATTCATACAGTAAGCTATGACATTAATGTTACACCACCATTCATTTATGTATTAAAATATTATGTATAAAAATATGAAAAAAAAACTAGTGAATTTTGACCCCCACACAAACGGTCCGCAAAACACAACTGAAACAGCTGATGACATGCATAATAACAGTTGAAAGATAACACACGGCTATCGAAGATATCGATAGAAAGCTGTGACGTCAGCACTGACAGAGTGGAAAAATTAGTTGTTTCTAGAAGCAAACTCAAATTGAAAGCTCAAGTTAAGTAACTTGTATTTAATTTGTAAAATAATTATAGTCTAGAAGCTGAAAAACTTTTAAATTACTTATTTAAAAAGACTTTTTTGCATTCAAATATTTGTTCACTATTTTTATTAACTATAATATATTACTCTATACTATTAAATACAATCATGTATATTTAAAAGATTAAATATTTATATATATAATTTTATAATAAATCAAACAATCAATAAATTACTTTATTTGCATTACCTTGTTATTATTGTTATTATTTTTGCCGATTTATGCAACACTGTGCACAATGCTAATCGATAACAGCCGCTCAGCTCAACACGTGCGCGAAACGCGATCGTTATCGAATTTTGTATTTGCAACATGGAAGTGGGCGAAGGTAAGCTGCTCGCTTTCAATAAAAAGCTATTATTATTAACTGAAACATTGCAGAGTTACGAATATGGCTGCAAGACAAGAGCAAAGCGTACACAGCACGCCTGGAATTCGCTATTAAAGTCTGGCAATCACTGGATTTCGTGTACATAAACAAACACGAAGTCGTTTGCAAATGGCTCGCAGAGACACTCGCCGCGGAGGTGGAGTTGCCGGTGGAACAGCTGCAGCAACTATTCAGTCTGCGTGCTCAGCCAGGTCTGGTGACTGTTGCCACAAAATCGGCGCTGATTGAAGCCATCCTGCAACGCATCGACAAAGCACCTCCAGCCGAAGCCAAGGCACATCCACAGCTGCTGCAATGCCTGCTTAACTTTGAGCTGGTGCAGGATGCACTGCGTGCCGACTACGATCTGGTCATGCGGAGCTATGGCATACTCTTCAGCTGCTACGAGCGACAGCTGCTAATCGCAAATGTCGATGAGCCAAGGCCACGCCATGCGGACTTCATGCTGCCGCTGCTGCAGCAGCTGCGCGACTATGTGCAGCGCGCCCAGCATCATGAGCGCCTGCTCAAGGCCTATGTGGCCGGGGCACTGCGGCCACTGTGCCAGCTCTTGCTGCAGTTGCGCGAGCACGGATTCTGCTGCTTCGAGCAGCTGGCTGCCCTGGAGATGCAGTTGACGGCGCATTTGAAAATAGCTGGTGCCATTGAGCTAATGTCGGAGCAGCCGTTGCATGTGCATTTGCTGACAATGGAGTGTGCGCTGCTCAATCATCGCTACGATCCCACCAAGCTCTTCAAATTGATAAATCGCATCGTAAATGTTCAAACGCCGCAAAAGGAGGATGAAGCCGACAATGCGGAACAGGCAAAGACCAAGGATTTAAGCTTGGCCCTAGTACTGACCACACATGCACTGGACGCACTGCGACGCCACAACATCCAGCTCAATTTCTCCGACAAGCTCAAGAAGACGGGCATCGCCTATGTCAGCGAACATTTACTGAAGATCGTTCGCAGCACTCGGGAGGAGCATCTGGGCAAAACGCTGCAGCTGCTCTGTGCAGCATTGCGCTTCAATCCGCTGCTGGTGGAACCGAACGCCTATCAGCTGACCATTTGGATGATGTGCGCCGTCAAGCGCAACGATCTGGAGCTGCAGCTCTACTCCGAATATCTCGTTCTGCTGCTGGACATGTGCCGGCGCATGAGTCGCACCGAACGTTTCGTTATGCAGCTGCTGAAATCGCTGCGCGAATGGCTGCACAAATTCGCACTGCCCAACTGGGAGGCGGGCAAGCGTAGTCGCAAAGAGTCCAAGCAGCCGACCGAGCAGGAGCAACAGGTGGATGCCTATGTGCAGCTCCTATTCAAATCCAATTCCAATGCCCAGTCAAATGGGATTTGCTACAGTTCGGATGCCTTGGCCCAGACCTGGCCAAGCTCAACAGCTGGCGCCGCCTTCATCCGTCTGGTCAGCCAGCTAATGTCCAAGCCCTCGATTGTCATCTGGAAGAGTCTGTTGCACGGCTTTGCCGAGCTGCTGGATCCAAAAGCCCATGCCGTCCTGCAGTGCAATCGAAACTTTGCCATCGAGCTGCAGGCGACGTTGCTCTCGCAGTATCTGCTCGGCACCCGCCTAGCGGAGCAAGTGCAGCAGCATCACGCCGAGCTGGAGCAGCAGCGCAAGCATACGCTTCAGGTGCTGCAGCAATTCGGACGACATTTGCTCTCGCTGGAGCACAATCGGCGCACGATGAACGTCTTCCTGGAGTGTGTGGAGCGAGCGAATAACTTTGATTTGCTCCTGGCCTACTATTGGCCCGATGGCTTGGCGCAGCCGCAAGCGGAGCCGGCGCTGCCGCAACTCCAGCGTTTCCTCTCCAGCGAAGAATGGGAGCTGATACAACAGCGCGTGCATAACTTTGGCAAATCCTTGTGCCGGCAGCGCCTGCAGCGTCTCGAACTGCAGCTCACACAATCCGGCTGGCTACTGCTGCCCGACCAGCGGCTGGAGCCCTGTCCGGATGCACTGGTCGAGCTGCTGCCACAGCAGCTCTTCAGCCACTTGACACGTGCCCAGAAGGAACTGCGATTGCAGCAGCAACAGTTGCCCCAACCACTGGAGGATGCCGAGTGCGTGGAGCTGTTAACTATGCAGCTGCTGCAGCAGTTCGTTGACAGCCTGAAAGTGGCCAAGATCAAGGGCTGCCTGCTGGCTAAACAGCTGCCACAGGCGGCAGATGAATCAGCCCTGGCCACAACACTGCGCGAGAGCTGTGCGAGCAGCAAACAACCAGCGCTGCCAGTTGCAGAAACGCAAGAGCTGATTGATGCACTACAGCAGTTGCCTCTGGCACAGCTACAAAGCAGCATCAAGCTTCGACTCTGGCTGCTCATCTTTACGCTCTACCAGGATGTGAGACGCGCTCAACTGCAGCAGCTCTCCAATCAACTGCTCGAACAGCTCATAGGTTAGTCTCCTCTAGACTCTGCCTATTCATACTCTTATCCCTCTCTCTCTCTTTTCCTTCCTTTAGATCTTTTGCACTTTGGTCAGCCTTTGCCGCTGTGCAGCCATTTGCCGCAGCTGTCGCAGCTATTGCAGCTGGTGCCATTGGAGACGGCTGAGGATGAGGCCAACTCCATTGCCTGGCGTTTCTATGGGAAGTTCTTTGGTCGTTGCATACGTCGCCTGACGCCCGGCAGCGATGTCTTTCTGGCCAGCTGTGCCACGCTCTTTCGCGAGCAGCTGCCACAGCTGTCGGCCTCGCATTGTCGCCTGCTGCTGCTCGCCATTGAGACGTTGGCCAGTGGCACTGGTATGCAGGCGCGGCGCATGCAGCGTCACCTGCAGCCGCTGCTCGAGATCTATGGCCAATTTGTCAGTCACAAATTTCGCTCACACAAAAAGTCGCCCGACGTCTACAAGGAGTTCGTGCAACAGACACTCAGTGGCTATGCCATCTATCTGAGCAGCTGCATCAATCGTGCGGCCAAGCAGCAGAAGGAGAATGTCGACGAGGCTAAACAGGAGACAACAGCGGACGCTGGGCAAGCCATCGATGAGAACTTTAGACGCATTTGCAAGATTTACATAGGACATTCGGTAAGCTGAGGAGACTTAATCTGTGAAGCTTTATTAAACTAAATTTGAATGATGGAGAGATGGAGAAATAGCTGAGATGCTTTAGATTCTATATAGGATCTCGAGCCATATTAAGAAGTGAATTGCTAGAGGATAGTCTATAGCTGTCTGTTGCTCCTTCGAGCATGGGTAAACAGGTATTTTAACCGAATGGGTAAATGTATGTAACAGGCAGAAGAAGGCGTGTCAGCACCCATAAAGTAGATACATATATATTCTTGATCAGGAGAGAAGCTGAAGTCGATTAAGGAACGTCCATCTGTCCGTCCGAAATTTGAAATTTATATATTCTGTATGTGTAGGTTTCTGTAATGCACAATTAGATTTTGTTTTCCGAATTTAGACAACTCAATGCTTGCGCTACATTAAACGGTGACAGCTCGCCTATTGCCTTCTCAATTTTGCTTCATTCCACCGATGATTGTAGCTGCGAAAGAGCTGATTAGCTTCCAAGCTACCTCCAGTTCCAAAATTGGTATTAACTAAGTTGTCCGCTCTAATGGAGCGGTCCATTGCTTCCTCTCTAGACTTCGCCTCCCATCCAGCAACACTCAAATAGTGTGTGTGTGGGACGTCTTCCAGCAGCCCTCTTCCAAGTTAGACACACTCGTCTGTGTCTTCATGGCCAAACCGTAGCTCAAGTAGCTCCGAAAAGATTCGTATGTAGAAATAATCTGCAAAAGATTCTTCTCGCTGCTTATCCATTTGTTTTTCCTAAATCCCAGCTTAAAATGATTGAAATAGCAATTCGGAGCAGATTTCAGGGTATCTACTAGTTGGACACTCCCCACTAGAGAACTCTAACTTGTTATAGATAGACTAGTCTTCTCTTATTTATAAGAATACATATACATATATATGTCACACATGCATACATATACAGGCTGTATAGAGCCTGGCAAATTGTCAACTTCCAGCAAAATGCAAGTCTTTGTACGACATCTGTCAAATTTCGGACTAAAGAGCTGTCAATAGGCAAGCAAATGTCATTTACAGTAGCCAAAATCAACTTAGCATTGTAGAACTCAGTCAGATGACCTTGACATGCTAGTTTTAACAGGAAATGGCAAAAAGTGCTGCCCATTTTGTGTGCGAATGCATGACAAAATGGCTAAAACTTTTAGTGCAAATTAGTTAAAAATGGCGAAATATGATTTTAAAAGACATTTACAACAATTATTTTTATTTTTATATATAGTTTAAGAAAAATCTATACTTTAAGCATAAATATGACATTTACCGTTAGTATGTTAGCATAAGTTAGGTTAGATTTGCATATGTCCAATGGCAAATCAAATTTCATATGAATATGCATCTGAATTATAGCTTAGACTCCATTGTAGGCATTATAATAGCTATGATAAGAATCCTCCTTATCTTTATCCTTATCCGCCTTTCTCTCTCTCTTCTCTCAGCTGAATTATCGCAATGCCCATGCCATACGCCTGCTGAATGTGGCCTTGACGCATCGTCAGCTGCTGCATTTGGACCAGGACGAAATTGAGTTTGTGCTGGATAGTTATTGGCGGCAATTAAATACGGATATAGCCGCCAGCTCGGCGCTGGACATGGCCAGCATTGAGCCCGCAGTCAAGCTAATCATTGGCTATAAGACGAATGAGGATTTCTTGCTGCTGCTGCGACGACTCGCACAGCAGCTGGACGAGATGCAGCGGCCAGAGACGCCGGCCCAGCATACGAGCCTGCAAAACGTGCTTGTCCTTCTGACGCTCTTTGCCAAATGCTCGCTGAGCAGCATCAAGGGAGCGGTAAGAGACAGTTTGTCCTTTGCCTAGATCTTGCCTAATCTCTCCTTCTTCCTTCTCTCTGTAGATGCTCAATGAGCACTTTGAGCTGATCAGCGGCAATGTTTCGTTGCGTCTGCCCGCGCTGGGCGATGCCGCCTATTGCAGTCATGTGCTGCGCCTGCTGGAGGCACAACGTGCCCTGGCCAGCAATCGCACAGTGCCGCTGACTGGCGACACTCTGGACTCGATGCTGGGCAGCATGTTGGACCTGAATATCAAACGTTTCATTCTGGCCGGCGGCAGCTGGCTGGACTTCCGCCAGCTGCACGCATTGCTGTCCGAGAACTGTTTGCTGCTGCTGCGCCAGCATGCCACACTCATGTCGGATAGGGCCGCACAGCTGACTGCCATCTGCCAGGATCTAGTGCAGTCGATTGTCTGCTATCGCAGCGAACGCAAACAGGCCCAAAGTCTGACGGACGACGAGCTGGACGGCCTGGCCGAACTGGCACTGAAGCTAGTGACGCTCATGGCGGGCATTGCAGCCGGACCACAGGCCTTGGCCATGAAGCGTGTGGCACCGTTTCTGCTCATCTTCACCATCAAGCAAATGATTGGCACCGAGCGACCCACGACGCTCTTCGAGAAGGTTAGACAGAGTGTTCATCTGTTCCTCTGAATTCTGTTTAATGTTGTTTGTTTCCTTTGTTTTCCTGAACAGGTCAAATTGCATTTGGATCGCTTTTGTCACGAGCTAATCTCGATTTGTGACCATCGCTCGGGTCACTTTATACTGCGCTCCAGCAGCGAGGCAGGCGCACGCATGTATCAGAGCCTCATCAAGGAGCATGACAAATATCACAAGTTCCGCGGCAAGGTTTAAGGAGAGAAGGAGGAGGAGGAGGAGGAGAGGAGCGTACAGAGGGAGACAGAGAGAGAGAGAGAGGCAGAGAAAGGAAAAGGTAGGCGCGAACAGAGCCCCATCCAAGTGCCGTGGGAAGGTTTAAGGAGAGCAGGAGAAAGGAGGACAGGTGAGCGAGAGGCAGGCGCAAACAGAGCCCCATCAAGAAGACAAATATCACAAGATCCGTGGGAAGGTTTAAGCAGAGCAGGAGAGATTGTACGGAGGGAGCGAGGAAGAGGCAGGTGTATGCAGAGTCCCATCGAGGAGACAAATATCCAAGTTGGAGAAAATGGCAGTCCCAGCGAGCAGCATCAAGGAGACAAGTTCCGTGAGAAGGCTTAAAGAGATAGAGAGAGAGAGAAAGGAAAAGAAAATGATAATTGTTTTGCTTCAACGTTTTATTTTTTTTTCTCTAATGAATAAATGTGATTAACATCAAGCAAATTGCAATATCATTATACAATTTTAAAAATTTTAATTTCGAATCGTATGGTGTGAGTGTGCGAGGGTGTAAAAGTGTTCCTTCCTCAATTTTTTTTTTTTTTTGAACAACTCTCTTTCTCTCTCCCTTTAGTAAATTTTGTTCACGCAGCTGAAGACGATCGGCGCGAGGGGGGGAGAGAGAGCGAGAGAAAGCAGTTGACAATTCGAATTTGCAATTGATGATTAAATGCTTGAATGTATAAATATATGGGGATGCATTCACGATCAGCATTATATAAATGATTAAATTTTCATTAAAATTATCAGTTCTTTTTTTGTGCTTGCTTTTCTTTTTTTTTGCTAAATTTTCAATTTCAATTTAAATTAAGAAATTAAATTTCTTGTGTGGGTGTGTGGGTGGGTGTGGGTGAGTGTATGTGAGCGTATATGTGTAGGTGTTTTGGTATTAGTGTGGGTGTGTGTGTGTGTGTGCTTTTAGCTCGAACTGTGCCAGGACTTAAAAACTTATTTTTTCTAGACTTTTTTTTAGTGTTGATTTGATCAAGGCAGCTGCGCAGCTTTTCTAACAGATGTTGCTAATTATCTTCATTTGTACCTTCTTTGCAATCGTAGCTACTTTTCTGTTTGCTTTTTCTTTTTTTTTTGTTATAATTGCACCAGCCTGTACGTGTGTACGTGTACGTGTGTGTGTGTGTGTGTGCGTGTGTGCACACTTCACTTAGGCCACGAACATTTGACAGACTTCACACAATGGATGCTCGGCTTCTTCCGGACGATTGCCGCTGCAAATGTGACAGATCGAAAAGTTAGTTGAATGGGCAGCACTTTGCGGAAGGCAGCAATGGCGGCTGCCTGACATACTTACAACAGGGTGACACAAGTGCGGCAAATGAATTGACTGCATTCGACGCACGAATAGCCGCACTCCTCGCACAGATCAAATGTGCAGTTGACGCAAGTGCCGCGGATTAGAGTCGGACGCTGGCAGCATGTGGACAGACGTCGCTCCAGGCCAGGATTGGCGACATCTGGATTCATGTCGCGCAGTATGATGTTGCCATCGCCAATCAGCTGATATTGCTCGCACAAATTGGCTGAACTAACGGGTATCGGTGTCGGGGTGTTAGTCTCCTCCTTTGGCTCATCCTTGTTCGCATCGATGTTAGCGGCTGCCTTGAAGAGCATTTTCGTAGTTTTCTCTGTGAAAATGAGTATAGATATGTATGTATGTGTGTGTGTGAGTGTGAGTGAGAGTGAGAGTGAGTGTGTGTGTGAGTGAGTGAGTGAGTGACTATGTGTCTGTATGGATCTGTCAAAGCAAAATTTTCACACATACCATGTACCGCCTTCATTTTGTCAGGATCGCACGAATCGTTAATTTTCTCATTTACCCAGACTTTTGTTTGAGTTACATTATTGTTGCTCTCGTCGTCGTCGGAGCGCATACGTTTCAATGGTTTGCCTTCCATTTTCTATTATTATTATTTTTGTTGTGGTTGTTTTTTTTTCCTCAAATTTTTGGTTGGTTTTTTTCAAAATTTTGCTTCTTGTCCTTTAGTTTGGAAACGTTCAGCCGGCTGCTTCTTAATGTTACTGCTGCTGCAACTCGAAAGACTAATTACTGATGGATGACAGCCAGGCAGGCCGGTTGTGTTATGGCCAGTGCTGCATTATACACTACTCGCCCGGATGGTAGACAACACCACAAAGAGTGTTGGCTAACGGGCCAGCGGACATGCCCGCCTGGCTGGCTGCCTATCGAAAAGTGGGTGTGCGCGCGCCAAGCGCTTTTCGAGCTTTTTTCAAACCACTTAATTCACTCACCTTGGTCAGCGCTAGCGCGCGCACGCACACACAATTGGTTGAATGCTTACTGTACATACATATACATATATATATATATATATATATATATAAGTCTTACTATAAATATATATTCATGTGTACATATATGTATTTACACACACAAACTCGATTCGAACCACCGTTCAGCGGCTAGCCTGTAGTGGCATCAGTTTGAATACAAAATAATTTTGTTGTAGTTTTTATTTGTTTTATTCGTGTAGGTAACTCAAAATTTACAAATCGAAATGAACGTGAAATGAAATCGAAATGACTGAAGGCTAAGCTATATATATACTGTATTTATATACGTATATATGTGTCGAGCTCAACAATTCTGAGCTAGCCTACTTTGATATATGGCTTGCTTTTCTTTTTCGGTTTTTGATTTTTTTTTTTTTTGGAATTTATTAAAAAAATTTTATTTGATTTCTTATTTTTGGCTTTTATTGTTTCAATTTGAGTCCCTTTTCTCTCTCCCTGTCTCTCTCACTCTAACTCTCTCTCACAAACACACACACACACACTCTCTCTTTCCCTCTCACTCTCTTTCTCTCTCTCTCTCACTCCCTTTCTCTCTCTCTCTCACTCTCTTTCTCTCTCTCTCTCTCACTCTCTCACTCTCTCACTCTCACTCACTCACTCTCTCTCTCTCTCACTCACTCTCTCTCTCTCACACTCACTCACTCTCTCACTCACTCACTCACTCACTCTCTCTCTCTCTCTCACTCTCTCACTCACTCTCTTTCTCTCACTTCTCTCTCTCTCCCTTTCTCTCTCTCTATCAAAGTGTATTTCCCTCTTCTCTCTCTCAAAGTCTATTTCTCTCTTTCACACACACACTCTCTCGCTCTCTCACTCTCTCTCTCTGTCACTCTCTCTCTGTCACTCTCTCTCTTTCACTCTCTCTCTGCCACTCTCTCTGTCACTCTCTCTGTCACTCTCTCTCTCTCTCTCACACTCACACTCCCACTCCCTCTCACTCTCATTCTCTCTCTCTCTCTCATTCTCTCTCCCTCTCTCTCCCTCTCTCTCTCTCCATTTCCCCCTCTACCTCTCTCTGTCTCCCTTTCACTATTTCACTATTTCACTCTCACTCTCACTCACTCTCACTCTCTCACTCACTCTCTCTCTCTCTCTCTCTCTCTCTCTCACTCACACACACTCTCACTCTCTCCCTCTCCCTATGCTTGCAAAACATTTCGTTTATTATTATTGCGGCCCCTCACAAATTTGCTAGCGTGCTCCTCAGTGTTGGGTTTCTTGAGGAACTCGTTGGTTCCGCCACTGGTTCCGCCCGATTTGTGTTTGTTGTTCTTCTTCTTGACGGATACGTCCGACTTGGAAGTGGATGGTGTTGACCCATCCAACTGCTGACAGTTGCCATTGCTCTCCTTTTTGGCAGCCAAACGCTGCTCGGCGGCCGCTTCGCGCTTCTTGCGCACGAGTGCGAGACGAGCGAGATCGGCATTGGCCTCGCTGGTCGTCTTCTGATAGGAATTGGAGCGCGGCTTCTCTCTGGCGCGCTCACGTCGACGCTTCTCTAGCAATGGATCATCAACGGTCTTCCCCTTGACACCTTCGCCAAAGAGAGTCAGCTTCTGGGACTTCTTAATTGGGCGATTCGGATTCGAGATCTCGATGAGCCCCTCAACAGCGCAGCCCAGCTTGCGACTCTTCGTTATGCCATTGGCATGACCATTGCCTTGGCCATGGCCATTGCTATTGCTGCTATGTTTGCTATAGTTATAGCCATTGTTATGGCCATGGCCATGGCCACCGAAGCGCCCCATGCCCAGCTCACCGCTCTTCTCGCTGCTGTTCTCGCCATCGTAGTTGGAGTCATCGGTGCTGCTGACGCTCTCGGACAGCTTGCTGATATTGGATGACATGATGCACACCTTCAGCTCCTGTTCGCGCTGCAGCTCCTCGACCGGTGTGAATTGGCGGCAGCGGCCCTTGTGGTTTAGGAACTTTCCGCGTGGCATTTTCTTTTCTTTTCTTCGTTCGTTATTAACTGAAGTCGTTTGGGCTTTGTCGTCGGTTTCTGCAATTGCACGTCTAAAGCCGTTAAAGCGAAAATAAAAGTTATTAAGTTATTTGCAGACTTAAGTTTTTTTATTTTATTTACAAATTGATCGGCTCGTGACGGGGCGATATCAATTAATAAGTGAGATCTGAGAACGAATTAGATAAATGAATTCTAGCCCAACTGGATGAAGTTTTTCCCAAAACTAACTTTGATTACAGCAGTTCAAATTCGATAACACAATGCCCGCTCCGTTACATACATCGATAGTATCGATAGGCACTAGAATCGATGCTTAACAGCAACAGCTGATATGCAAATTGCAATTTGATAACGGTTGTCAAGCGAAGCGAAATTTGTTTATATTGCAAGAAAATATTCCAATTAAAAATGTTTATATATAAATATAAACTATATATATCTTGAATGACTAGCTACCTCCCTTTTTATATATATTCAGTTTTCAATCAAAGCTGACAAATAAATCAACCAAATCTTTGTATTTTTCACTTTAGTTGTATTTTCAATTTATTGTTAACTAAAAAAAAAATTTTGTAAAAATTTTCAAAAATATCATTGGCCTTTTTCGCATTATCCAGCCCAGTATCGACGGAAGTGTGGCGATATATCGCGGCGCAATCGATGTTAACAGAAGTCGGCAACATTTAACAGCAGCGACTAGCGAAATAGAATGCGTTGGTCATGTTAATAGCAAGGCGCCGCACGTTAACAGAGGAGCACTCCACGCGTTTAACAGAGCTGACTCGCCGCCGCTCAGAATAAAGCGAAAGAAAAAAAGCAAGAAGAAACCTATCGTCAATCGACTGCGCCGTGGTGGCTGGAACCATATATATTGTGAAATTCAATTTCAATTCCCACAACATTGCGGAGCATTGAGGCAGCGCCGACGACAATCCATCACAAATTCCACGTACAGTAGACAGAGAGGCGCGCATGCAACAGGTAGCCACAGTCGACGATCGCACAGCGTGACATTTGCAGCAGCAGCAACAGCAACAGCTGACGCAGACGATAAAAACGAAGCCAGCCGCAGCAGCAGCAGCAGCAGCCACATATCAATTAGTCAACTCAATTTAATTCACTCCAGAAGCATTTCACAAAAACAAAAGCAAAAAATGTCCGTCGACGATAATACGCCCGTGCTGCGCGGCTGCATCAAGTTGCCGCTGAAAAAGGACGAGCTGATCGAGGTGACGGCCAAGGCCAAGGACTATGCGATCATGCATGGCGCCGCAATGCGTTCCAAAACCAGCTTCAGTCCGGATTCCCTAAATGTGAGTAGTGTTTGTCCAGAGCTAATGGAATCCCAATCAACTCTCTCTCTCCCTTTCTCCCCCGCTCTCCTTTCAGTTTGCGCCCTTTGTGCTGGTGCCGTCGTCCTTTCCACGCAAGGAATTCGAGAAGGCAATCGCTCTACAGCCGATAATTAATCGATTAATGCACAATGTGGCGCACGATGAGGAATTCATCACGACGACATTGGCGGAGACAATCAAAGTGGATGAGTTCACGGCAAATCTGTTCAATATCTATCGCAAGGTGCTAGCCCTTGGCTTTACCCAGGTGAGACATCTTGTTCCTTCATCAGCCACGCCCACTTGCAATCACACCCATCACACACACACACACACACACTCACCCACACACACCTACACACCTACATCCATGCCCATTGTCAGCATCCCATTGAGCTTTAGGGTCTAGGAACTGCTAGTGCAGGTATTTTGGGTGAACAGCTGAAAGTGATTTCTGTCGCTTACTCTAACGCTCCACAACACCCCCAACCCAACCCAACACCCCACCAAGCACCCACCCACCCAGCCAGCACTCTTTCTATATTTATGTCTGTTTCTGTTGCTCTTTAGCTCATATGCCATTATCTTATCGCCATATCATAAATCCCATAGCCAATGTTGCCCAATCGGCTCAACAGCTAATCTCAAGCGTTGCCACATGATTTATGCGCACATCCTGGACAACTTGAGCACATGGCATCGCTGCTGCTGCTGCTGCCGCTGCTGCTTCAATTGATAATTGATCAAAAAAAAAAACAAAACAAATTTGAATTTCTTCTAAAATTGATTAGTTCCTTTTTACTTTCTTTTCGTCTTCTCTCTCCCACTCTCTCTCTCTCTCTCTCTCTCTCTCTTTCTTTTTTTTGTGGTGCTGCTCCTAATGTTTGCGTTGTTGTTGTTATTGTTGTTGTCGCTGTTGATATATGCCCAGCTTTACTTTACGTTTATCTATTCAAAAAAAAAGAAGACAAATACCAAAAAAATACCCAAAAAAATACTCAAAAAATACCAAATTTACTCACGCATTGATTTGACATTTTCTGCTTTCCTTTCCAAAAAATTGTGAAAAATCAAAATCGATATCGAATGAAATCTAACAAATTGCGCATAAATCAAAATTTGAATCGATCCGAACAACCGATTCCGAAAATCCAAACGAATGGTGTATGTTGCTCGTTTTATCGTAATCGTTATCGTATCTCGTATATCGATATACACACATTCAACTCGCACACACTCTAAACACTTATACTTACACACACACACATACACCCACGCACACACACACACAAACACACTCACATGCGCGCATATCCATTCGCCACCAAAGCGCATTTCATTGGGCATGCTGCGCAGCGATCTGATGCTGGAGTCCCGCTGCCCGGAGCTGTCGCCCCTGTTGGACACGAGCGCTAGCGTCGTTGCGGAGGACGGGCAGGAGCAGGAGAAGCGAATGGCGGACACGAAGGCGAAAACGGCAAATCCGACTGACATTGTGGGCCTTCAGCGCAGCTCGAGCTCCTCATCGGCCTATTGCTGCTGGAAACAAGTCGAGATCAATACGATAGCATCGGGTTTTGGCCATTTGGGACCAGCAAGTAAAACCATACAAAGGTGCTGTCTGTCTCTCTCTCAATCTCTCTCTCTCTCTCTCTCTCACGTCTCTCTACCTATATAAATCTCTCTCTCTCTCTCTCTCTCATATATACACTTGCATTGCCTTGTATATGCCGAAGCCTAACCAAAGCCATACACACACAAATATAACACACACACACATGCACACTTACACACATGCACTCACACACACACACACCCATGACAAAGTAACCTTAAAACAGCTTGCATTAGCTAAGTATAAGAGTCAAACTTCTAATATGAGATCCGTTACCGAAATATACCCTGTGGGAAAACATAAGTTGAGAGGCAGAAAAATACTCTGTAGGAGTAACTGAGATGAGAGGCAAAAAAATATCCTGTAGGAAAATATAAGATGAGAGGCAGAAAAATACCCTATGGGAAAATATAAGATGAGAGGCAGAAAAATACCTTGTAGGAAAAGATAAGATATAGAGGCAGTTCATGCTAGTCATAGTTAACTTATAAAAAAAAATCAATTTATATTTAGTTATTATATTTTAAATGATATATATACATATGCCAAACAAATAGAAGTTTATAGAACCTACAGCACGTTCTAGAAAGCTACTTTATTATTTCATTTAACTGTCGTTAGGCTTTTAATCGCAAGATAGCAAAAAAGTGGAATGTCTAGAAATAACTAAATGACTGATTATTTTTACCAGCAAAAGCAATTTAAATGATGGAGTTTATATTTTGTGATATATTAATTCATTTTGTATTGAGTATGAAAAGCGATAAGCAAGTCATTGTGGGGTATTTGAAAGGGTATTTTGAAAGGGTATATTTCAAACAGAACTCTGCATGCTTACAGTTACTTTCTCTATTTATATACATGCATGCAAACAGCATGTATGTATGTATAAGTGTGTGCGTGTGTGTGTGTGCGTGTTTGTCTTTGAATTTGTATATATGTATGCGTGTGTTTGTGTTTGTGTTTTGTTTTATGCTGGCTATTTCCAAATGTCCATTTGATTCATGCTAATTATTATTCTTTCAATTAATATATATATGATTTATTTGATCAATTTATATTTATGCCTTATCTATATATATATGTGTATATATATATATATATAATCTACCTGTTTGTTTTTGAGTCCTTGAACTGTTATCTGTAGTTGTTAGTTTGCTTGTATGAAAAAGATATTAAATATGCCCCGCCCTGCCCTGCCACGCCCCCACTTAACATCGCCCAGCGTCCAATGCCCACCGCTGCCTGCTCGTCCACTCCGTCTCAGCCCCGTCCATTCCCATCTTGCCATGCCTTGCCTCGCTTTGCTTGTTAAACTTGCATTGCTTTTCTCTTATACTTAACCTAACACTCTTCTAAACACACACTCACCCACACACACATGCAATATATGCAGATGCATATGTGCAGCTTACAGGTTGTGCTTCTCTTTCTATCACTTATAATTTTCTTACAATTTTTTGCCTGTCCCTCTTTCCCCCGCCTTCGTTTTGTTGTCGCTCGAATGGTTAACAGTTATACTGAATGGTTAAATTTGCTGTGTCATTCAATCAGCTGCGTCTTATCGCGCTATGTGTGTCAGCCTAGTTAATGACTCAAATAAAACAACAACAAAAAGAACCCTAGAACCCAAATGTGCTATGCACACACACACACTACAGTCGCACATACACACGCTCAGATTTCTCTGTTTATATCCAGTAAATTTCGCTGTAAATGAATTCCGATATCCCAGCGACAACCTGGCCAATTCGTAGGTAATTCTCTAGAAGGTGCAATAAAAATATATGTATTTATATATGTATGTATGTTTGCAGTTAGGCCTGTCCCGAAGATACATACATATGCATGTGTCTATGTGTGTGCTTGGTCTACGATCTGCACACACATACGCGCACACGCACACCGACCTAGGACACTCGCATTGTTAGTAAACAAAAATCATCTGCTTTAGGCTAGCCTGGCATTTGCGCTTTGCCAGACATTCAAACATCGATACATGAATTCAACAAAAGAGCAATCGGAACCCGATAAATTGCATCGATATTCATTGCTTTCGCTTTCATTTCTCTCTCTCTCTCTCTCTGTCTCTCGCATACACACACACACAACATACAGCGTTGCCCACTCTCCAAATCTCTCAGTATTTTTAGTATTTTTCTGTTTTTTTTTTATTTTTAAACTAAACATAAATATAAATAAATTTATTTTAATTTTGGTTACTTTTTGTTTACCCTTTTAACAGACATACATACATATTTAGCTTAGTTTAGCTTAGGCTAAGGGCTGCTGCTATATAATTGATTAAGCAGTTACTGTATTTTAAAAAACATCTCTCTCTCTCTAAATATAAATATATATATAATATATAACGATCATAATTGCAGGCTTATAGCGTCGGTCTATTACGTTCTGACTATTTGGCTCACGTGTACGAGGGCTGTGCAATAAAGCAGGTTGAAATCAACACGATTGCCTCCAGTTTCGGTGGCATTGCTACACACTTGGTGCCTCTGCAAAAGTATTATGCGCTCTTCTCTCTCTCTCTCTCTCACACACACACACACACATACACACGAATACACTCATACTCACACTCACACTCTTTCTCAATTTCTCACTCTCATGTACAATTCACATATTTCTTAGTATTAAATTTACACCTTTTTTTCTAGTCTAGTTCAAGTTGAGAGCCTGTTTCAAATATTCAATTTTCGAATTTGAGACAGGTTTGAGTGTACTCACACACACACACACACACGCAAACACACCCATTTATATACATATATATACTAAGTAGCACGCACTTCAATACCAACTTCAACCCAACGCCCACTCATCTGTAATTACAAACCCCACTTGAAGGTCGCGCCCAACTCATCAAAACTGTAAATGGCATGAACTTGCACTTGCACTTGCACTCTCTCCCCCTCTCTATCTCTCTCTCTCTGTCTATCTCTCTCGCTCTCCCTCTCTCTCTCTCTCTCGCTCTGTCGCTCATTCGCTGAACTTACTCTTCTTACTCTTACCCGCTCCCCCCAACCCACTCTTAACACAAACGCACTCCTGTTGTCTCTTTTGCACACACGCACACACACACATGCACACGCACAAACACCGTTTGGCTTTTGGTTATGGCTTTAACTTTAGCTTTGAGATGCTATTCCAAATCCGTTTCCTCAACTAAACCCAAGCTCCCCCCCACCCCAAACCGTATGCCTGCTATAACTTACTACTCGTATTGTATATAACCCCCCACACCCACAACCCCCACCCACCCATCCAGCTACCCCCCCTAACTCTAACTACTAATTAACTATTTTTTTATCTCGTTTGTTTGTTATTGTAATTCTCTTTGTTTTGAATTAGTTTTGGATTTTTATTAATTTTATTATTAAGTGTAAGAGTTTTGCTAATCTTGCGTTTTCTCTTTGAATGCCCCAACCCCCGCACCCCCACTCCTTCAACCTGCCAACAGCTTTGTCCTACGAGAACTGGGCCATGCCGAGAAACTGCAGCGGGTGAGTATCTTAGATCTCTTATACTCTAGCAGCTAGCTCTTATACTCTCTCTTTCTCTCTTTCTCTCTCTCTCTCTCTCTCTCCCTCTTTCTCTCTCTCTCTCTCTCTCTCTTTCTTTCTCCTGCCCTTTAGATGCCCAAGAACGAAGCCTTGGCTGGTCTCTGCGATGGCATGGTCAAGGCTTGGAATATCTATGCCAAGCCGGAGTCAGTCATTCTGTTCATCATTGAGGATATTTCGTATAACATTTGCGATCAGCGATTCCACGAGTTCTACATCCGTGAGACCTATCCGCACATCAAAGTGCTACGTCGCACCCTCACCGAGGTGCACAGCGAGGGCAAGCTGGGCCAGAACAAGGAGCTGCTGCTGTGCGTATAAACTCTTAGTCGGAGCACGCTTCACTATAACTCTCGCCATCTCTCCCTCTTCCTCCTCTCGCCCCTGCAGCAGCGGCAACACTGAGGTGGCCGTAATCTATTTCCGTGCCGGCTATGAGCCGGGTCACTATCCCACGCAGGGTGAATGGGATGCCCGTTATCTGATGGAGACATCGTTGGCTATCAAGTGTCCATCGATTCAGTATCATTTGGCCGGCACCAAGAAGGTGCAGCAGGCATTGGCACAGCCGGCGGTGTTGGAGCGTTTCATCAACGATCCGGAGGAGATGAAAGCCGTAGGCAAGATCTTTACCGGCCTCTACTCTATGGATGACAATGAGGTAGGCAATGCTAACTATGAGATGGCCATGCGCACGCCAGAGAAATTCGTGCTCAAGCCACAGCGCGAAGGCGGCGGCAACAACGTTTACGGCTTAGACATTCCGGATGCGCTGAAGGTGAGCAAACAATACGAACTACGGCTATATATACCATATACTATATCTACTGCATTCCTTCGATCGCAGCGCATGTCGCGCGTGGAGCGTTCCGCCTGGATATTGATGGACTTGATACATCCGCCGTTGTCGCAGGGCTATATGATACGGCCGGGCAGCGATGCACCGCCCCAGATCGTGGACATGGTCTCCGAGCTGGGCATCTTTGGCGTCATCATTGGCGATGCAGATCACATTGTCCACAACTATCAGGCGGGCCATATGCTGCGCACAAAGCTATCCACTGCAAATGAGGGCGGAGTCGCCGCCGGCCTCGGCGCCCTCGACAGTCCCTACTTGATCGATTCCGATGATGAGGAGGGCTACTACTAGACCACTAGACTGTGCCCAGCCCCCAGCTATCAGCCATCAGCCACCACTTTGCCTATTTGCTCCAAGTACTTAACAATTGTATAAAGTATAGACTCCTCCTGCCTGCCCCCCACATACTCCTCTCAGCCCCAACTATTTTTGTAATGCCCGTAGAGTTGTAATTGGTGCAATAAATTCCACTGTAAATACGAATTCCAAAAGCTCGTTTTATCAAAATGTTCGATTCGATCGCGATTTCACTTAATCTAAGAATTTGAATTTGAATTTATGGAATGCCTGAAGGAACAATACAAGTAGCACCAATCGTGGATATACAGTCCGGCCATTTGGTTGATTATCGCACCAACTTCCGGTAGGTGGCGTCCATTAGGCGATCGACCAGATTATCAATGGGGTGGACTATCAACGGGATGCTGATCAATCCGATTAATGTTGGCACAGTCTTCACCACGAAACTGGGTGACTTCTTCAAGAGCGTTCTGCTGACGGCAGTGATGCTGCATGGATCATAGAGATAAGGGTTTAGTATGACATAGAATAGGCGAATGGGGGTGAGAGGGCAGCACAGCTATTACCGATTGATGGTCAGTCCGGGTATTATGACTGACGCAAACATTTGCCAGGTGAATACATCGGCGCCCACTAGCGCCACCTGGCGATCAGTGCCGCCGGCCATTTGATGGCGTAAGGCCTTGTCGAACGTATCCGTGCAGACGTAGCCAATAGCCATGCCGTAGGAGGCGGCCACTATGGATCTGGGCATGAGTGGGCGGAAGGCCTCACCCACCTCGTTACTGTAGCCTGCAACAATACAATGCAGAGAGAGAGAGAGAGGAAACTAGCTCTACGACTCTTACCCATATAACGCAAGAAGGTATCACGATATATATCCACTTCTTTTAGTTGCAGTTGCTTGTGCAATTGTTCTTCCAGCTTCTCTTCGATGGGCTGCATTGTCGATTTGGTTTCCACGGCTGTTTCAGGATCAGTCATAATATTAGTTTAGTTTATTTTGTTGCGTAACTAGAAATATAATTTCAATTAAAACATTTAAAATTTCTATCCTTTGTGTATGTTGTCGTTTTTGAACAGTCTGGCAGCACTATGTGTTTGACACCTTTACCTGAAAGCAATAGCACTCAGTCGATTGTTATCGTTCGGCCACCACGATCTATCGTCAAGACGTCAAGCGTATCATGGTTCATTTTATGGTCGTGACCGTGCGTGCAAGTGCTTTTTAAAAACAAAAAGGTTTGCGAAATTGCCGGATTAATTTGAGGTAAGTCGCGATTTGCCTGCCCATTAGTGTACCCCAATGTATAGCACCGGTGGAAGCGGCGTATGTACAATGCTAACAAATGCCGCGCGCGCGGCAAAAAAAAAGACCCAACTACAAGCAACACACAAACACAAGCGCACTCACACCCTCACTCTCACGCTCACGTTCACGCTCACGCACACGCATGCACACATACAGCAAGACGAATGCAGATGATGCAAAAACACAAACAATGGTCGAAAGCATTTTGTATGTTGCCGGAATGACGATGATATGAAACCGTTGCACATTGTTTATTTATTCAATTTATGAAAATGTTTGAACTTGTTCTATTCCGGCAGCCTGGCAACCGCGACGATTGCTGTTGACATCAGTTGCTGTTGTTGTCGTTGTCCCGGTTGTTGTTGTTGTTGTTACAGTCGCCGTCGCCGTCGTCGGTATTCCGGTTACCATGTCCGATTACAGCGACTTGGATCGCCAGATCGAACAGCTAAAACGCTGCGAAATCATCAAAGAAAACGAGGTAAAGGGTTTGTGCGCCAAGGCGCGCGAAATTCTTGTCGAGGAGGGCAACGTACAGCGCGTCGATTCGCCGGTAACCGTTTGCGGCGACATACACGGCCAGTTCTATGACCTGAAGGAGCTGTTCAAGGTGGGCGGCGATGTGCCAGAGAAGAACTATCTGTTTATGGGCGACTTTGTGGATCGCGGCTATTATAGTGTCGAGACATTCCTATTGCTATTGGCATTAAAGGTTCGGTATCCGGATCGTATAACCCTAATACGCGGCAATCACGAGTCTCGTCAGATTACCCAGGTATATGGGTTCTATGATGAGTGCTTGCGCAAATACGGCTCGACAGCCGTCTGGCGCTATTGCACCGAAATCTTTGACTACCTCAGCCTGTCGGCCATCATCGATGGGAAAATCTTTTGTGTACATGGCGGCTTGTCGCCATCGATACAGTATTTGGATCAGATCCGCAGCATCGATCGCAAACAAGAGGTGCCGCACGATGGCCCCATGTGCGATCTGCTGTGGAGCGATCCCGAGGACCAGACCGGCTGGGGTGTATCGCCGCGCGGCGCTGGCTATCTGTTTGGCTCGGATGTCGTCTCACAATTCAATCGGACCAACGACATCGACATGATCTGTCGCGCCCATCAGCTGGTAATGGAAGGTTTCAAATGGCATTTCAATGAAACGGTGCTCACCGTCTGGTCGGCGCCTAACTACTGCTATCGGTAAGCCAAGCATCGAACTCATTTGATAAACCCTATCACTATCTGCTCACTCTTTAGTTGCGGTAATGTGGCTGCCATATTGGAACTAAACGAGTACCTGCATCGTGACTTTGTCATCTTCGAGGCGGCACCGCAGGAGAGTCGCGGTATACCATCCAAGAAGCCTCAAGCTGACTACTTCCTCTAAACAGCTAAACAACACACAGCAACCAAGGCACGCTCCCCGACCAGCAAATCGAGTTGCATTGTTAACTGCCTGCCTGCCTCAACAAAAATCAAGGAGAAAACCGGAAACAAAAAGAAATTAATCAATTATATATATATACTTGGAGTAGAGAAGAGAAAACATACATATAACATTTAAATATTTAAGATTCCTCAACCTGCGGTTACCCTCTAGCATTTTTCATTATGTAGGCTAGAAACATACCTTTCCTTTATATATATATATATATATGTATATGTATATGTATATCTAAGACATTTAGTTTTCTAAGCCTGTTACTATATACATATACGTATATATATATATATATATATATATTTATATATATTTATAGTTATATAGATATTCATGTTCTTTTGTCACGTCTTTTGTATTCGTCTATTATTTGTCCATTAGCTCATTTACTATTGAAATCTTAGAGCGCTGCTCGCAACCAACTGGCCACGCCCTCAAACTCGGATTCATAGGGGCGTGCCGCCCCCTCTACCACTCTACCACTCTACCCACTAACATTTAGTTTTATAAGTATATATACAAGAATATGTATATACGATGCATATGTGTTGCTCGTGAGTCAGTTTTCTGGCAAGATCGAGGTAAATTCAATCCAAATCCCAATAATAACAACAACAACAAATGCATTGTAATACAAATTATTAGCGAATAAGCAATGTCCTAAGCAACGTGTAAACAGATCTACATGTTTATGCACGTTTTTTTTTCACAACAACAAACGACATATTTAAAAAACAAAAAAAAAATATTTAAAATAAATAGAATTTGTAAGATAGTGCGTATTTAAAAAACAAATCAAATGCATTTTATTTTCCTATGAAATGGGCTTGAAGAAAGCTCTAGTCGGGCGTGCTCGACTAGAAGATACCCGGCAGTGTTGCCAGTTCTGGTGCTATTCAAGTAAGGCTTATAAAACCAGCTCAAATCAGATCGATTATTATCTATAATGGAATAAGTTATCGAGCGTAGAAATGATAAGCTCGTATTGCCTCTGGCAAACAGGTCAAGTCAATAGTCTATAGCAATAGATCATATAGAAACCATAGATCCATATAGAATCCATAGACTGTAAGTTGATAACTTGTATAGTGATATTTCCTTAGCACTCCAACAAAGTCAAAACCAAAAACTTTGTAGGAGTGTTAAAGGAATATCTCTATACAAGTTATCTTCTCACAATCTATGGTTCTATATGATCTATGGGTATATCATTATACAACTTATCAACTTACAGTCTATGGCTTCTATATGATCTATGCCTATATCACTATACAACTTATCTACTTACAAACTATGGATTCTATAAGATCTATAGCAACTATGGGATGACATCTACTATTAGAAACTTCAAAATATTATAGATATAGATAGATAGATATACATATAAGGAGCATCTTAAACTATATCTATAACTATATCAATCACTTAATCAAGGAATCATACACAAAAGTAGAACATTTCCTTAAAAACCTATACAAGCGCTATATAAACTAAAGCTTTACATAGAACTTCAACTTCTAAGGACTTTAGAGTACTACAAATTCAGAGCTCTAAGCGCTCTAAGCAATTACAAACAATTCCAAATTGAACTGCAGTTGGCGCAATTTATTTACATGCACTTAGGAACTAGTCGTATATATAGAGTAATATATATAGATATATATACATATAATAAAAAAAAAGAGAGTTGTATATCATATAGCATGGGAGGCGCTTGCATAATTCGTTTCCAGCTCGTTTTAGGGTTACTCCTGGGCCAGGGCGAGGCCATGCTCGTGGATGTGGTCCAAAATGCACTTCTCGTAGGCCACAGCAGCGTCGCAGCTAAAGACAAAGATTAGTTAAGATCTTCGTTAGATATAGATATGTAGCTGGGCAACTTACTGATCCTCGGGCACTTCAATGGCCTCACACTTGTCCACAATATCAGTGGCAGCTGCTTCCTTGTCAGCATCATCCTTGCTTATCACCTTGACCATCTCCAGGGCGTGCTCCTTGCTCATCTTGCCTTCATCGTTCATCTGCAAAGAGAGTGAGCTTTAGATACTCTCAGCTGGCTTGGCTTCCACTTACAATCTCGAACTTCTTCAGCATGCAGGCGCGCAGGCATTTGCTCTCATGCGACTCGGCTGGCTCATGCTTCATCATGTGCTCCACATCCTCTGTAATAGAAAGGTTTTAGTCTATGGACAACTAGTGAGCTCTGCTGAGTGTGTGGACAGACCATCTGTGGCGCCCGACTCCGTTTTGCACTCCTCGGCCACCTCGGCGACGTGCTCCTTGTCGAACTCCTCGTGCGGCTTGGAGGATACGGCGACAGCTGCCAGGAGCACAAGCACTGAGAAGCAAATAAAACGCGACATCTTTAATGCTCTACACGATTACAACTTGGATACGAACTGCGAGTTACGGCGGCATTTTATAGACGGAATCTGTGATTTGAGTTGGCTGATTGTCTGACAAGCGACGTCTCCAGCTCTCGGCCAAGTGTCAGCCAATGGCAATTAAACAGCAATTATTGCCAATTTGCTGTGGGATGCAGTTGCACTATATGAGCAGCACATGACGCTCGCATCTGGACGGGCAAACGCCGGAGATGCCCTCCGCTGGGCGACGTGTGAAAATCCGCTAAAGTAACGTCTCATTCTCTCTCTATCTCTCTCTCTCTCTCTTGCTCTCGCTGTCTTCCTTTGTTAATATGTAATTAAGTGTTTAATTAGTAACTGACATGAAATCAAATCGAACTGGAAATTCGACTTGTTAAACAAAACAAAACAAAATTCCCCAATGGAAGGCGTTCAATACTTACCGTGCATGAGACAGAGATAGCAATAGCGACCGCGAAAGTTGACATGAGCTGGATCATCAATTCGACTTTTCACAGCGATCAATCAAAGCTTCTGCTGCCTGACTTGACTGCCAAATACCCTGCAACTAATAAATAAATATTAATAATAACAAAAACATTACCATAATTATATTTAGTGTAACACTCAATGGCCAACTGTTAAGTTCTCTTTCCAGTGCACTAAAAATACAATGAACTCATGTATATGCATATGTGTGCATGCGTGTGTGTGTGTGTGTGTGTCTGCATGCACAAGACAGCGAAAGAGAGTGCAGAGAGGAAATGCACGCAACCGGCATATTTGCTTATACAGTCAGCACTAAATTTATTCGCACACCCTGTAGCTTTTTGACTCTGAAAATTGGCATAAGCTGATTATTGAGTCAATGCAATGCTAAAAATAACTTGACTTCAAATTAAGACTTGATAATTACAGAAAAAGTCAAGTATTCACAGAAAATTCAAGCGTTATTAAAAAGTTTGCATTTAATAGCTGTTAGAATTTTAATTATATAAGAAACAAAATTGTGAGCTAATTAAATGCAACTGACTTGCATTATTATATATTGTGTATGTTATGTGGCTAATTTTTTAGATACGTAAATTTATACTATGTATGTATGTACATATAATTGCAATAAAAGAAATTTTTTCCACTTATGTTTCTACATTTGTTTATACATATGTATGTTTGTGTGTAGCTATGGGCAAGCCATACACGCAGTTACTCCGCTTTTCTTTTCTTCGCCCTTCCAAAACATTGCAGCTCACGTTTCAGTCTCTCCGTTTTCAGCCCATGTATACAAAAAACTGCAAACTGACAGTCGCTAAGCCTGCATAATATTTCACCAATGCTTTTGTATGCTTATATGTTTAGCTGTGTAAATATAAACACATGCAATATGTATGTATGTATGTGTATTGCTCTTAAGCACTGTCCACACTCACTGCCCAAAATAGACCAATGAAGGACAAGCAGAGACCGTTATAAATTTGCAGCTCTGTTTTACTTTGCCTAACTGTTGCATTAAGTCTGCGCAATGAACTTGGAAGTGGGAGTGAAAGGAATAGACATACACAAATATACATGTGCATATGTTTGTATGTATGTAATATAGAATTCTTCTCAATTGTCATTCTGACAGTTAATAACACTGAAGTTCGTGCATTTGTATGCATATATGTGTGTGTAAGTGCATATGAATTCATAGTTGATTTGCGTGTTTTTTTTTTTATCAAGTTTGTTTATTTGTGAATTGTGATTTGCGATTTGTGGCTTTAACAATGACAATGAAAATGATGAATCTTGAACTTTCGCCATGTCGCAGCTTTGACGGCGCGGCGTCAGCGAAATGGCCACGCACAAGTCGAGGTCGAAACTGAAATGAAGGTCAAGTTCTCTACCAAGAGAGTTCGGCCATATAAAAGCGAATGCTAACAAATTGTTAAGCAACAAATTAAATCACAAGATCATGCATACTACATTGCTCTCAGTGCTCGCTCTGGCCGGCTGCCTTTGGATGCAGCGCAGCCTGGCGGAGGCCCAAACACCGAAGGGGCCGCAGCTGCCGCAGTTCGACTTGACACGTTTGTTCGGTGGACGCAGCAGCGAGCCGCTGGTGACGCTGCTCGATCGCAACTTGCCCGAGGTGCAGCAGATGATTGAGCGCACGAAGAAGAGCTGCCTGCAGCAGCTGCAAATGCCCGCGACACAGCGTTCCCTAATCCGAGAGCCCAATCCCACCGAGAAGGAGAAGTGTCTGCTCGAGTGCGTCCTGAAGGGCATCAAAATTGTAAGTGAATGGGCTAGCAAAGGGGAACCTACTCTAACTGATGTCTTCTTTGCAGATGGATAGCAGCACCAACAAGCTGAATCTACGCCGTGTGGAGCAGCTGACCAGCATGGTCACCGACGACAACAAGGTGGCCATGGCATTGAGCTGCAGCCTCGCCCAAAGCTGCAATCGAGCTGTCAGCACACAGGAGCCCTGCGAGGCGGCGCATCAGCTGAACCAATGCATTGGCCGCCAAATGGAACGCAATCGGGTCAAGCTGAACTGGTGAGCCGGGAGACTCTGTGGCGAGCCGTGGTGAGCTCTGCTGAGCTCTGCTGACCCATAGCCAAAGTCGTATTGGTATGACTTAAGCTATGATTCACCAAGGCTCACCAGCTCCCCCCACCTTCCCACCCAAAACCCCAATCTCAAAAGGGTTTGTTTGCTGCTGCTAATGGCTGCTCGCTTTATTTGTCTGTGCATGTCCAGGAACCAGGACCGCGAGCTCTATAAATGAATGTAGGGAATTAAACAAATACAAATACAAATACAAATACAAATAATAATAATAAAAAAAAAAAAAAAACGGACAAATTGTTAAGTAGGCATGTGTGTAGAGGATCCTCTACTCCTTGACCTCGGGTATCTTGTAGGAGGCGGCGCGCATTTCGCGCAGCATGCACATCGCTATGGTGTGGCACACCTCGCACCTGGACGCGAATGAGGCAAGGGATTAGCGTTAGTCAAGGGAAATGTTAGCAATGTTGCGACTCACTCATCGGTGATGCCGTTGGCTGCCTGATTGCATTTGGCTGCGATTGTTTTGCTGTCGGCTTCCTTCTCGGGGAACATCATGTTCATCATGTCGACGGTCTTCGTCTCGTCGTACTGCATCTTGCCCTCGCCCATTATCTCGAACTGTTGCAGCATGCAGCGGCGAAAGCATTTGCTCTCATGCGAAGCATCCTCCTTATTCAGCACCATCTCCTCAATGTGGCCTGGCCGAGAGTGGATGGGATTGGATAAGGATTCATTGTTACTGAGACAACTGGCATAAACTTACTTCGCTCCGGCTTCGGCTCACAGGCATTGCCAAATGGCTCAATCATCTCGACCACCTCGCTGAGTGACATCGATGTCTCCTCCTCGTCGGCTTGGGCCAGGCTAACCAGCGCCAGCAGCAGCATTGTCAAACAGGTCCGTTTCAGCAGCATCATCATCATCACCTCTTTCTCTACAAACTTAACTAATCCCATTTGGAATTGCTTTTATAGCCCCCATAACGTGATTGCAATTCGCCGATTGACATTCCGTTCGCTTGTAGCTACAAAAGCAGAGATTGGATCTGCGCCCATGGAAACCAATCAAAATGCGCCACAATTGACGGTGCAAATCGAACATTTATTCGTGAGCCACTGGAGCGTAATACATATATATAACTAGAGTATATAACTCTATACTATATCAACATCATGTCGGATTAGGGAAACACGAAGATCTCAATCTTGCTGCGGAAGCAGCTGAGCTGCGCGTGCGCTGCATCGCAGTTGTTCTTGATGCCTACGGCTGCGTCCTTGCACTCGCTGATGCCCTTGCGATAGGAGGGTTTATAGTTTTCCGGCATGAGCAGTTCCACCTGCTTGAGCGTCGAGTCCACCATAAACTTGCCCTTCTTCATCTGTATGGGGTATGGGGATGGAACACGATCTATCGCTAATCTCGTTTAACTCTTCCACTTCTCTCACTCACCGTTTGCATCATTTCCATGACACAGTTGATGTAGCATTTGGCATCCTTGTCATCGGGCAGATTGCCCTTCTGTATGCCATCGGCTATCTCCGTGGTGATCTTTGGAAACTTGGGCAGGCAGACATCACGCATTAGCTTGCCGGCTGCCCACATCTGATCCTCGGTGGCCTGCAAAATTTTCGATATTTGTAATTGATGAAACTGGGAAATCCTTTTCGTATATCCTGTGCCTTATCCTACCCCTGGACGACCGAACGGCAGACTGAGCAATAGACTGCCAATGATTAGCTGTAGATATTTCATCGCGACTGATGTGATCTGATCTGATCCGTCAAAGATACTCCCTCACTTTTATATTGACATTTGCATCGATATTCAAATGAGTGGCCGTCGCGACAGTCCAACCCCCCGGGCGGTACGTTACGAGCTCTAATACCATACATTTGCCACTTGTGCCAATGCCAATTGTCAATTGACAATTGACAATTGTCAATTGTTTGTCCGTCCGGCTAAGGATTACTCAATTGCATTTCAGGTGTTCTTGGGGCACGCCACATTGGGGTAGGACCAATGGGGCAACTACGGTGAGTAGTTCAACCAAACGCCCCATTGTTAAACGTTCATCATCGTCATTAGAGTTCAACCATAATTAACCGCCTCTAGTTACGCCTTTCTCGCTCGCTCGCTCTCTCTTTCCTTCTGTCTGTCTGTTTGAAAAACAAATATTTTAATTTAGCTTAGCACGCGAGAGTCAACAAGATCTTTAGGCTTTAGATAGCTGCGAGCTACAAGCGCACCGCAACTGCAGCCCCATGCGAAGGGGCCAACAGGTGATAGCGGGATCTATATCGGACTGACATTAGCCACAAAAAGTTAGTCTTAGTTTCAAGTCAAGTATCCTCAATGCTTCGTATTCCAGTTTTCATAAAGCTTAAGTTTCTCGCTCTTCATTAGGCTTATGCTCAGTACGCTTCTCTCTTCGTTTTCATCATTGCTTTCCTTAAGACTTTACTCCTAGCTTTGCTTCTCTCTTTACCTAAATACCTAAATATCTTTCAGGCATGTCACTTTGCTAAGCTTCTCTCTTTGTTAAGGGGAAGATCATTATCTAGAAAGCTGATATAGACAGTCTTTGTTTATCGCTTCACTCTTCCTTCCAGCTGCGCGTCGGTTCTTTCTGATCTTATCTCTCAGACAGTTCGTTTCTCTCCTTGCAGAAAACTCTCTATAAAGCATTTGTTCGCTTCTATCTGTTGATTTTTGGCATTATTTGCTTCTTCTTTCTTGACTTTTATGTTTAAATATAGGTTACAGATATTTCGTTACTCTCTGTAAAACATTTTCTCGCTTCTCTCTTGCAATTGTCTTAAAGTTTTCGATTGCTTTAGCTTTAGCTTGGCTCCTACATTGCTTCTTCCTTCGGTTCACTCTTCTTCCTGCAAGTCCTTCATAAAGTCTTGCTAGCCAAACTTCTTATCTTTGCTTCTCTATTTAACTCGCCCATATCTAGCTCACACATAATCACTTCTCTCTCCCTCTCTCTCTCTCTCGTTCTCTTCTCGCTTCAGTTGATGTGAATGCAATCTAATTGCACAATGAAAACTTTAGTAGAAATTGCACCATTATTAAGTCCCTTCAAATGCTAAAATAACATCTATTTGAGCTATATCCGAATTATATAGTTATTTATTTAATACACCCTCATGGATCTATAATAATCGCTCAATATACTGTTGGATATACTCATTATAATCGCACGATATCTAACGAGCTGCAATTAGTAGAAATAGCTTATCTAAAGCAATACCTATCTATAGGATATTTGATATGCACTCAAAGGGAATTTTGTAGTAGGCCTTGCTTATGACGTTTCCCGCTTGAGAAAGCTACCCAGTCAGGTCAGTCAGTCTAAGTGTTAAAATTCAACGAAAATCTAAAGAGTAAATTTCTTGAAATTTTATAGAAACCCCATTCGACACATACAATTATAGAAAAAATATATCTAGACAGATTTGTAAACATATATAACTTAGGTCAAGGTACAGCCCGCTCTTCTAGCTACAAAACTCATTCCTCTAAGCACGATGTCGGACTACTTTAGGTTCAACAAGATCTTTAATAGCAACACTGTGCGCGGACGCGCCAACGTAAGTACTTTGACTTTCGGCTCCTCATCTATATTAACTAACTCAAAATTTGTCTGCATCCCCCCAATAGGTGGCCAAGGCTACCTGGGCTTCGGTGGGCCTCATCTACGTGCTGGTCAAGATGCGTCGTCGCAATTCCAAGCGCCGCGAGTCCTACCAATATTGCAAGGGCTGCCAACAGAAGTTGCTGCTCTAACAGCCAAGCAGCGCTAGTTATATTCGATGTTCCGTACAATCCCCCCTTCAATTTTCCATTCGTGTTCGTTCGGGCTGCCAGCAGCTTGAACGTTAAGCGTTAACCAAATCTCTTGTGTTCTCTCTTCAGATGTTAATAAAAGCTAACTCGCTTGGCGAGCAATGCATTCTACTTGTCTAACACCATTTTAGCGCTAGAACTAGTTGCGAATTCTAAATGAATTCATGGTAAATCCAACTCGCTATAAATATTGGGTTTATCCGTCTTGCTGTCTGTCCGTATGGACGCAAACCACATCGCCACTATTGAATTTCGAGAATTGAAATTTGAAATATATACTTGTGTGTCCGATAAAGTGTCAAAATTTTCCCGTTACGCCCCACTAGAGGCATGGCAAATCGGAAAATGCATTTTCCGGTATCTGAGAAATGCTATTTAAGGTGCCAGAAAGCTGAAATTTGGTATATATACTTGCGTTGACAACCCAAGATCAAAAAGATATGCCGGATATATCTGCGCCCATTAGGGGCGTGACAAATCTGGTAAAACTGTATCTTCTACAGTTTAAGAGTTATAGACAAAAAATTTGATGTCTATGTTACTGTAGACCTCCATTGATTTTACTAAAGTTATATATATATATACCAATTGGGGGTGTGGCAAATCGGAAAATCTATATTGGAGCTGGCAGCGATTTGATCGTGAATAAGTATTTTGTAGTCGGCAGCTCTAGACTGCAAAATTCTTAGTTGTCATAGCTGATTGTGGAAGAGTTTGAAGGAAGGCAGAGATGCAGCACAGAAATTTGTACTATCAAAACTAGAGTAGATAGACTTAGGTTGTGCCATACCTCCATCTGCATCTTCTTCATGGGTTCAGGTAAAAACCTGATGCAGTAGAGCTACTCTAATACCAAAATCCTTGAGACAAGTAGCGTCCAGTAGAGCCTAGATTACCAATAAGTCCATTGGCATGTATTATGCATGGCTAGCATAGGGCTGTATCAAAATTGTAGCTACTTCTTCTCAATGCCTGAATGGAGTACGGAAATTGTAAGCATTACATCAATTTTTTGTATTACAGAGTATCTGCTAGTCGCATACAGCTGAGTGCTTTGCTTTCCGTTAAAACGGAAGCAATCGTAGTAGGCAGCTGTCGGACGTCAGGCTCAGCTCGTTTTTGGGGTTCAGTTCAGTTTAGACCCGGACCCGGACCCAGATACCCCCCACCCCTATTTAGGAAAACATAGATAAGACTAAAACCCGGAAGCTAATTGCTGTTATTCGCGATGGCCGAAGGCTTAAAGAAATATTTCAATGGCTCCACAACGAACGGCCGTGCGAATGTGAGTAAAGCCATTGACCAATTGCATCCCTTTAGGTAACTTTCTCTGCTGTTGCTGCTCCTCTTACCCCTCCTCTTGCAGGTTGCAAAAGCCACTTATGCAACCTTGGCGCTCGTCTATTTGTTCTATCGCGTGCGTCGTGGCAAGGGCCAGCCGGCGGAGGGCAAGGAGCCGCCAAACGGCGGCTGCGATGATATGAAGAAGCCGGCGAAGCCGAACGATCGCGATTGCAGCGTTTGCCGTGAGCGAAAACCACGCGAGGATCGTTGCCAGAAGGAACCACCGCCGCCGCCGCCACCATCAGCATCGGGCAAGTGCGCGGCGCCGAAACGCCGCAAATGTCCGTGCGACTCGACCAAGCCACAGCATACTCAGCACCATCCACATCCGCAGAAGCAGCCGCAGCCGCAGTCACAGTCCCAGTCGCAGCATAGTAAACAGCAACAACCGCAGCCGAGCTTCGTTGCCAGCCAGGATATTGTGGACGAGGCGCATCCGGCACGCGAGCTCATCTCGCAGATGCACGATGCTGCCTCCCGGGTGCTGCGCAATGTGATTGGCGCCGTTATTGGCGATACGGCGTCTGGCGGTAGCAACTGCATCGATCCCGACGACAATTGCAGCTGCTGCCCGAAAATCGTTAATCCGGCTACCGTCGTCGTGGTGCCGCCGCCAGCTGCAGTCGGCATTCTCGATGCCAACGATCAATTGGATGATGAGGGCAACGACTATGACTCCGAAAACCAGCTGCTCAGCCGCCAGCGACGCACCGCACCGCGCGCCTGTGTGCCCAGCAATACCAGCAGCGATCCCGATGGGGCCAACGAGCTGGACGAGCTTGAGCCCGAGACGAAATTGCAAACGGAATCCCAAACTCTATCCCAGTTGCAAGCGCGAAAGCAACCGCAGCCGCAACTGAAGTCCACCTCCTTGCCGCAGTCCCAATCGCAGTCGAAGTCGCAGTCACAGCCAAAATCGCACCCACCACCAAGGTATCGCTGCCTCGAGGACGACTTTGTATCGGAGATGTTCTTTGAGGATTATGAGGATTAAGATTTGTCGGGGCTAGATCCGTGGTTAGCGGTTTATATATCTATCAAAATTCTCAATACAAACGAACTGTTTATTAAATTAAACGGCTAAAAATTGCTCTAGTCTTGACTATATAACAAAACTACTATATTTATTGACGCAGAATAAAAAGAGAAATTTCATTTATGGGCGCTAGAGTAGTTGATTGACTATTCTCAGCTTGACGACAAGAACCTGATTTAGTTAATTTATCCAATTCAATTTATTACTGAATTAGAATTCATTTTAAGTTCAAATTTCCCTCAATCGTACGTTAAAATAGTGCTGAGCAGCGAATACTGTGTTTCTTATGTAAATAAGTTATCGATTGTTAAGATCCCTTGACTAAGCACGCAAATTGCCCATCTCCAACGTTGTGCTCAAGTTCAAATTTCCCTCAATCGGCTGTTGAGCAACGTATACTGTGTAGTTGAATAAGTTATCGATTATTAAGATCCTTTGGGCTATGCATGCAAATTGCCCATCCGCAACGTTGTCACAGATTAATAAAACCATTTCATTTTTAAATATTTGCAATTTAATTTTAAATTTCAGATGTTTGCATATTTTTAATTTTTTTTTCTTGTTTTTTTTTTTTGGATTTTTGCTGAAAACACATAACTAGAATTGATCATCATTAGCATATTATCGTTTATCATTATCGTTATAGCATTTATCATTATCAATAATCAATATTTGTAATTCATATCAATATCTTATCAACTGCATGCAGGCAGGCAGGCAGGTAGCTCCTGCCAACTAGGTAAGCTAGGTAAGCATAATTATGTATATGTTTATGTATATGTATATATATATATAGATTCATGGTGTGCTCATACATCATATATATGAGTATGTGTGTGTGTGTTTGGACTTTTTGTTTAACTAACATTTATGCAATATGGAAATAACATTTAACGTTTGCTTATTTTGCTTTTTGGTTTCGTGTGTCGCATCGGCTCATCTACAGTTTCCACTGGAAGTCTTCCAGTATTTTGCTCTTCCAACGTCGTGCTTTCTTTTGCTCTCTCTCCCAAGCTGTTGTTTGTATGTATGTGTGTGTGTGTGTGAGTGTGTATCTGTGACTATCTGCTGCAGTATGTGCAAATTGCTAAGCAGTTAATCGACTAATCGATTAATCAGCTAAACAGCTAATCTAATGCGTTTGGAGTGCGTTGCGTTTATAGTATGTTAAGCAGCAGCAGCAGCAGTAGGTTTTTCTTTTTCGTTTTTGTTTTCGTTTTTTAATATCAATTTTCGATAAATTGTTGTTATCGATAGTGCGTTCAGCCATCGTGACTGGCAACGGACTCCAGATCGCTGTTGTCCTCGCTGCCAGTTGCCTCGGTGGGTTCGCCCATGGCCACGCGCGCATACTCATCGGTATCGATGCTCTTGCAGAAATGTATCGCATATTTCAGCTTCTCCAGCAGCACAGCCTGTAGGAATGAGAGGGGAGGGAGGGAGTCTTAGTCAACATTTCTGGAAAGGATGTCGTGATTTTCAGACTTACCTTGCAGGAGTAGCGTGGCATTTTGAGCAGAAAGAAGCAGGTATAGCTTTCGGGCAGAAAATGATCGGGCGGATTCTTTTCGAGCACCTGCAGCACAAAGTCGCGTCCACGGAAATCGGCTATGGTGCGCGGCAGTCGCGTTCTGCCCCAAACAAAGCGCAGAAACAAGGAACGCTCCTAAACACAGATTTTAGAAAACAATTTATAAACTGAATCAAATTGACATTTATATATTTAACTCACCTGGTTGGTAAACTCCTCCATGACCTCCCAGAACCAGCCGACCAGCGCCGAGCTGGGATCGAATCCCTTGTAGGTGGCAACCGACTTGAGCAGCCCCAATGGTATATCCGGCGAGCCGCAGACCATGGCCTGCAGCTCAGCGGCCGAGAAGAGCGAGAGCAGCGGCACAGGTATTACCTTGGACATGCCATCCCGTACCGCTTTCACCTGCTCGTCGAACTCGTGCAGCCGAAAGCCGAGTGCCAGACGCACATATTCCGCACGATTTCTGGGCGAGATGTGCGTATAGCGGGTGGACAGCGGCACCTCGTGTCCTCGCGCCGACGATGTCGAAAATGGCAGCTCCAAGGTATTGAACAGCTTGGTATCGTCGTCCATGTTGCGTATGCAGAGCAGGCCGGCTACATAGTCGCGATCCACCTCAGTGAGATCGGTTGGTCGTAGAGGCTCGCCCGTTAGCTGACGCCATACGGGTTCCGCCAAGCTGGATGAGGGAATTGAAGAGGGTCAAATATTAGGTTAAATTATAAATTCATTTGCTTGCCAGCTTCACTTACTTGAGACTCAGCGGCGAGCCGGTGCGCACGGCTATGCCCATGAGCACGCCCAGGAAGCGGAACATGTTCATCTGCAGCACGGACGTTAGGGTTGGGTCTAGCAGGAAACAGTCTCGATTGGCGCCCGCCTCGCCACGCCCATTCGGTGTGCTGATCAGCAATGGAACACTGCCGTTCTGCAGCTCGTCGCACATCTCAGCAATGGATTCGCTATAGCCACCGCCACAGTCGTCCACGCTCTCGCCCACAAACTTGACCTTCCACACGCGGTGGGGCAGGGCGAGCGCCTCTTGGGTGAGCAACGGCAGCTTCTGCACCATCTGGCCAAAGACGCTCTTCATGCCATCAATGCCGGCTAATCCGTTGCAGCGACTACGCGAACGCTTCACCTGGATGCGATTCAGTTCGATGACGGGTCCATGCTGTTTATCCCGCACCATTGTCGTTTGGATGACTTTGCGGAAAGCGGCTTCCTTTATGTTATAGACGAGCACGTCCTTCAGGGCACCCAAACTCAAATCGCCCGCAATGGGCAGCATAGCCAGGCACGGACACAGCAGCTCCGAGAAGTGATGCAGCAGGATGAGACGTGCGTGCAGCGCCTCCGGCGGCAGATCACGAACCAAATCATATTCGAGCGGTGGATTGGGCAACGGACGCAGTCGCTCGCTTAACTGCGACGTGGACAGGGCCAACGTATGGGCCGATCCACATGTGACCTTCACAATGTGCTTGCCCTGGAGAGCGGCGACAAGGCGTGGTCGTTGTATAGCCGTCACCGTGCCATCGCCCAGTTGGCCCTCATCATTATCGCCCCAGGTGAAGACTTCGCCGGTATCGCTGCAGGCGACGCAGTGCAGCGAGCCGGTTGCAATCGAGATGATCTTCTTGCCCTGCAGAGCAGCCACTTTTTTGGGTCGACGCACATGGTCCACTGAGCCATGGCCAAGACGATGGAAATCGCCCTTGCCCCAGGTGTAGACGGCGCCGGATTTGGTGAGCGCCACGGAAAACTGTGAGCCGCACTCCACCTTGATGACGCCCAGGCCGGCGAGACTTTCGATCTTGTAGGGCAGCTTGCAGCCATCGCTGCCGCCGCGTCCCAGCTTGCCATAGTCACCATCGCCCCAGCTCCAAACATTGTCATCGTCCGTGATGCACAGCGTCTGGGCATCGCCCGAGCCGCAGGCGATATCAATAGCACGATAGCCCAACAGAGCCTCAACCAGTTTTGGTCGCAGCTGATCCTCCGAATCGCCATGTCCCAGTCGACCGTAGCGACCCTTGCCCCAGGTCAGGACGTGTCCACTGGCCGTTATGGCCGCCGAGTGGGCGCTGCCACAGGCAATGTCGGCCACGCTCATGCCATTGAGATGCTCCAGCAGTTTTGGTCGATCGTAGCTCATGCGATTGCCATGTCCCAGCTTGCCATCCTCGCCCTCGCCCCAGGCGTACACCTCGCCATCGGTGGTCAGGGCGAGGCAATGCTTGCCGCCCGAATTGACGGCCACCTTCTTGACGAACACATGCTGCAGGGAGCCCAGCAGCGTGGGTATGGCCCACGAGTCGCTGCCGCCGACACCCAGACGTCCGCCGGAGCCATAGCCCGTGGCGAACAGCTTGCCATCTGGCGTAACAGCAAACAGAGATTGCTCGCCGCCAGCTAGCTGCACCGGACGCAGCAGGCTGAGCGCTTCGCAGGGCGTGGGCGTTTTGATTCTGCTGCCTTCCAGTCCGCCGAGCTGTCCGCGATGATTGTGTCCCCAGCCGTAAATGGTGCTAGCGCCGCCCCAGCTCAAGGCCCAATCATCTGGCCGACGATTGAGCCACTGCAGCAGCTGGGCATCGTGTGGTGCCTGGAATAGTGTGTGATCCTCGTGCAGCAGCAGCTGCAACGGCTGCAGTTGCTCCAGCAACAGCAACTCCTGTTGTATCGACTGCTGCGCCTGCACCTGCACCTGCACTTGCTGCAGCTGCTGCTGCTGTTGCAGCTGTTGGTCCGTGGCGGATGCATTGCTCACCGTGCTGGATGATAACGATGTGGTTGAATTGATCAGCGAGGCGCCCGGAGATTGACAGCTACCAGCTGCAGTAGTGGACGCTGGTGCCGGCAACATCTCGGCAAACTTCTTGCGCACCTCCAAGCAGAATTGACGCGGTAGCTCCGTGCGTCTAATCAGGGATTGGGCTACACGCACCGCAATGCAATAGCGCTTGAACCACGCCCACTTGTGCAGATCTCCTGAAGCGTTCGAGTTGAGGCTGCTGCTGCTGCCGCAGCCAGCTCCAGCTACAGTGCTAATTCCAGCTCCGGCGCATGTTCCACCTCCGCTGCAGCCGCTGCCGCCGCCGATGCCAGTTGTGGGCAGCGCGGCGTCCAGCTGCATGTCGCACGCGAGCGCCGCTAACGTCTTGAAGTAATCCGAGTGCATCAAATGAATGCCACCACGCACCTGTGGCTCCTCGTACTCATACTGACGCAGTAGCTCCGGTATCAGGGGTAGCAAAATGGCAGCCAAGGCGGGTTCCTGCGGCTTGGGCGCCTGCTCTAGCAGCAGCACCGCATGCAGCTTCTTTAACGCCCAGATGCGTTGGGCAGTGCTCAGGGCGCCCAGTTGGGCGCAGGCAGCCAGCGCCGCGGCCAACCGAAGCAGCACCTGGGGCTGACGTGGTGCGAGTCGTGCATCGAGCAGCGCCATGACCAGCGCCATCGATGGCTGCGACAATACGGCACGATCCGAGCCGCTCTCACCCAGCGTTGCAGCCGGCATGATGGCATGGACCCAGAAGCGCCAACCCCAGCCATTCACCGAGCTATCCGAGCAGAATTTCCAGCGTAGCTCATCGCCTGGCACCCGAATCTCCGGAGCCCAGTGGGAAAATTCACGACCCGAGCGCATGGCCAACATACGGCCAGCTGCATCCATAATGACCAGCGGATCGTTACGTTTCTCCGTGCTGCATTGGCTATCGAACTCGAGGCGCAACATCTCAGCGCCAGGTATACGGACCGTTCCACTTACATTCATGTTGTCCACATAGGGATGACTGCTCTCCTGCATCACCGGCTTGGGCAGCTTGCCCAGGCAGTGGCGCGATGTGCACAGATCCTCCAGCTCCGTGATGCACGTCTCTAGCAGCATGGCTGCAATGGCCGCATTGCTGCTCAGCGAGATTAGGGTTTCGGCTATGGTCTGGGCTGTGCTGGGTGGACCGCAGCGCCCACATACCGCCAGCTTGAGCAGCTCGACCAGACTCTTCGCCTCCGCCTCCTGCAGCAGCGCTCCAAAATCATCCAGTCCATGATTGTGACTGAACTGGGCCAACATCTCCTCCTGCTGCGTCATCGTTGCAGCCATCACAGACATCGCGCTGGCGGACATCCGAGAATGGGAGCCAGCTGACATGCCCGACATGGACAGTGAGCCAGTCAAGCTCTGGAAGGCGCTCAAGCCAGAGTTCAACACAGCGGCTGGCAATGGCACCTCCTCGGGACTATGCTGCTGCTGTTGCTCCACATCGCTGGCATCCGCTGGCGCTTCGCCTCCACCCTGAGCAATCGTTGTAGCTCCTGCTGCAGCGGCGGCGGCTGCTGCTGCTGCTGTGGTTGTTGTCGTTGCTGCTGCTGTTCCGCTGCCAGTTCCGGCTGCCGTATTCAATTGCTCCTCCAGTTCGATGTGGGCGCCGGCGTGTCTGGCTGCTGACTCCTTGTAGTTGACCTTGCTGTGGCTGGTGAGTGCGGCGACAATGAGCTGCCTCGCCTGCAAGATGCCCATTGCACGCAGCACATGTCCCAGTGCCGCTTGACGTGCCGCTGGCGTTTCCAAAGCCAAACTCTCGCTCAGACTGGCCAGAGCTGAGCCGGAGCAGGAGCCAGAACCTGACGAGGAGCAGGAAGCAGCCGCAGCAGCTGCTGCTGCTGCCGCCGCTGCAGCCGAGGTGCTCGGCCTCACGTCCGGCTTGCCAGCTACATCTGGCGTGGTGTGCGTATGCTGCTGTGTTTCCGCCTCGTAGATGCCCAGGCTGCTGCCGCCGAGCGGATCCCGGGTGCTGCCAAATGGCACCGGACCGCGTTTCTCCTCATCCAAACTGGCATTGGGCAGACCCCAGGCCATGGAATGGGAGCTGCCACATGCCACACGATTCACAATCACCGCATCTAAGCCGATGACCAATGCCGGCTTCTTGTTCACAAACGTATTTCCGCTGCCCTGCTGGCCATGATCGTTGTCGCCCCAAGCATAGACCTGTCCTGCGTCCGTCACGGCAAGACAGTGCAGCGCACCCACAGCCACATGTATGACACGATCTCCACGCAGTCCGGCAATTGGCTGAGGCTTACGGACGTGCTGATCACCGCCATGGCCAAGGCGATAGTAGTCACCCTTGCCCCAGGTCCACACCTCGCCGGCACGCGTCAAAGCCAAACTAAACTGGGCTCCACACTCGATCTGGACAACGCCGATGCCTGACAGTCGTTCGATTTCGTGCGGCGTCGAGGAGCCTTCACTGCCGCCGCGTCCCAGCTTGCCGAAGTCGCCATCGCCCCAGCTGAAGACGGCACCATCCTCGGTCAGTGCCAGCGTCTGGGCATCACGACTGCCGCAGGCCACTTGGATGACCCGACGTCCACTTAGTGCAGTCACAAGCTTCGGCTTCAATTGTGTGGCATTGTCACCATGGCCCAGTCGTCCGTACTCGCCCAGGCCCCACGTATAGAGCTCGCCCTGGCTGCTAATGGCCGCCGAGTGGGACGAGCCGCAAGCGATGTCGCGTATCTTCTTGGCACGCAACGATTCCAGCAGTCGCGGCTTGTCCAGTGTACTGCGATTGCCATGCCCTAGCTTTCCATCCTCGCCCTCGCCCCAGCTAAAGACTTTGCCGTCCAGCGTTAGGGCGAGTGCATGTTTGCCGCCCGAATGAACCGCGACCTTCTTCACCACATACTGATGCAGCACCGGCAGTTGATGGGGCAGCGGCACATTGTGTGTGACGCCGAGGCCAAGTCGTCCATTGGTGCCCTCGCCGCAGGCATAGACCTTGCCATCCTGACTGACCACAAAGAGGGATTTAGAGCCGCCAGCTATGTGTATGGGACGAAGGCGGCTTATTGTCTGCGAAAAGGTGGGCACCTTCACCTTGGAGCCCTTCAGACCACCCAGCTGCTCTTTGTCGTTGAGACCCCACACCATCACAGTGCAGGGTAGCTCCTGTTCGGCATGTCCTGTTAGACTCTCAGTCGTTGGGGCGCTAGTCGAAGTTCCGGCTGTTGCGCCACTACTTACGGCGGCTGCAGCTGTTGCTGCTATGGCTGCTGTTGCTGCTGCTCCTGCACCTGCACCTGCCGCTCCTCCATTGGTTCCGCCATATTCACAAGCCAAGAACTGAGCATTGGCCAGCATATGCTGAATGTCCGGCTGTTGGCGACGTCCGACAAACTCAATGCCATGCACCTTGCACTGGATGCCATTGTTCTGGCACTGTTTGATCACAATTTCGATCCAGGGATAATACAGCACCGCCTGCTGCATGAGCGTGACTCGATCAGCGCACGATCCCACAGGTACCCAGGTGTATTCCTTAAGGCTATCGATGCAGTCCCCCACACGCACCTCCAACAGCGATGGCATATGCGAATGATCCTCCGGACTGACACGCACTGCCAGACTGTGCACCAGGATACGATCGTGCAACTCCAGACGTATCCAATGCCGACAGGGTCCGCTCGAGCAGCTCTGCCAGGCTAGACCGCTGCCATCGAGCAGATGCTTGGCCGCCGTCTCATTGGAGCTAACGCTCAGCGAGCGTATGCAACGTGACCAGTCCTCAATCAGGTCCGTCTGAGGTGCCGCTGCCGTAGCTGTAGCTGTTTCAGCAGCTGCTGTTGCTATTGCTGCTGCCGTTGGACTCGGCTCCACATCGTTGATGTGACCCTGCCAGTTGGGCTGATCGGGAAACTCGACTGTCAGCTGCTTGCCGCGCATGGCCGTCACCAATCCGTATTCCAGCTGAGTTCGTGAACCGCCCAGCCGCATCAGTTGTCTCACCCTGGCACCCACAGCTATTGGCGGCGGTGGGCGTGGCAGTGGCAATAAATGTGCTCCAGGCTGTGCCGACTCAACCAGTTCGATGTGAACGAAACACACCCAATAGGTGCTGCCATGATTACGCCAATCCACTTGCACGTTCAGATCGTGCAATCCTTCCGTATCCACAATGAGTACAGTGCCCATGTCGCCTTGTTTGATCTCCTCGAAATCGCGACAACAGCGCACCAACATGCCGGGACGCACCAATCCACGCACATACAGCGCATAGTGATCGGCCGTGGGAAAATCTTTCCGTGTATCAAATTTCTGCACCTGTTGATCCTCGACGGTGTCTGAGGATGAGGAAGTGCTACTTGTGCCGCTGCTGGTGGTGCTTGTAGTGCTGCTGCTGCTACGACTGCTACCATTCGCTGTCGGCTCCACTGCCTCCACATCGATGGTATTTGCACACACATCCGGATGCTCCAGTATCCATTGAACAATCTGCTCTGGCGTGGGCACAGCCTCCGCCTGCAGCGATAGCTGCTTTAAGGCCAGCTCCACATTGCGTCGCGAAAATCCCATTTCCATAATCTGTTCAATTAGCTGGGCATCGCTAGCTGGTGGCGTTGCCTGATTGATCGGATCTGTTTGTGCGGGCGCTGGCTGCTCCTTGGCCACATTATAAACGGCAATGCCATGGACCATGGTCGGCTGTGCTGGACTGGCTAAGACCACCTGCTGCAGCTCATTCTCCACGTTCAGCTGCTGATGCGCCTGGCTGGCCAGCGTTTGGACGCAATTGAGCGCCGCTGTGGCCAGATCCGTATAACCATAGCACGCCTTGACCGGCGACGGTTGTGTGGCGCGCAGCAGCAGGCATTGAATGAGCAGCTGCTCCGACTGTTGATTGCTGGAAGGACAAAGACGGCGAGAGGGAGAGAGTTAGAGACTGACTTGGTCCAGAGATGTATTCACTCCTTACCTGTTAGCTGCATTATTGTTGCTATTGTGGTTGTTGTTGCCGCTGTTGCTGGCCTCCGATTGCACCGACTGTGGCTCATGTTCCGCCTCGTTCAGCGCCTCCACCTCTGCCTCCTCGTTGCATTCGCTGCTGCTGTAGACGCTGGCAGGCGCTCGTTGTTTGAGTATTTTGCGCAGCGCTGCCTGGTGGCGATAGAGCACTCCGTTCGTGTGCAGCACCGCCAGCTGTAGCTGCTGGCTGCGCAACAAGCGCACATCCAGCTTTCCTTCACCCGCATTGAGCAGGTCGACGTTGCCGGCTCCAGCACTAGAGCTGGAGCTAGAACTGACAGCGCCATAGAGCAGCACTGTCCAAGCATTGAGCAACATTTCGTTCATGGGCAGACGACTTAGGCTGAACACACTGTGATCCAGCTGTGGCAACACCGTAGCCAGTGGCACCTTCACCAAGCCCTGCGCCAGATTAGCGACCGCGGGCGGTGCGCTGTACGCCAGCAGGCAGCGTCCTTTGTGGGTGAAGCTAGCGATGATCATGTGACTGCCCTCATGGAAGCAATGCAGACCGACACGCGGACGCAAATCGTAGCCACCCATGGCGCTGAGCACGCCCAGCACCAGGCTGTGTTCCGTGTCCAGTGGCGTCTGCGGCAACTGCGATTCGCCCTGCAGCAATTCGGCGGCTACGCAAAGTTTCTGTGCCAGGAACGAGTTGATGACCGCATTCCAATGCGGCAGCGTGTGCAGCCGACGCAGCAAACCGACGAGCTCCTCGGCCACGCTGCCAGAGTGTGAGGCTGTCAGCAGGACACGCGCCTTGCCACCTTCCTGCATCGGCTGCAGTGTCACATCGCCAGGACAATGCAGCGCGATGCGTCCGAGTGTGGCAAAGAGCTGACGCACCAGCCCAGCCATGCGTGGCTCCTGCTCCACGCTCCACGAGCTGAGAATGCACTGCAGCAGGCGCAAACAATGCAGCTGACGATAGACACCACGTTCCGTGCCCGCTGGCTGCTCCAGCAGTGCAAAGTAGTGCGACAGCCAATTCGGAGCGCTCAGCTCCAGGCACAAGCGCGGACAATCACCTGGAAGAAGCCGAAAAATGAGATATAGACAATGTCATTCTCGTGTCATGCCTGCGTCTTACCTGCTATGGCACGTATAAAGCCCAGATTCAACCAGTTGAGGCAATGCACCACATTGGCCAACGCTGGCTTGGGATCGACCATGGCACGAAACATGGACGTAATGCCACGCAGGGCGTATTTATCCAGATAGGCGCCATGCAGACCACTGCCCACGGCCAGGATCTGCAGGAGTTTGGCGGCGCAGTGCCTCAACAGCTTAGTAGGATGCGATTCACTGCTGGGCGGTGGTTCCAATGTGCCCAGCTCCTCACGTTCCGGTTCCGTAGGTGAGGCAACATTCAAAGCACTGTCCGCCAATTGCAGATCATATTGACCCTCCTTGCCCATGCGATAGGAGTTGGTGGCGCCCGTATACCACTCGACGCGCACCCAGCTATCGAGAGGAATCATTACAAATGGACTTCAAAGAGCAAGTGTCTGTCTACTTACCCGTCCTCGCCCACCTCGCTAATGATGCGTCCCTCACCCGGCGGATTGCCATCCTGATCGCCCCACTTCCAATCGGAGCCACGCACAATGCGCGTGCCAATCTTCATGAGCTTGGCCAGATCTGGTCCGCTTAGCTGCGCCTTGCTGCACTTCTGCTTCAGCACGCTGTCCTCGTACAGAACGCTCAGCTCACAGTTATTCGATTTGGTGTTGCCCTCGCCGCCCGTTTGAGCCAAGAGACCCAGGACAGTGCCCAGCAGGCCAGAGTTGATGAGTAGCCCGAGCTCATTGGCGCCCAGCTCCTTGGCCAGCAGACCAAAGACACTGATCAGGAAGCGAGCACGCGGCAAACGCTTGAGCAGCACATATGTGCTCAGATTGCAGCTGTCCTTGCCACGAGCCGCGCCCTGTTGCTCCTGATTGACCAGGCGGCGCAGCTCACGCACAGCCCAGTCGAGGACACGTGATTGGGCTAGCAATAGGCGTGCCTTCTGATACGCACTCACCATATTCAGCTGGCCGAGCACATGCTGCGGTGACGCTCCACTGGCCGCCGCCTTCAGATGCAGCCCCAAATACCCATTGAGCAGGCTATACTGGCCGGCATCGAGCAGGCCGTGCAGTTCGAGCAGCTGCTGCACCAGCTGCAGCCCGGCCAGACGCAACTGAAAGCGTTGCATTTGACAGTACATGGCACGTCGCACGGTTTCCACGTCACAGTTATCCTGAAGCGCAAAGTCTACAATGTCCTGCATGAGCGTCGCGTCCAGCTCGATGTCCGTGTTTAGATGCCTTTCGTTCAAGCGACGCAGCAATGATTCCTCTTCATCCAGTTGCTTCTGCTGCTTCGGTTTCTTCTCCTCCTCCTGCTGCTGCTGCTGTTCTTGTTGATCATAGATCAGCATCTCTGCTGCAACCGTTTGCTGTTGTTGCTGCTGCTGTTGTTGGATGCTGGCATTGAGCAGATCTTCTGGCTTGGCCACCGGCTGTTGTTTAGCGGCGCGCAGCTCCTGCAGCAGGCGTCGCACCAGCAGCCGAAATCGTGGCAAACGCTGCAAAATTGGCAGCCGACGCAAACCGCGCTGCTGCGGACTGATTGCGGGACGCACCTCATAGAGCAGGAAGCGCAGGCGTTCGAGCACGGGCGCACAGACCTCCTTGTAGCTGCGATTGAGCTGCTGACGAGTGCGCACCACCGACCACTTGGCCTGATGTACCAAGCGTATAATCTCGCCCAGCTGCTTGGGCAGCGACTGTTGCTGTTGCTGGTGCTCACCCAGCCCAGGCCCAGGCATAGCTTCCAGAGCATTGAGCACCAAGCCACCCAGACACTGATGTCGCAAGAGGACAGCGCTCAGCAGCCGCTCCAGCTCCTGCACCGGATGCTCGGTGGCGAACTCCTGATGCCACATCAAATTGTGCGCCTTGCAATAGCGTTCGGTTAGAGCTAACCAATTGGCCACCATCGGCTCAGTCAGTCGCGCCTCCGCCAGCCCCGCTATGAAGCTGTCCACACGATTTTGCAGCTGCGCCTTGGGCGGCGGTGGCAGCGGTGCCTCTGTCGGCGTATTGCCCGCTGTGCTGTGACTGCTGCGCGCCTCGCCCTTCTCCTCGTCAAATGGGTTGCTTGGCTGCAGCATGAGCAGACCACCGCTAAGCAGCGATGATTTGTCTAGCTGTCGGCATTGGAGCTCTGCTGGCTGTAAACTGGGACCGCTGCACATGAGATTGGCAACCAGACCCAAGAGCTGGGCCAGCGCACATTCTGAGCTGAAGTGCGTCAAGCGTGTGGCACCCGGCGTGGCAGTCTGCAAGGCATAGATAGGTTATCCGATAGATCAATGCAGTTGACAGTTTTTTTTTTACCTTCTCCTCGGTGGTGCTCTGGCTGCCTAGATATTTGCCCAGTTTGTGATGCTGCAGCAGCTGCTCCATGGCGCTGCGATGCGCTGGCGTGCTTAGCTCTGCGCTCAGATCCTTGCCCAGACCCAGATCCAGCAAAGCTCTCATATTATCCGATTCACAGCTGTAAAGGGAAGTAAACAAGTTTAATCAGCTAGCTAGATATATTATAGATATATCCCACTAACTTGTAGCCATTGAGATCGCAAACGTAGCCGGCTATAATGATGCAGCGGCTGCCGTCGAGCAGCAGATTATCCATGTCGCAGCGTCGCACATAATGCGTCTCTGGATCGGCGGCTGGGGGGGGTGCCGCGCCTTTGGGCCCGCCGCGACAAATGATGCCCGGCCAGCCCATGTCGTCGCCATCGCGCAATTCGCCCTCGCCCAGGGCGCGATTCAAGCGATCGAGCACGCGCAGCAGCGGCAAACAGAGACGGGCCCAGCGCAAGCTGGCCAGGCACTGGGGACGATCACGTTTCAGCAGCACCAGACCCACCAGCAGCTCGTTCAGCAGCGCATCCGAGATGTCCGACTGGAGCACACGGTTCAGCGCGGCGCCCAGCAGTTGGGCACCCAGCGTCACCAGCTCACCAGACTCGCGACACTGCAACGCCAATTCCTGTGCTTGCTGCAGCGTGCTGACGCAGGCGGGAATCAGGCTGTGCAGATATTGAGAAAGTAGCGCCTCGGCACCTGTTGTATCCTCCTCGGGGCCTGCCTGATGAATGTGCGCCAAGAGCAGCCGCTGAAAGCGATGCAGCAAACAGAGACTGGGACTGGTGCCAGGCTGCTGTTGTTGTTGTTGCTGCTGCAGCAGCAACTGTTGCTGCTGATGATGGTGATGGTGATCCTCCTCCGCGGGCTGTTGCTGTTGCTGCTGCTGCTTGACCAGCAACGTCAACGACAGGCGACTCTGGGTGAGTGATGCATTGTTGCCCAGCAGCCGAGTGATCAGCTGCAGCAGCGGCAGGTGTGCGCCATCTGTGCAATCTGTGGAGCAGGAACTGCTCTCCAGTCGTATCGCATGCTGCAACGCCGTCTCCAGACCGCCCTCAGCCATCAGCGAGCTGACCAACAGATCTGTCATGAAACGATGTCCCGGCGAGCAGGCCTGGCCCGGCTCCGAGGGCAGCAGCGCGGTTAGCGTCTGTGCGCGCTCCGCTGCCGTTGGCAAAAGGACACTCCAGCCATCCTGCAATGGGGAATAGAAAGGGCATTAATTAAGCACTTATTACACAGATCACAAATCAATCAGTACCTGGAGCGCCTGCTGGGCGGCTATTTGAATGGTGCGCAGAACCTGGCTGCCGCCGGCGAGACTGAGAATGCGAGTCTTGAGGCTGTTGAGCAATCGCCCGCCGCTGGCCAGGCCCACGCTGCGCGGCTCAACGCCGTTGGCGATGAGCGCCAGCAGCTGAAGACGCACCAGATTAAGGCAGGCGACAGCGATGCATTCGGACTCCTGATTCGGGGTTTGACGATTATCCTGCGCCGTGCTGGCACTGCACATGCCCAGCAGCTGGTCGAGCAGTCGGAATGTCGGTTCGCCCAGATCGATGACAAACGGTGCACGCAACGGCACACCCTGACGTGTGCTTTGCGTCCAGATCAGGCTCTGGGTAGCGGTGCAGGCAATGCCGCTGGCCGGCAATGTGGGCAGCGTAACCATGATGGGTTGCCTCAGCAATGGTTCGCTGCAAACGGAGGCGGGACAAATCTGTTGATTATCGTTGCGACCCCAGCCAAAGATTTCGCCGCTGCTGCTTAGAGCCAAGCAATGGGCCACGCCCACGGCAACATCCACAATGCGTTTGTGCTGGATATGAAAGAATTGAATAGATGAAGTTGATCAAATCTAACAGTTTGCTCTGTTAAGCCTCACCTGCAGACTGGTTATCAATCTCGGCACGCTGCAGCCCTGCACGTTGCGCTCGACCAGCTGATGGCCCAGACACGATGCCTTGCCCCAGCTGTAGAGGTGACCCTCACTGCTGAGCGCCAGCGAGAATTGTGCGCCCGCAAAGACGCGCTGCACCCGCGGCAGACAATCGATGAGCAGCGGCAGCAGGCTGCTATTGCAACTGCCATTGCCCAGCTTGCCATAGTCGCCGTCGCCCCAGGCAAAGACCAGGCCGTCGCTGGTCAAGCATAGCGTATGGGCATCACCGCTGCCCAGTGCCACATCCACCACTTGATGATCTTTGAGAGCCATCACCATGGCGGGCAAGCACTGATCATCGGACGTGCCATGGCCCAGACGCCCGTAGGTGCCACGGCCCCAGGTATAGAGATTGCCGCCCAAAGTGATGGCCGCACTGTAGGAGCAGCCGCAATAGACAGCCTTTACAAGGCGCACCAGGCTCTCGATTTTGGTAGGCAGCTCGCGGGCATGGCAGTCGCCATGGCCCAAGCGCCGGCTATCGCCGATGCCCCACGAATAGGCGTTATCTAAGAGAGAGAGAGAGAGAGAGGGAGATAGAGATTATTCATGCTTTAGCTACTCGATTGGGATCACGACTTACAGTTGCTGTCTACGGCTAGAAAGTGTCTGCCCTCGCAGTGGGCGGCTATGGAGATGAACGTCTCGTTGGCTATATCTGCAAAGTCTAGCTGCTGCGGCTCCGCCTCCGGCTTGGCAATATGCCAGTTGTAGAGTTTGCCCTCCTTGCTGAGCAGCAGCACCACATCCTCGCTGCAGGCCACTTGCTGCACCTGAAACTTGCAGCCTAGTAGCGCCGGCGGCGGCTGCTGTGTGGCTGCATTTGACCAGCTCAAGGCGGGCTCCACATTGAAGCCCTGCTGCTCCTTGGAGAGCGCTGGCCAGCCCAAGGCATAGACACGCTGTTGCTCCCACATGTTCGCGGGCGTTGTTGAGGGCGTCGTCGTGGCTGTGGCTGTGGCCATGGCTGTTGTGCGCAACATGGAGCTGGGCATGAGATTCGTCAGTTGAGGCATATGCGGCTGCACCAGCCGATCCAAATGGGAGATGATGACCACAGCGGCACGCCGCAGATCCACAATGGCCGCCGAGCTCTTGGGCAGCATGAGAAAGCGCAGAAATGTTTCGGTGGCGCTGGCCAACGGCGTCGGCAGCTCCACATTCGGATTGGAGCAGCCGTTGTGACTGTGATTGACGGGTTCGGCGCCCAGGCGCTGATAGCGTTGCAGGATGCGCAGCAAAGGAGCGCCCGACTTGCGTGGCATATCACGATTGTCGCCATTCACACTGCCATGTCCGTGTCCGTGTCCATGGCCGTGGCCATGGCCATGTCCATTGTCGTTGTCCTTCTCCCAGAGCAGCAGCAACAGAACCACACACTCCAGCGTGGCGGCCAGCGTGCCCTTCTGCACGCCTAGCTCGAGCAGCAGGCATAGCGCCGTATGTCTGTCCGCCAGCGGTGCCAAGCAACGCCCGCCCATGGGATCGCCCAAGGCAACGAGACGCAAAAACTTAATCGAACGCTCCATGACCTCCAGCCAGAGCGGGGAGACCTGGGCGGCGGCATCGAAGAGCGTCGCCTCGGGCAGCTCCTGCAGCGACTCGAGAGCCTCACTCAGCAGCTCGCTGCACATTTCCATGTCCTCGCCGGAACGCCAGGCGCGACGCAAAAACGCAAAGCTAAAATTGAGCGCAGCTCGTGTGCCGACGCGTGCCAGGCCGAGCGCCGCATGCTCCGGCTCCATCAGGCGTGGCTGCTCCTGCTCTGCAGATGATGGAGCGGGCACAGTGCATTCCTCCGACTGTTGTTGAGTCGTGGGCGGAGCGGGATGTGTGGATTGCTGCTGTTGATTGCGCTTCAGCGCCACAAAATATCGTTCGTAGATGAAGAGCTGCTGGCGTAGCTGCTGCGCCGAGAGGCAATTGCCGGCGGCACGCAGCGACAGCTCGTGGAGCTCGGCGATCATGGTGCGCTGGCAGTCGTGCTTGGCCAGCTGATTGGGTGGCTGGCTCCACATCCAGCTGCTCAGGGTTAGCTCTGTGGCATGCAGCTGCCCGGCTGTAGCCTGCTGGGCCGCCGCCGAGGTTAGCTTCTTGATGGCCATGTCCGAGTCGAGTGGCCGGCAGCCATCGCAGTTGCAGGCGGAGAGTGGACCGCAGTATTCCGGCTGACAGCAGGCGCACTGCAGCGCCTGGGCGCCACAATAGTGCTTGCCATCGTCGCCCAGATAGGAGAGCTGGCCGCGTGCATTGAGCAGCGGCGCCGTTGGCGAGGACACCAGTTCACAGTCCTGAATCAGATGATTCCAGAGTACGGCGCCCTCGGCAGCGTTGCGCAGGCAGGCAATGAGATCGGCGCGCAGCCATTTGGCGTCCAGATAGGGCAGCGGGCGCAAATAGAGATCACTGATGGGTGTGGCAATGACACTGGCATGGCCACTGGAGCCGCTGGAAACATGAGCCGGGGCTTCTGAGGCAGCGGCAGCCGAAGCCGAGGCTGTTCCAGCGTTGCCCAACCGATTGAACATGTTGGGAGGGAGGGAGAGGGAGAGAGAGCACGAGCGCGCGCGTTTACTAGAGCGGGAGGGAATGTGTGTCCTTAGAATAACTGTTCACAGCACTGGAATCCAGCAAACGCTGCCGCATCCAATAATAACATGGCACAATTTTTTATTTCTTTTTCGCAAGACTTCGGTTCAGATTGTTTTTTTTTTGTCTCTTTTTCTTATTCTTTCTTTTTCTTACTATTTGTCTCTAGTTGTTTCTGTTGTGGCAAGACACACGATTAGAAGAAGCAGAGTAACGGTTACTAGCTGCTGGTACGAGGCAGCGGGCAGCGGGCGGCGGGCTGCGGGCGGCTGTCGGCCCAGTTGCAGGCTCAGTCAATGTCGTCAGACCAACCAACCAACACACACCCACACACACACGAACAGTCCTCTCACACACACAGGCAGACAAGAGGCACACGCACAAATAGTGGCTTAGAATGAATCGTAGTTTTCATTTTCGTTGCCATTGCATGTGTGTGTGCGTGTGCGTGTGTGTGTGAGTAAAAAAAAACAATTAACACTTGCGCTGATTTAATACACTTGTCTCACTAATATGCTTTACATTGTCGACTCCGTCCGACTGCAATTCAATTCAGTTTGTTATGCATTTCTTAAGCTAAGTGAAATATATTTAATCAATTAATAGTCGCCGTTGTTCTGCTTGGTGCGCGAGGCTGCCAACCTGTTTGCGAAAAAAAAAACAAAAGCAATTATCGATTGCAATTTTTCGCCCAACTTATCGAGCGACAACATCTGGCAGCACTGGCTGATTTTAAAAACTGCAATTGCGCGCAACGAGCAGCTTTTCAAAAACCAGGTCAAATGTTCTAAAAATAAATGCATTTATATGTACAACTCAGTCAGTGGCTGCAACCGGATGACCTTTCCCAGACTACGCTTAGCAAAAATTTGCTCTTTTTTGTTGTTATTGTCATTATGACCTCATCGCAGCTCAACCCAAATTTCAAGCATAAATCAACCCTCAATTAAGCCCGCCTTTATGCTCCCGCCCCATAGACTGAACCAGTTTTATGACTGGGTTACATACATATATGTATATACTTTACTATATATATATTCAATGGCAACAATTTGTGTGTGTACTGTAGAGGAATAATTCGTTTATTTATCGAATACATTGAAATGCATACACGAGTTGTTCTCAATTTGTTGTTTTTGTTTTTTGTGTTTTTTTGTTTTGTTTTTATATTTATATTACTTTGTATTTGTTTAAATAAATAAGATACATACGTTTAATCAATAATAGCAGTATTTATCGTGCAAATTTGATAAGCATAATAAGGTTTTACGTTTACGTTTTGCTCTTTCTCTCTTGCAAGATTTTGTTTTTTATGAAATAAGTTTTTGCATTAAATATATGAAAAAAATATATGTATTTTTGTTGTTTTTTTTTTTTGTTTTTTGTATTGTTTTAATTAGCTGCTCTTATATAATTGCATTTACTTTTTCTTTAAAGTAAAAAACGATCTGCGCTTTGGTTCGTCCTTTTGTGAAGTAGCTGGCAAAGTTTGGGATCTGCTAGCTGCCACAGCTGCCGATTCGCTCTGGGCCTTCAAAGCGGACACCCACTGTGACATCTCGGTATCATCATGGGCCTGCAGCAAGAACTCAGCGCCACTAGCGAGCCTAATTGGAAGAGAGAATCGATTAATCAAGTTTCTCCAATTTGATTTCGTATTTGATAGCTTACTTGACTCGCAGCACGTGCTTCTTCTTGGTATAATCACTGGCTATTTCGATGGCAGCGCCCTGCAGATCGTAGCTGGGTTCACCGCGGAAGGTCAATTCGGGATTGCTCTTGCAACCCTTCTGATCTTTAAAGAACGAAACGCGTCCGCTTCGTGCAGCCAAATAAACCTGAAAAGCAATACGTATTAGATTTATATATGGATTAAAGATATCAAATAAATATTTGCAATTCCTGCTTACCTTATCCCAAGACCTATTGGAGGCCTTCTTGGTAGCCGACTCCCACTCATGCTTTCGTGTCAAATAACCCTCCTGACCATCTCCAGCAGCTGGTGTGGCGCCACGCTCTACATAAGAAACTTCGATTAGTTGATGCATATAAAAACATGGCATAACATATAGAAATATATAGTTCGAAATGAAAAAGAGATGCATATGATTACATATAGTTAGAGATATAGATAGTGATAGTTAGTAAAGAGCGCTCCTTGACCGTGAATTGGACAAGCAAGCAAGCTATACCTGTTTGGGTCTCGATAACGCGCTCGGTGTCGACGGTTGTGTCTGCAGCAGCTGCGTTTAGTTTAGGTTAGTTGATGAGGGTTGTTAATCCGTCGTTATTATATATATATATATATGTATATAAATATATATATAGATAGATACATGGTAAGCATGAATGAATGAGATGTAATAATGTTCAGACTTTAATTGGGGTTATGCACATACATACGAGAATAGATCAGAGTTTGTTAATTAGAATGTTAGATAGACAGTTAGACAGGTGTGGTTAGAGGTAAGAGTTTATTTGTGCTTCCATTCCCATCTAATCCTACCTGCTTCATCATGGGCTCCAATGCCCACATCAACATCATCGCGACGCTCGGCCTCACGTTTGGCCAACTCAGCCGCCTCGGATGCGGCCTTAGCCTCCTGTTCCTCCTTGATGCGCTGGCGTTCAGCCTCTTCCGCTTTTTCTTGGCGCCGTTTCATTTCTTTAAGCTCAAACTGCACGAAAAAATTTTATGAGTAGAGTAATAGAGTTGTGAATCGAACGACAGTCGAATGAGAATTGAAGTGAAAATCATATGACAGTCGAATGACTTGACAATAAAATGACAACCAAATGTCATGGCTTACTGTTGTCAAACGCTCAAGTGCGCTGAAGCGCTCCTCCTGTGCGGCGGCGGACTTTTCAAATGCCTCGTGCTTCTTAATCAGATTCTCAACCTCATCGATGGTGTGTCCCAACTCGGAGGAGAGCAGATATGGCTCTTGGGCAATAAGCCAAGCCTCGGCAACGGCAGCATCTCGGGCAAACTGGTAAACTTCCAGAACTGCAATATTTTGACATTTGGATTAGATTCGATAACAGATTCGATTATAGTCTTAACATACTCAATTGCAGATTCTCCCAACGTTCCTCCCAGCGTAGGAGCAGGGCATTGCGACTGTTGTTTAGCTGCTTCAGGCGGTCCTTGATGTCAGCGGAGGCATAATGATTGCGCGTTAACAGCTCCTTGCCAAGAGATATGCACGCACTGAAGTTATCCTCGCGCGTATCAATCTCGGCCTTTAGACTCTGATGGTTATTCATGAGCAGCTCGACGCCGGATACGTCGCGCGGCTTCTCCGAAGTGTTCATCTGGCGCACCAAATCCTCCATCCAGATGGTGAGTATGCGCACCATATTAAAGAATCGGAACAGATCGCCTGTATCGGCCAACTTTTGTTTGCGTGCATCGCACATGGCCTGCAGGTTGTCCCAGGCATGAAGTACTTCCTGTTCGCGATTGGTTATCTCCTTGGCCTTATCGCCGGCATAGGCATCCTGCAGTTTGGCAGATTCCTCCTGAATCTGTTGCACTTGCGAATACAGAGTTGTCAGATCTTGCAGGAAGTTGTAATGTTTACGCTGCAACGTTGACACGGAGCCAGCATCACGACCCAGCTCATCGGAGACGCCGTGTTGCTTCTCGAGTATGCGTCCCAGAACATCTTTGCAGTCATGGAAGAATTTGTGCAACTCCCGCGATGCGGCCAACATCTGGGTGCGTGTCTCAATCAGCTCCAACAGATCCTGCCACGACTCATTCAGATTATCCTTCCATTCGGCAATCGTTGCCGAATCCGAATGTCCAGCTTGTATCAGATTATCTGCAATACCATTGACCTTGGCCACGCGTTCTCCTCCCACAGCCTCGGTGTCGCGGGCAAACTCATTGAAACGTTCAGAGAGTAGCGTAACGTGATCATAGTCCTGACCAAGTTCTTGTGAACCGGCAACCACCTCACGGTCGGTAATCCATTGCTCTAGATCGTCAACTTCACGGCTCAGCATGAACAGCTGTAGTGCTTCGTTCAAGCGAGCGCGACGCTCACCGGCCAGATCCTTGAGACCTGCGTACAGCTTGTCCAGCTGGGATTGCTTAACGGCAACGGCATCGCCGCTGGATACATCATCGCTGCTAAATTGCCGTGCCACCTCGCCTAGCTGACGAATGGTGTTGGCATAGTCCTCCACGGATTGCTCAAGATTTTCGTGTTTCTTCATCAGATTTTGGGCACTGATCTCGTCCTTGCCGCGGTCCTCAACCATCATGTAGAGCTCCTGTTCGCTCATCCAGGACTCAGCCTCCTGGGCGTCGAAGAAATACTGCTGCACCTTCTCCGATTCGAGCAGATGACGCTTGCGATTCTCGATAGCATCCTTCAGCTCCTGCCATTTGGCTGTTAGGTCGCTGATCAATGCTTCGAATTTCTTTGCATCCTCATGACCTTCATCGATGAGTTTGCGTCCATTATTGCAGATGGCATTGATGCGTGGCTCGTGGTTATCGATTTCGGTGGCCAGCGATTGGTTCTTCTTCTTCAAGACATGCACATTGAAGAGAGAGTTACCATAATCTGTGGAGTTGGCCACGGGCAGCTTTTCGTTGATCCAGAGTTTCTCATCCTCGACATCGCGACAGAACTGGAAGGCCTCCTTCTTCTTCTCCAGCTGCTTCTGGCGTTCTAGCAGCGGGGCCTTGATCTTCTCGAAACGTTCTAGCACTGCCGTCTTCTTGACGACAATTGGTTCGATCTTCTCCTCGGGCACTGTCTTTTGCAGATATTCGGTCTGCTTGTCAATCTCTTCGACTTGGCGTGCCTTGACCGCCATCTGGGTCTGGATGACCTGTTGCTTCTGCATGAGTATATTGACAGAGGTCAGATCGTTGGCAGTGTCACCGCTCACGATCTGCTTCTCCAGATCTGTAATGTAGGAGTCGATGTCGTCGCATGTTTGCTGGACGAGCACCTCGCGATTAGCATCGAAGAGCAGGGCGCCCTTCTCCTTGGTGTGCACCTCGAGGTCATCGAATTGCTTAGCCAGCTCCTTGAGTTTCGGCTCGATGACATCCTTGAATTCGGGCTTCTCCTTGGACAGCTCCTGGGCGGACTTCTCGGCCTCGTACAGGCGCTCCTTGTTAGCAGCAATCTCTGCCTCGAAGGCCTGATGCCTTGTCCATTTGGAGTGAATGGTCTTGGCGCTGCGATAGGTCTCATCCTGTGATGTGACATACTTCTCTTGCACCCATTCGGCCAACTCCTCCAGATCCTGCAAGAATTCGTGCAATTTCACCTGGTTCTTTAGCTTCTCGTGCTGATCAAGCGCCCGCTGGCGATTATCGTCACGACGTCCGGTTATATTTTCCGCCCGCTTGCCAATCTTGTCCGCATCGAAGTGCTCCTTCTCCACAAGGGTGTCGGCCACCTGGAGCAGAGTATTAATCTTATCATCGTTGGCCTCCATGGTTGTAAGGAAGGCTTCGTGACGCTTCAGTTGATTCTCGGCCTGTTCGAGATTAACCGGCGTGTCGTCCTTGCTCAGGAAATGCTCCTGCTGGCTGAGCAGCACCTCGGTCTGGCGTGCATCCCGATTGAAGAGCTGCTGGTCGAGGCTCTGCGACAACAATACTTGACGATTCTCCCACATCTGATGCAGCTCCTCCCAGCCATCCTTCAAGGCGTTCAAGCGCTCACGCAAGAACATATACTGCGGATCCTCAGACGTGTTGCCCTCAGAGGTCAAACGCTCGCCGTATTCCATCATGGATTTGTAGTCCTCGGTATAGTTGTCGATTTCTTCGCGTATGGATTGATGCTGATTCAACAGCTTCTCGGCCTCTGGCAGCGACGTGGGTGTATCTTCGGAAGCAACATCTGTTTGGGTCTTGGTCAACCAGGTCTGGAAGTGATCCAAATCGCGCAGGAAACGATGCAAATCGCCAGCCTCCTCCAACTTGGAGTCGCGCTCCTTCAGCATCTGTGTCAACTGCTCCCAGATCAGTTCGATTTGTGCGATACGGTTACGGATCAGTTGGGCCTCCTCTGGATGTTCCACCTCAATGCTATCGGCTTCGCGTCCCAGGCTCGAGAGTTTCGCCTGAATGGCAGCCAGATCGCGATCCATGCCGCTGAGACGACGCTGTAGTGTCATCACTCCAGTCAAATCCATCTCCAAGCTGTCCGTTTCGGTAAGGATGCGCTTCTTGTCCTCAATCCACGAGATTGTCTCGCGGCACTCAATGTAGAAGGTCTGCACACCATGAGCCGACTTCAAGTCATCCATCTTAGCTTCGGCCTTTTCGCGCAGTGTCGACCACTCTTGGTTGAGATGATTCTGGCGATCGAGAATCTCATCCGAATTCGGATGCTCGACGTGGAGTAGCTGGCGGGCAAGCTGATTGACAACGGCCACACGTGACGCATTGGCATTCATTTCCTTGTCGAAGCCCTCGAAGCGATGCTTCATTATCTCCACATCCTCGATGTCCTTGCCAGGCACCATAGTGTCCAACATCTTGGTCTTCTCCTTGATCCATTGCTCCACACCATCTGCCTCGGACATCAGCTTGTACAAGCTGAGTGCGTCGAGAAGACGCTGCTTGCGCAGCTTGGCCAGCTCGGTTAGCTCCTTGTAGCGCGTATCGATTGCCTCCAGACGCTTGTCCACATTCGCCTTCTCGGGCTCGTTGAGTTTCAGAGTCTCGGCCTGTTTGTGCAGGGCATCAATCACCTCGGCATAGTTCTTCAGCTCATCGGCGACATCCTTGTGCTTCTTCAACAGCGACTGAACGTTAGCCTCATCGCGACCCACATCCTCGCTGGAGACAATGCGTAGCGTGTCCAACATCCAGTTGTCCACATCGTCGGCATCGGCAAACAATTGGAAGTATTCGACAGCGTTCTCCAGGCGCTGGCGACGATACTTGGTCAAGTCGAGCAGATGGTCCCACTTGGACAAAATCTCCTTGAGACGATCCTTAATACGATCGGCGCCCAAATGACCTTCGGTTATGAGCTCGGCGCCCACCTTAGCCACATTCTGGAGCTGAGGATCATGCGATGTGATCTCCGATTCGAGTGCCTTGTGCTTGCTAAGCAACAGATTGACAGTGGTCAAATCATGACCAATCTCATCAGTTGAGACAATCTGTTCCTTCTCCTTGATCCAGTTCTCCTCATCGGCGGTATCCCAATAGAACTGCCAAAGCTTGCGGCTTTCCTCCAAGTGGCTGCGACGCTCAACAGCACGACGCACCAGCTCAGCATACGCATCCTCCAACTGTTGGACACGGCTGACAATGATTTCGGGATCGCATGGCTTGTACGATTCGGGATCCTCGCTGAGGAACTTTTGTGAGTTCTGCACAACGACCTTGACACGCTCACCCAATATATTGATGTCAGCCTCAACTAGCGAATGCTTCTGGAGTAGATCCTCGACACCCATCAAATGCTTGCCATAGTCATCGGTCATCAGCAGCTGTTTGATTTCCTCCATGTTGTCCAGGATGTAGAGCATCTCTTGGAAGTTCTGCTGCAATTGCAGCGAGATCTCCAGACGCATACGACGAGCACGCAACAGCTCCAACAGATACGTCCACAATCGCATAACGTTGTCCTTGCGCAACAGAATGCGTTTCACATCGTGATAACGCTCCGATTCCAGTTCATCACAAACAGCGACAACTGCCTGGACACGTTCCTCGTACGCAAAGATGTCTGTTTCGATGGCTTCGTGCTTCTTGGCTGCCGCCTCCACAGCGGCCAAATCGAAGCCGAAGTTATCCTGGCTAACAAGCCGTTGATTCTCCGACAACCAGGTCTCACGCATAGAAGCCTTGCGATCGAAACGTGCCGCCAACTGTTCAAGTTTCTCCTGGCGGATCAGCTCCTCGCGCAGCGCCAACTCACGTTCATGCTCGGCCTTCTCCAATCGCTCCCAGGCCTTGTTAATGTCCGAAATCATTTTGCCCTCTTTGGGAGTATAGGGTTTCTGGTTGTTGGCTCGCATCTTTGATTGCAGCGTGAAGAGCAACACCTCAAGATTGCCCTTCTCCACAAATTTGGGCGGCTTCTCGATAGTGCGATAGTTGGAGAACTGCGCCAGTTGACCTTGGACTCCGGCCAGGGAGTTCTCGAATTCACGCTCACCCAGCGATTGTATTGTTGTTTCGATCCATTTCAGCAGATCGCTTGTGAAGTGCTCATAATCGTGGATCATCTTATCGTTCTCCATGGCAATGCCAACCACTTTGCCAATACGCTTGCCCTGCACCGTCTCCTGCTTCAGCTTGCTGAAGTAGTGATAGTACGTGACCACATACGTTATGATCGACTTCTCATCCGGATGGTCAACGAACACATCCTCGGCATCTAGAAGCTTGGCCAATCCAAGCTTATCCTCGGCCACATCGAATGCATTGTTTAGATTGTGTATGGCATTGGTCTTCGATAGCTTCTCAAATTGCACTAGATCTGGACGGTGTTTGTGTATGATCGCATTGAAGGCCAATCCATCCCGCCACGAGGTCGTAAAGTTTCTCACATTCACATTGTGATAGCCAGCGGTCTTCATCTGGCACCACAGCAGCAACGCATCCTTGGCTGACTTTGTCTCCTTGTTGTCCACCTCCTCGATGGTGATATCTTGAATCTATTTACGAGCATAATATACAAATTGTTCATATATGTGTATAAAGCATCTAGAGCTAGAGATATATATCGAGATTAGACCTACTTATGCATATTTATCTGTTCTATATCTAGATCAAGTTCTTATATCTCTTTCATATCTAGATCAAGTTCTTATATCTTTGCTATATCTAGATCAAGTTCAGATCTTTTCTAAATTTCAGCTGAAAGCTACGAGTAAATCACATTTGCTTCTCCAATTGGTTTGAACACTATCTGCTTATATTAACATTGACTGTAAGCTATATGTTTTTTTTTATGTTAACTAACATCTGCTGTTATATAGTTAACAGTTCCCATAACTAACATTTAGTGTAAGGTATTTTACAGCTATGTAAACTAACATAGTCTATTTCTCATCAACTCTGTTAACCTTTAACTGTTATCAATGTTGATCTTCCCACGTTATATTAACTAAGATATGCTATAATGTTAACTAACATATGCTATTCATAGCATTAACATGTTAATATAAAGTCTGAAATCAACTGAATTTCATAAAATTCAATATTAACTTTTATCCCTTCTACTGTTAACTAACATATAATGTTACCCTAAACATCGAATTATCATTTAACATATTAGCTGTTAACTGAACTCTTAAACATAACTTTAACTGGATCTAGAATTCAAACTGAAACTAGAATTGTAAATAACATACCTGGAAGCGCAAGATAATCGTCCAAATGAGACCGAGATTGAGTGAGGCATTGCCATCGACAATGTCGTGAGAACCAATATTCTCGAGATGGACGCGCTGTTCGCGCAAAAACTGGAGCGCCTTATCGACATTCTCGAGGCAGTGTATACGCATCTTGCCCTTGGTGGGCTTGGGCAGTCGTTCGCCGGATAGTACTTCCAGCAGCTTGATCAAATGCTTGCCATCCCGCATATCCACATAGAGATCGGCAATTCGGCAATTGACCCGGCAGAGATGCGAGTTCACCCATTTGGTGAACGTCTTCTTCTGTACGCTCTCACGCTCCTCGGCAAGGGCCTTGATGCGCGACCTCTCAAATAGTCGCGAGCTGGAGTTGCCGCCATCGTATTCGTATTCATCGATATATTCGTTGCCTGGACCCTGGCTGGGGTCCCATCGAACAATTGAAATGTCCGTCGTCATTTTGTCAGCTCTCCTTGTTTAGATTGTCCACAATTCTCACCACCGCAAAGAATTTAATTTTGTATCCCCCCAATTCCGAAACGAAAATAAACCTCAAAAAATAACTGCAAAGAGTGAAAAGAGAGAAAATGTAATATATATATAGATATATATACAATATAGTATAACATAAAATATCGTCTAGTTCATTTTCATTACTTTTGCATTTCTTTTTGTCTTTCTTGTTTCCATGTTTTCTTATCTGAGGCTCGCACGTAAAAATAAATAAATGATAAATATAATCTATTAAAAAAAAGAATTGAAAACTCTCTACCTAATGGAATTTTATTTTTATAATACTCTTTAAGCACAGTTTAACTTTATAATACTTTTAAACAGTTTCCAAGTTTTTGTTACGGCAACTGCTCGTTCACAAAATGTAAAGAGGTTTTATAGGGTTTTCCATATATAGATTGTAAAGCTTAAGAATTTCAAAGAACTATAGAAAAACCAACAATCTATAGTAATCTATAATAACAGCTGTTATTGTAATACTAACGGGCATTACGCAGTCGGTTATACTACACAGCAACCTTCTTTACCTGCTGCCTTGTGAGTTATTCACTCGATTAGATTAGCAATGTTATAAAAAAGCAACATTCGAGTATAAAATGGCAGCTGTATTAATGAATAGCTCCATTAGCTACCCAGAGGTATGCCCTATATTCCAAAGTTTACTTCAAATTACACATTTTTTACCTTCTCAATTTCTATTTATACACAAAACAAACGAATTGATGAATAAAACCTTTTCTCTAAATATAACACAAACTGTTATATTTGCTGTTTGATTAATATAACAATTTTTAATGACACATTTTGGGGAAATGGGTATGCCCTATGTTCCAAAGTTTTCTTTAAATTACACATTTTCTACCTTCTTAAGTTCTATTTATAACAATATAAAGGAATGAATTAATGAAACCTTTACTCTAAATATAACACAAACTGTTATATTTAGTCCTTTAGTCTAATATAACAGCTTACAATAGCACATTGAGGAAATTACTCAAATATAACTGCAACATATACTCTTTCTTTAACAGTTCTTTATTCTCATATTTTCCTGTATATGTTTTGCTCTACTAAGTTTTCATTGTTGATAAAATTTTGTTGTCGTTTTTCTTCTTTTTTTTTTCTTGTTTTTCGATTTGTGTTTTTCTGCATAAAAATATATAAATATAAATTTATTCACGCCTGGGTGGATGGTTTTCACTACGCTTTCCACCACTCCACCCACCCCCACCCCCTTCCACTTTTCTCTCACGATGATTCATAAGACACAATGGCGTCACATTGAGTGGCACGCGGGTCGCCTGGGTCAACTGGCTAACAAGTCCGATCACAATTGTCGCTCACTGTATATAGAAAGATATGCATATGTATGTGTGTATGTATGTATGTTTGTGTGTGTTTGTATGTTTGTTTGTTTGCCTATTCATTATTTTGGCTTTATAGTTAACGCGATTACATCACGCCCCATCCGCACTGCGATTCTCATTCCCATTTTCGAAAAAAAAAAAGTGTGACAGGTTGTGGGCGGCAGCACAAAGTGGGAGGGACCGCACTGATTTAAATCGCTCGCTGGTGAAATTGCAGGAAATTCAATTCAAAAAACTATCGGCATGACCGAAAATAAAAAAGCAACACACACATACAGCGCATATATGTATACATGTGTGTGTTTGCGTGCTTTTATCTGTGTATACCTATGGGAACCGCTGCACACACACACATATATATACAATATACAGCTATGCAGGCAAAGTGTATTTTGACCTTTATTCCAAGCTGTGCAGGTCATTCCCTTCACGCTCCATACACACACACACACACACACATTAGTTGGGGGCAATTATGCTTTTTTTTCTCTATTTAACACATCACTATTAAAAATTGCACTCGAAATTGTTTCTTTTTACCCTATGCTGATTTAATTTACGCTCTGAACAAGCATGAGCTAATTTTGCAACAACAAAAAACGAACAGAAAGCGACAAAACGAAAACAATAGGGAATTTAGCACACATCTTTATTTACATACATATATTTATGAGCGCATAGCACACATTCGCATTCAGATTCACGCGGCTCTATTATCTATTACGTAATATTTTGCTGATTATAACGAAAACGAAGCTTAAAACTCGCCGACAGGCGACTGAGAGATGGAACGTTGAAAGTGTGACAGAGAGAGAGAAACGAAAACAGAGCGAAAACAACAACGATACCACACAAACAAACAAGCAAACAGGCGGCAGGCGGCACACGCACACGCATACAAAGAGAGCGCGTGAGCGCATAACTGTGTAACTCGTCGAAGAGAGCTAATGAGCACGAAGCAGAAAAAAAACTGACTGCGGGAGTGGGAGTGGGAGGGCCGAGTCGTTGTCGTCGTCGTAAATGGGGTAGGTTTTGAACTCAGCTCGAGCAGCTTTGCAATTATGATTGCATACACACACACACACACACAAGTATACACATATTTACTGTTGTTGTGCATGCGTGTGCCTGTCTGTGCGTGTGTGTGTCTTCAGTTGATCTTGCTGGAAAGTGAGTTCATCACATTGATTTGATTAGCAAAGCAAGAGGCGCGGTTTTTTCCTTCATTGAAGTTGTTGTGCAATTGACGTCGCTCAAATTCAATTAACCAGGCCAGCCCATACCGCAGTGAAAACTTCAATGTTTAATTATATGTTGTTTTTTTCTTACAATATGGAAAACCTGTTTACTATGAGGCTTCTACAGCTAGCACACACAGATACACACATACACACGCACACAAAGATACACACATTAACAGTACGTGCTTATTACCTTACAACTGTACAATTTGAGTTATGGCCGTTGATTTGTCATTTTTTGTTTTTTAAGGCAGCCGACAGCGGCATTCATTAAGGTGGGCCAAACGTCGACACACACACACACACACATACACTCTCTCTCTCACACACACTCTCGCAACATATATGAACAAGTGCAGCACAGTTTTTCGTTCTGTTTTACACCCATTTCCCATATATATCGATAAACAACTTCAAATTCAACTCGTGACCTCTTGGAAGGATTTCCTATTTATACATGAGTCGTGTATGTATGTGTGTGTTTGTGTGCACGTAACTGTATTTCAAAGTGCATTGCGCTGTTAGTGTGAGTGAGTGAGAGCATAAAAAGTAGCAAGGCGAGCAAGGGAGTATGAGCTACATAGATACTATGCGTTTGTATGTGTGTGTATGATTAAAAACATTTATATATATATCTTGATTAAATATATTGCTTTTATCGCACTTTTTATTGAGCGCTGACGCAAATGTAATTCAAGTTTCTTTCAGTTAATTTCGAAATTAACTCAATTTTCCTTTACTTTTGTTGTTGTTTTGATTCGAGTTAATTCAAATATTCGTTTACACGCATCTAGTAACTGAGCAGCACACACACACACACACACACTCACATTCACACACACACAGATACACTCACACTCTCACGCACGACCCTGCGCTACGCTCTGACATCGCACAGACTAAACGAACTGAAAGAAAAAAAAAATAACATCGAATGATGTCATCAACGCCAGCAGCGTACGTACGATAGACGGGGGCAGGCAATTTTAATCGATGATGTTTTTATTATGTATGTATGTATTCACACGCATACATATATGCCAGATATAGAAGTAGGTTCGATCATGTATCTATATAGGCATATCTACATGGATTATATATCAGTTATTTAACACTGCATCCGACTGGCCCACATTTCAACTTTGAGATACTTTTTCCGACTATAGATACAATTACTACTACTATTTCTACTACTATTACTGCTGCTGCTGCTTCTTCGGCACACGGCACACTGAGCACTGGGGCGTTGGTCTATTTTTTATATTTTTTCTTCGTTTTTTTTGATTTGCCGCCTATTTGGTTTGCACTTTCACTTACCTACACGGCAAACTTGCTGTTCAATTTTGCCTAATTGATTCATAAAATACACAATTCATATAGATGCTTCACGATATATTTTGTTTTATTCACATTTATTCTTTGCGGCCGAACTTCACTTGCGAGTAAAAAAAAAAGTGACTGCTGAATACGGAATGGAAAATGTGTGTATCAGTAAAAGAAAAACATCGAAACATCGATACAGCGATACCGCGATACCGCGATACAGCGATACACCGCCTATCGCTGGCACAACAAATGATTCGATGATTCGATAGTTCATTCATTGAAGAAATAAACAAAACAAGTTGGCAGCACCCGCGACACGATCACACCGGTGATCAACAAAATTTTTTTCGCTGGGAATCGATCAGATGCCCTATTCTCTGTGCTAAACTCAGGCCCAAGTAAATTTTAAGCTATATTGCAAGGCCCAAGGGCCTTTAAACACTTATCGATAATTAAGTGGAAACATTGATGCGTATATCGATGCCGCAGTTGTAGAGTGTTTAACTCTTCGGCTGCCCGGACCGACGCATCCACCAGACAGACGCACTGAAGAAGAAAAAAAAAAAAACAAGATATTTGTCATTAAGTTGACAACAGGTGCGCCTGTCGCGATGCCGGTCAAGATGTACGATGTGACGGCGCGTGTATTTGGCGCCATGCAAAACCTGGATATAACATCGCTAGCCAGTTATCCGGAGACGGAGATCCGGCCGGTTTTGCCATCCCTAGTACGAATGAGCCTGCTCTCGCCGTTGGATAACACCGCCTCGTCGATGGAGTCACGTAAACAGATCCTCGCCGTACTCATTGGCATCGAGGTGGTGAATAGTATCGTCTCCTATCTCCAGGTGAACTACCATGAGCTGGAGAACGACCTGAAGAAGGAGTTGCTAACACGGCAAAAGACCAGCAGTGTTAGCAGCTTCTTCGATGGTCAAGGTCAGCCCCAGCCGCAGCCGGAATACGGTCTGCAATCCGGCATCGCTCTCGGCTTCGAGCGTGCAGATGTGGCGCGCAAAGTCAGGGTCGTTCTATCCGAAATTTTCAATCTGCAGCAACAGGTGGCTGCCCTAGCCGAGCAAAAACCGTCGTCGGGTGCAGCTTCGGGTGTTTTGAGCCACTCGGAAATTCTTGACGATGGAATTTATTTGGAGGAAGTGGTGGACATACTGTGCATCGCTCTCGCCGAGCTACCCTCCCTGCTTAACATCTTGGAACTGACAGATGCCCTAGTTCATGTACCGAATGGATATCGAATCGTTTGCGCTTTGGTAGCCAACTTTCCAGATTGCTATCGGGATGTGGTCTCGCATGTGATCGCCAATTGCGATGAGGAGGGCACCGAGGGCAAACAACGACTGGCACTGTTGATGTCGCTGAGCGAAATGAATCCCTCGCAAGCGCTGGCCAATCGATCCATGTGCGTGGACATGATGAAAGTGCCATCATTTATGCTAAAGCTGGCGCTGAAACATTCAGAGGATTTGGTAACTGAAACCAGCTCTTCTCACGCCACAGCCCTAATCTGTTATCGTCTGCTATCATTTACAGATTGCCTTCCTAACGGGCTTGCTGCTGGGCAACGATCAGAACCTGCGCTCCTGGTTTGCATTGTATATACGCACCAGTCAGAAGCGAAAAGGTGATGCACTGAATCTGGTACGGATTGAGCTGTTGCAGAAGATACTGCAGATTACCAGCAGTGCGGCAGAGCTGAAGGATTTCAATTTGCAAGGCGCTGTCCTGTTACGTCTCTATTGCGCTCTGCGGGGGATCGGAGGATTGAAGTTCAATGATGATGAGATCAACGCATTGTCCCAACTGGTCACCAGTTGTCCAACACCGACGGCATCGGGCGTTCGGTTTGTCACATTGGCGCTCTGCATGCTGATTGCCTGTCCGTCGTTAGTTTCAACGATAGCATTGGAGAACAAGGCTGTGGAGTGGCTGCAGTGGCTCATTCGAGAGGATGCCTTCTTCTGCAAGCGTTCGGGCACGAGCAGCTCCTTGGGCGAGATGCTACTTTTATTAGCCATCCACTTTCATAGCAATCAAATAACGGCAATAAGCGAAATGGTCTGCTCCACGCTGGCCATGAAGATACCGATCAGGCCGAATAGTACGAATCGCATTAAGCAGCTGTTTACGCAGGATCTGTTTACGGAACAGGTGGTGGCATTGCATGCCGTCCGCGTGCCCGTGACACAAAATCTGAATGGCACAATTCCAGGGTATCTGCCAGTCCATTGCATCCATCAGCTGCTCAAATCGCGGACCTTCCTCAAGCATAAAGTCCCAATCAAGTCGTGGATCTTCAAGCAGATCTGCAGCTCCGTGCGGCCTGTGCATCCGGTGATGCCCGCTCTCGTTGAGGTCTTTGTCAACACGCTGATCATACCAAATCCCACGGGCAAGATCAGCATCGATCATATGCACCGACCGTTCACTGAACAGGAGATTCTCCATGTCTTTCGCGCCTCACCGCTCACCTTCTTCGCCCAGGAGCTGAAGCCGCAGAAAATCGCCAGTGAGGAGCTCAATCAGGTGGAGGTGGCGTGTCCGTTGACCTCCCAGCTGCTGATGATCTACTATCTGATGCTGTACGAAGATACGAGATTAATGAATCAAAGTGCGTTGGGTGGACGCAAACAAAAAGAGTATACAAACAATTTTCTAGGCGGTTTGCCGTTGAAGTATCTGCTGCAGAAGGCGCATCAGTATCACAATGACTATCTCTCCCTCTTCCATCCGCTGTTGCGGCTCATCATCTCCAATTATCCGCACCTGAGCATGGTGGACGACTGGCTGGAGGAGCACTATTTGGCCACAACCATTGATCTGGATCCCCAAGAAGCATATGAATTGAAGCCGGAGCTGTTGACGCGCGCCCTGCAAAATGTCCAGGCGAAGCCACGCCTGGCCATTCGTCTGTTCAAGCGTCTGTTTCAGCTGCCGCCGGAGGCGCTAGCCCAGCATGCCAACCAACTGGTACAGCATCTGCCGTACGTCTTTCGCAAAGATGTGCCGCGCTATGTCAAAGATCTGTATACTGATCTCTGGCTGCGACTAAATGCCGTTCTGCCCACCACCTTTTGGTTCATGTCGCTGCGCGCCATCACCAACGACTCGGATGCACTCAATCGACGGACTTTCGCCAATGAAAGTCTGCTGGAACCCATGGATGTGCTAGGGTATGTCTAGATCGAGTTGCTCAGAGGCGAGCAGACGAAAAGGAAAGGGCATAACACATTGCATCTACATCTATCTCCCTCACTCCCTCTCTTCTCTGATGTGTGCTTCAACGAGATCAAGAATTTCAAGATATCAAGAATTTCAAGACATACAGAATTGCTGCTGCACAGACTATAGATTATAACACTTGCTTGATAAGCTATATATTCGTGATGTATATATAAATCATTGTATACCTTCCTCGCTCTCCCTCTCTTTTGCTGTATCAATCTAGATCTCACTTTTTGTTTCATTCTAATATATGCTATAGTCTGAGCTGTTTATGGTCTTGTACAGCGTGCTTTACTAGTCTACTAACTTGTATTTTATATAGTTAATTTTTATGCAGATTATAAGATACCCTGCAATTGTTAAGCCAAGCTCGTTTGGCATGAAAAAGATGGTGAAATGGGATGGACTGTACGTATTGATCTCGCACTATTTCTCTCTCTTTCTATACTGCAAACTATTTAAATACTCAAGTTGTATGTACTCTATATATCCCATTGTAGCCGTATGTACCTTAGATATACTGTAGATACCCATTAGATTTCTTACTCTCTCTCTCTCACTGTTCTTCTGTAGCAACTATTTTCTAGTGTAATGTATATACCCTATATACCCCTTAGTGCTATTGAATACCCTGTAGTAATATAGTATACAGTATATATACCCTATATGTATAGTAGTACCATAATACTTTGTAGTAATATGGAATGTAATATATATAAACTTTATATACCCCAAATAGCTAACATATACTGTAGATACCCATTAGATTTCCTTTCTCTCTCTCTCTTTCATACTCTTTGCTCTACAGTAGTTACCATTGTTTGGTGTAAATCGTTTTGTATATACCCTATTCATGTATACCCTATAGTAATACCCTGTAGTAGTAAAGTATATAGTATATATATAGTAGTACTATATACCCGATAGTAATACCCTGTAGTAGTAAAGTATATAGTATATATAGTCATACATTGATTGTAATTAGCTAATCCCTAGCCTAACTGTCGCTTCTTCTCTTTCAGTCTCTCGCTTTCTCTATACCATTCTATACATAGCCCAACTAAAGATACCCATTAACTATCTCATCTGAATTTATAGATGTCCGCGTGAGGTGTTCTGCTCTCCGTACATGTTGGTCATCCTGTTACGAATTCTGAAGGGCAGCCTGGCCGCATCCAAAACCTACCTCAACGTGTACATGCAGCAGAAACAGGTGCTGGACAAGAACGGACTGGTGCAAACGGATGCGGATCGCGAGGAGCTAAAGACGACGCTGATTGCATCGCAGGAGAGCGCAGCCGTGCACATACTGCTCGAGGTGCTGGACTACATGGACAGCAAGGCGGAAACGCGGGTGGCGAAGCTGAAGCTGCGCGAACTGCAGGGCATCATTGGCACGTATGTGCATCAGGCGTTCATAACGGAGCCATCGCTGGCCAAGCTGGTGCACTTCCAGACCTACCCCAAGTCCGTCATACCCATGATTGTGGCCAGTGTGCCGTCGATGCACATATGCATTGACTTCGTGCACGAATTCCTCAACGTGACGGAAATGGATAAACAGCTCTTCACCATCGAGCTGACGTCGCATCTGGTCCTAAACTATTCAATACCCAAAAGCTTAGGCGTCTCCAAGTTCTGTTTGAATGTCATTCAGACGACGCTCTCGCTGCTTACGGCGTCGGCCAAATGCAAATTCCTGCGCCATGTGCTGCCCTCCATGGTGCGGTTCGTGGAAACGTTTCCCATTCTAGCGGATGATTGTGTCAACATCCTGATGAACACGGGACGTAGCCTCCATTCGCAATCCTCCCTCGGTGTTACCACCATGCAAATGCCACTAACAGAAAGCGCTAAGCTCTACTCGTATCGGGATGCCCAGCTGCATATTAATATGATCGAGGATGCTTTCAAAGCGCTCGTCGAGGCGGTCATGCAAAAGTCGGAGCTCTATTGAATGTATATATATGTGTATATACTCTATGTATATATGCATATATATATCTATATATATATATATAAATAAATTTGTATTCGTATCTGTCTGTTCTAGCACTATTCAAAATTTATGTCCTAAGTTCAAATCTATTTTTAAAGGGCATTTTACATGTATATCAGCGATTATATTTACATAGGAAATGCAGTTATACCTCCTTTATCGAGCTATCAATAAATGTTTTACACGCTATCAACTTTATATAATTGTAAATAAGACCAATTGTGTACAAGGTCTGTTCAAATTCAACTAAAATTAATTAATTAATAAATAATTATGATGAATTTCTATGTTTGTGTTTATTTTAAAAGTTTTCTTGATCATGAATATATAATATATACACATATATATTTAGTATTATGTTATATATATATTTAGTAAGTAATCAAAGTACTGCCCATCAGTTCTTATATTTTCCCTTCCTTGAAGCACTTCAAGCTCCTTTCGCTGTTGTCTTTATAAGCTTCGTCCTTTGATGGACCTCTTCTTCGGAAAAAAGGCAAGGGTGTAGGTCAAATCTGGGAGGGGTTTGAAGGGGCGATACAGTTTCTTTGCTTGATTATCGGCATAGGCAAGGATCTAAGAAGCAATGAACAAACTCAACAGCATAAAGGACGGACATGAACACCAACATAACTCCAAAAATATATATGGGAAATCCGTAACCCACGGAGGTTCGTGTTACTTTTTGAACACACCTTGTTTATGTATAGCCTATATAGGTACAGTATGAATATACATTGCTGGTCATAGGTTCGACGCACTCTTTGCCTCCACGTGTCCCTGTCCCGTTGGTAACATCATATGCAAATGAGAGATCATTCACTTGATCCTTCCCACGTGCTCGTGGTCTTCCCCAGCTTCGTTGTCCGCCAACGATCGTATCAAATACAGCTCGATCCATGGAATACTCACGGCACACACTTCATCTATGTATACCCTACATAGATATAGCATGATTATATATATATATATATGTTCTCTCAGCCAAATCCATATATCACACCCTTATACATATAGCCTCTCCAGACTTCCATCTTCCTTCTCCCGCCTCAGTTACTTCTTCCGTCCAAAAACCAGAAGAAACTCGTTTTTCTTGAATAATTTTGTATTTTTTATTGTTATTTTTACAACTAATGCTATTTGTTGCCTTTACATATATAACATGTAAAAAATAGTATTTAGGAATAGTTTTTCTTCACAAATAATAAAAAAAAAGGGAAAATCATAAGAAAAAGAGTGAAAAAGAAAAAGTGAAACACGTATGCTGAAAACGCGAGTGTACGGGATGGGCGGCGAACCCGGAACAATTGTTCAAAAAAGGATATAAATGCGAAACAAAGCCCACGGCGGCGGCGACCACCAAATACATGATTGTGTATGTGTGTGTGTGAGTGTAATGTGTGTGAGTGTGAGTGTTCAAAGGTGTATGTTGTATAAAGGAAGTTAACTACACCTGATCAAGAGAATGTGGTTAAACCCATCCCCTCACTCTGTCATCTTGCATCATGGGCCTAAACATATGAATGGCGTATGTGTGTGTGTGTGTGAGTGTGTGTGTGGTACTCCAAGTGGTTGGTTAATGACGCTTACATCATGCCACCCATACCACCCATACCTCCCATACCACCCATACCACCCATGCCGCCCATGCCAGGAGCAGCATCGTCCTTGGGCGTCTCAGTGACGACAGCCTCAGCGGTTGTCAGCAGCGAGGCAACGCCAGCAGCATCGGTGATGGCCGTGCGCACCACCTTGGTGGGATCAATGATACCCTTCTCAATCAGGTTGCCGTATTCGCCCTTGAGGGCATCATAGCCATAATCACCGGCTTGGGTCTCCACCTTGGCCACAACCATGGCGCCATCAACGCCAGCATTCTTGGCAATCGTCATGCAGGGCATGCGCAGAGCACGACGCACAATATCCACGCCGAGTTTCTATAGAGGAACAAATAGTAGAGATTAAGAGGGTTGGGTGATGGAGTGTTGCCTTTATCTTACCTGATCCTCGTTCTGGGTATTAACAGCATCCAGTTTCTCGATGCAGCGCAGCAGAGCGGTGCCACCACCGGGAACGATGCCCTCTTCGACGGCAGCGCGTGTGGCATTCAGAGCATCATGGACACGATCCTTCTTCTCGTTGACTTCCACCTCGCTGGAGCCGCCGACGCGCAGCAGAGCAACGCCTGAGGCGAGACGAGCCAGACGCTCCTGCAGTTTCTCCTTCTCGTATTCAGAGGTGGTGTCTGTGATCTGTTCCTTGATCTGGTCGACGCGACGCTGCACATCGTCCTTCTTGCCCTTGCCCTTCAGCAGCAGTGTATCATCCTTGGTGATGACCACCTCGCCCACTTGGCCCAAATCGCTGACCTTAACATCCTCCAGCTTAACCAGATCGGCGTCATCACCGAAAACAATGCCACCAGAGGCGATGGCCATGTCGGTGAGCGTGGATTTGCGGTTGTCGCCGAAGCCGGGTGCCTTGACGGCTGCCACCTGCAGACCGATCTTCAAACGGTTGACGACCAGAGTGCTCAGAGCCTCACCATCGATGTCCTCGGCAATGATGACCAGTGGCTTGCGCTGTGAGTTGGCCAGCTCGAGGGCTGGGATGATGCTCTGCACCGAGGAGATCTTCTTCTCGGAGAGCAGCAGCAAAGCATCCTGGAACTCAACCTTGGCGCCCTTCGACGAGTTGATGAAATAAGGCGAAATGTAGCCGCGATCGAACTTCATGCCCTCAATCACCTCCAGCTCATCGATCAGGGTCTTGCCGTCCTTGACGGTAATGACACCGTCGCGACCAACACGCTTCATGGCATCGCTGATCAGTTTGCCGATGGCCTGGTCACCGTTCGCCGAGATGGTTGCCACCTGGGCAATCTCTTCGGGTGTCTTGACGGGACGCGACATCGACTTCAGGTTCTCCTTGACGGTCTCGACGGCGACCATGACGCCGCGACGAATCTCAACGGGATTGGCGCCCTTGGAGATCTTCTCGAAGCCCTCCTTGGCAATGGCGCGAGCCAGCACGGTGGCCGTGGTGGTGCCATCGCCGGCCTCCTCATTGGTATTGTTGGCCACATCCTGCACCAGTTTGGCGCCGATATTCTGGAACTTGTCCTTCAGTTCAATGGCCTTGGCCACCGTAACGCCATCCTTGGTGATCTTTGGCGAGCCCCACGACTGCTCAATGATAACGTTGCGACCCTTGGGTCCCATGGTCACGGCCACAGCATCGGCCAACACATCGACGCCCTGCAGCATCATGGCGCGCACCTCGGCACCAAACTTGACATCCTTGGCATAGCTGCGCATCGCCAGCTGCCGGCTGATGGAGGTGCGTGCAAGTGAAACGGGTAAACGGAACATCTGCAAACAAATTATTGATAAATCAATGTAGGAGGAGGAAAAAACACGTGCAATGGAATATGGAATTTGATTTCACTTTTCAGTTTATATTAACTAATTGATAAGCAGACGGCGACCCCCTGCCGTTGCCTATCTATAATAAAGCTGAGAAAACAAATCTTCCAGAACAAATCATTTATGTAACCAGGCCGCACCCCCACCCCAACCCCTTGGCTATGGGCTGTTGCAATGTTTTGGGGTTGTTATGAAATGTAGGCCAAGTGCAATATGATCCTTCCATACACATCTTAATGTTTAATTCCATAACAAAACATGCATGGTAATTGTGAAATCGAAAGAATCAAGAAAACATGTGCGCTCGCTGCTGTTACGTGAGTCTATGTATGTGTATGTGTTTGTCTATGTGTGTGAGCCGCTGGAAAGTAAGTTCAATTTGAAAAAATCTACGTTTATCAATGGAAAGTCCAAGAGAAAGCCCGCACGAGTTGCCAATTGTCTATATAATTAACATAAATTTACTTTAATTCAATTCACGTTATGTTTTACAGAAGATTCTAGAAAGCTGCTCGCCGTTTGCTTTGCCGGCTATCTTATATAACACAGCAATGCACACACACACAAACACACACACACATGCTCACAAATACTTGCGCTCACGCGGTACACGTACGTTCGTTAATAAAATTAGTTAATTTTACTTACTGTTTTGTTTTGTTTTATTTGATTGTAATATGTTTGATAATCAAAAAAATAAAGCTGTGTGAAAAACACTCCCGATTTGATTTGATGTAATTTAACAAGCTCACTTGCTCGAAATGTGCCGTAGGCGGACTCCTAACCTTAACAAGACTTTTGAATGAGTGACTGTGGGATCAGTGTGACCGCAGCGCGTAAGCTAAAAAAAGTGCTAGTGTAAATAAAATGAAAAATACCAAAGCAACCAACTTCACGTTTTGGCTTGCATTGCATACGATAGTTCGAAAGCTCGATAAATCGATAATTAAAAATTACATTTAGCCAACGTTTATTTGAAATGTAATCATTTTCACTAAGTTATAAATTGTATTCGCTGCTCTAGACCGACAGTTATGGGTCCAATTACACTCATATAGTCCATTAGGGCATCCAAATCAAAGGGACCCATTCTGAAAGAGATTCGTTAGAGGTTCTAATGAAATAATATCTGTGGGAGAACTTACTCAAGGTCTTGGGCATTATTGCTGATCAGAGAGAAACCATTTTTGCCATTGGCCAGATATTCCATGACCACCAGCCGATAATGCTGCTTCCGTTGCAACGGCTGGTATTCGGGTACTGGACAATCGGAGCAGCGCACGAGTAACTGGCTCACCCGCTCGCCGGGCTGAGCTTTTAGATTATAAACGATCCTCAAGCCGGAGACTTGAAGAAAACGTTTGGATGTGGGAAACTTGAGGCTGGCGTTCATTGATGCTACGCTATCCTCCAGCAGCTGCAGCAGATGATCGCCGCGCATGGTCAGTGCATACAAATGATTCTCCCACGGGCACATGGCCACCAGTTGCTTGTAAGTAATGTCTATCGAGGATTGAATGTTAATTAGTTCCAACTAGGTTTCTACTTTCTGCTCTCACTTACTGCCCGCTGGCAGCGGCACACGGAAGTTGCCTTGGCTGGTCAGCGCAATGCTCACATTGCTCCAATTGGACGCTCCAGCGGATGCCTCCTTAACAAACTGCAAAGCGAGAGAATTAGAGAGAGAGAGAGAGGGATAGATTAGAGAAAAACTACTTACGGCATGGAGCATGGCATCTGTGTAGAGATTGCCCAAATTGCATTCGCCACGCGCGCATTCGACTTGCTGCAAATAGACGCGACTGTTGCCCACAATACGATTGGCTGACTCCTCCAGCTGTGCCTGCCAAGGCACCAGAGCGCGAAGCACATCCTCATCTGGCATAGGCAAAGGTGATAGAGAGGGAGAAAGAAAGATAAGCTGTCACTTTTTCATTCATAAATGTTATATGCATAGGTGTGAATACCCTGTACTTGGTTAAAATTCATAATGGGTATATTAGTTTTATATATACATATGTAACATGTAGGAGAAAGTGCTCTAAATCGTTCTCAGCTGACATATTTATATATGGTACAAATAAATGTATACCCTGTAATAATTTAAAATGTTCAATGAGTATATTAGTGTTGTGTATGCATATGTCATACGTAGGGGAAATAGACAAAAGGAGCTCCCATTTGTAGACATATTTGCTCTCTCTCTCTCTCTCCCTTTCTCTCTCTCTCTCTCTCTCTCTCTCTCTCTCTCTCTCTCTCTCTCTTCCTCCCTCCCTCTCTCTGTCTCTCTCTAATTTAAGAATGTTTTCAAAATCTGAACCCACATTAGTTAAGAACTAATAAAAATAATTGAATGTGCTATCGTCACTTAGATAAGCTATCAAAATTTGCTAAAAACAAAATAATTCATGTTTAATTTCATTGAGTACAATCAATGGAAGTCCATCAGGAATACCTATATAAACGGAGATTAAATAAATTCAGGGAATACATAGATTATATAAGATATACAAGGTTAGTCAGAGCGGGCTAGAGCAGAGTCAAATAGAGGGAAAGAAAATTTGAAAAAGACTATTATTTAAGTTATTATTTATATATATATATATATATATATATATATACATATATATATATTCTGACTAAATTTGCAGATAATTATATATATTATCTATTAGATATATAGTAAATATAGACATATCTAGACTTATTCATCTAGCGAGTACTTAAACACAGATTTCTTTATATTAGAAACAAATCTATTTTTTGTTTGTTTATTTTTATTCACAAATAATATGATTTAAATATATATAAAGGAACAAAGCTCATATATGTATAAATATCGATAATTATCGATTTCCAGCAAAAACTGTGTATTTGTTGGAGGACAAGAAACTCTAAAGAATTTTTGTATTTTAATTTGCTTTTTGTTGTTGTGTCATGTAAATCGATATTTATCGATATTTTCTAAAAAAAAAATGTGTTTCAGTTGAGCACCGTAATGCGACCCTCAAGGCCCGTATAGATGGGATCCACATTGTTGGTGTAGGAGATGAGGGCATCTATGTCCGTAATGCTCGTTCTGCAAAGATAATCGATAAATATCGATAGTACCATATGATCGCTGTTCGATAAACACTCACTGTATGTTAGTGCCCGTGCTGAGCATGCTATAGCCATCGCCGCCGCCTTGCAGAAAGCTGGAAGTGATAACGCGATAGGTCTGAGCCGGATCGAGTGGCTGGTAGATGGGCACATCGCAATCGGCGCAACGAGCCAGCACAGAGACAACACGCGAATTAACCGGTTTCCTATAGTCGAAGGTCACCTTGAGGCCGGACACCTGCAGCATCACATACGAGCTGGTCACCCCGTTCTCCAGATCAATCTTGCTGGCTGCATGTTCCAGGGCATCGATGAGGTTCTGGCCAGGCAGGTTGAAGGCCATCAGCGTGTTCTCAAATGGTGACATGCTCACCATATGCGCATAGGTCAGATCTATAATAGATATATGTATATATAGTGTTCAACTTAAGCATGCTTCAGTGCAAGGTTCACTCACTGCCGCGCAGCAGAGGCACGCGCAGGCCGCCCGTGGCAGCCAAAGCAATCGAAACATTCGTCCAGCCTGGCTGATCGAAGGGCGTCAGGCCAACAAACTGAAAGAAGGGAATTGGCTTAGCCATAGATTATCATATATCACATGGATATTTAGCTCACCGTATGCAGCATTGAGTCGCACACGAAGTTGCCCAAATTGCATTCGCGTGTGCCGCAATCGTTTTTGGTCAGATCGACAAGGGTTCGGCCGACGACCACCTTGCCCTCCTTGTCGATGACCTCCTTCCAGGGCTGTAGAGCTTTCAGCACGGTTTCATCTGCAGCCGCAATAACAACAACAACAACAACACGTCACAAACTAGTTAGCGTAGGCATACACGACGAAAGAATACCCTAACCAGCCAATCAGGCAATCAATTCTTGTCTCAGACTACGCAAAATACGAGCCTTGATACAAATTCTTATGTTTGTATTTATAAAGTCACCTCAAATAGTTCTAAGATGCTTATCGATATTTATCGATTGCTTTAAAATGCTAAACGCGATATTTATCGATTATGTCAGTTGATGTTATTAACAACTGGCTTAAGTACAGGATAAAGGCGAACTATAATATGTTAAGGCTACTCACCCTGTGGCACATCCTGACCCATATAGATGGGTGCACCCTCGAAGTCGATAACATCGCCCTCGGTATCGAAATATACCGTTAGATTGCCAACATATTTGGCATAGGCGCCCGCCTGAACAATGAGCACACGATGGCCATTGCTGTGGGTCACCTCGGTGGGATAGTTGCCCTTCGATTTGTCCGGTCCGGGTGGCACGCCCGTGTAGAGGAACGTGTGCGAATGAGCGCCTACAATGACATCGATAACATCGCCCGCCTGCGTGGCAATCAGCTTGTCGACTTCGTAGCCGCAATGCGAAATGACGATGATAATGTTGGCGCCCTGCTCCGACAGGAAGCGCGCTTCCTCCCTGATCGTTTGGCTCTCGTTGCGGAAGATTAGTTTCCCAGTGTTGGCCAGATCCTAAAAGCAAAGCAGTTGAAGCGAATGAAAAGTTTAGTCAAACTCCGACTGCGACTGATGCTACATAGGTGGTCTCCAAGATGACGCCAATGAGTCCGATCTTGCGGCCACTGCGCTCCACGATTTTCGACTTCTCGTAGAGGCCTTCCATGGTGGGCTCGTGGGCGCAGTCCATGTTGGCCACCAGCATGCTCGTCTGCAAGGTCTTCAGGAAGGGCACGACGCCCGGGACGCCATGATCGAACTCATGGTTGCCCAGAGTCTAACAGGAGAAGAAGAAAGAGATGATGGGATAGAGCAATAGCTAAAGATTCTAGCTAAAGTTGAACGAACCATCGCTTCGGCTGGCAGCATATTGAGAAACTCCTGGGTGACATTCCAGCGTCCGATGTTGTACCAGAGCGTGCCCTGGAAGCTATCGCCCGCATTGATGAAGATGGGATTGTGGTCCTTCTGCTCCTCGAGCAAACGCTTCACCATATAAACGGTGCGCGCATAGCCGCCAATGCATTGCTCGCCCTCATCACAGGTGCCGCCGCTGGTGTCCGTCGGCTCGAATCTGTAATCCGATCGGATGGAAATTTCAGAAATTTCCAATCACATTAGGAATTGATATATACAAGGTATATACACACATAAGTGGGGATAATGTTTGCTTATCGATACGATGGCCGTGTGGAAACAGTTGGCGGAGATAAGCTTGGCGCACATGATTACGATGATTGTGTTTACGGTACTCGAGTCGATTATATGATGATATCTGCGACCACTCAACGAAACTCTATAGGGCATGTCGACAGGTACATATACATATGTCCAGCATGTGTATGCGTTTTTTCTTTTTCTTTGATTAAGAGCTATCACAGCTGGACAACTCACCTGGCATGGAAATCATTAATGTGTACAATGGACAACGGAAATCGATCAGCGACATCATTCGATTGCTGGCTGGCGCCAATGATAATAGCCATTGGCATTAGCATTAGGATAAGCATTAGACCCATATTGATCATCTCGTGTCGCGTGTGTGGCGCCTCGTTGGTGGCCTAATCCGTGCGCTGGTCTCAATGGAACTGAATCGCGTTCGCTCGACCATCGGTTTGCACTCGATTAGAATCGTGAGCAAAAACAAAAAGAAAACCTGCCCAACTGGCAAAAAAAATATATATATAATATATATTTATAATATATAGTCGTTCATGTATCAGTGTTATATGGCTTTAACGTTGTTTGTGTGTTGCCGTAGCGCTTGATTAACGGGGGCGTTTACACGTCGCACATCCAAAACCCCAGCCCAACACACCCCATAAGCTCAACTCTACTAATTATATTCATAGTTCTGGCAAATCCCTTGAATAATTAATTTTTGTATAGAAAATATTTCCATTGCGAGAGATGATATGAATAAATAAATAAATAAAATAAATATAATTAGATACACAATATATATATATACACAATTAAACGCGTTTGACCTAACTGAAAATGCACTGCCCTCCCTTTATAGGATAATTTAAGATAACTTTTATTTGCTTAATTTTAAAATTTAATGTAGCGCGCCAAAATCGATTATCGAATCGAAATCACAAATGAAAGTAACGCGTGCCATAACGACTATTCGATATGTTTTCTCTGCTCCTCACAAATCATTTCAACAGCAATAGTTGGGCGCTAAATTTGAATAGCAATATCGTATGCTTGATATTTTGTGCATTCATAAAACATAACTGTCTCATCAAATTATTTCCCAATCATATTTTTATGAAGCACCCATTTTACATGCTTTTATTTTGTAGATAAGCATTCATATATATTATAAAATATTATATTATTTTGAAATATCAAACATTGGCGCCAAAGTGAAAATACGATATTTATAAATATTGCAAGTTGGTTGTTGGCGGTAGCTGACAACTTCATCGCCAAGTACTGCACACGTTGGATACTAAATATCGACAGTTTGAATTTACTTAATAAATTAAATACTAATAAAATATTCAATAATACATATATATAGCCCCTGATAGATCTGAACATACTTAATAAATATACAATAATTGAAAGGAAAAATTACCGATACCATTGAAATGTGATCGATACTTTAGGGTGCCCCAATCCATACTATCGATATTCTAAGCTTAACGCGCCATACACATCACAAAGCGCTGTGCCTGTGCCTGTGCTGCCGCTGCAGCTGCGTTCAACACATAATTTTTTGCAAGGTTGAAGATTTTTATTTAACTATTTATTTTTGTGATTGTGTTGGGGTGACAGAGCCAAACGCCATGCTAACGTTACTGCTGTGCATGCAATAAGCCGAACAACACGCACAGAAAACGCCCAGGAAAAGAAAAAAGAAAGAAGAGAAGAGAAAAAAATATAACCGTAACCCAAACAAACTGTAAAACTGCATTTTTGGACGGCGCATTTCGGCATTCACAATGACACCATTTGATGACTTTGTCTACTTAATAAATCACGTGCTGCTTGGCGAGGAGCCGGTAAGTAGCAACAACAACAAAATTAACTAACACGGCGGCGTTGCCAGACAAATTGCAAAGAGGACTTTTAATTGATTTTCATTTTTAATGCGCATATTTAGACCATTGAGGATTTCATATTGCTTGTGGGCACCTTGGTGGCCTTCATAGCTTTTATACTCTGGTGTTGCTTTCCCATACAGCCAAAGGTAGGTAAAAATGTACCCAAACGCGCCTTCAAACACTGACACAAGCCCACACAAAACACACACATTCACACACACACACACGCTCAATCAAACATGTATGTACGTATGCATATGTATGTATGTTGGCTGGCAGCTACTAATTAGATATCCACTTTCGGTAATAGGAACCGGGACAGCACCGCCAGTTCACGTGTAAAATTATACAGAATCACATAAAGGTGTTCGATGCAGCTAGTCGAGTGGAGGATAACGGCACAGCAACAGCTACAACAACAGCAACGGCAGCGGGCAGCACTAATGCAAATAACGGAAGTAACGGCACTGCCAGCGGCATCGCAAATGGCGCCAGTGCTAGCTACAATGGTGGCGGCAGCGGTAGTTACAGCAAAAACGGCACCGTGGCCATGCACAACTATTACGTTAAAAACGGCCACCACTGTTGCACCTAAGACAGGACATAGAACTTAAGGCACTGACCAAGTCACGTTTTGTTTTTTTTTTTTTGTGTTTTGTGTTTGTTTTGTCTTTTGCGCTTTGTTTAGTTTATATTTAACTTTCATGAATGTTCTATGTACCTATGTGTATGTATATTTGTCAATCAGAAGATTTATTGTGCCAATTGGTAGTTCGAAGCGCGCTAGCTAAAAGCTAAACTAAAGCGTCTTGAATATTGTTCCCACTCCCCCACTCCCACTCACCGCCCCATCCCCCCCTGACTTGTATTGATTGTAAACGTGGAAATTGATTTATGTATTTGTAATTGCTCAGACTGATTTGTTCATGGTAGAAACCAATTGCATTTTATGCCAATTAACCATGACGGCTAAGGAAACGACATGTGACGAGAGAAATGTTGAAACTTCTATATATATTGTATATGAATTTGCATTCGAGATACCAAAAGAAAACAAAAAGAAAACTATGTAAGACATGACGGTAAACAAGGAAACCAAGCAAAACTATTTATAAGTATTTATTTATGTATGATGTACGATGTATGACGAAACGTAAATGTAAACGTAAAGCAAACAAACAAAAAAAAAAAAAAAACACCAACAATAACTAATTGTTAAATATCAATATTACAATACGAGCTCTGGAGTCGTTAGCTTTTTTGTGGAGCGCAGTGTAGCGGCGCCTGCACACACAGTGGCGGCCATTCAATTAGCACCAGCTAACCATATTAAAGCTGGCGACTCAGCAGTAACTGTAAGATATCAATTGTATTTTCTTTTTCTTTTCAAATTTATGTTTCCATCATTTTCAACGTTCATTTGTAATTTCATTTCTCTCAGTGTACACACATTTGAGATATCTATATATATATATATTTGTATGTTTTTTGATCTCATATGTCAACTTGTTTATGTGATGAAAACTTTTAAGAATTTCGCCAATCCGAAGGGTTATTAAACAAAACAAAAGAAAACAAGAAAAAAAATCGTTCTTTTTGTACCCTGAAGCCATTGAAAGTGGGAAAACAGGCAGAAGGAGGAGAAGAGGATCCCATAAAGTATGTTATCTATCTTAGAACCTGCAAGAACTAGAGATAATTGAAATTTTTTGTAGCACGCGCAGATCGATAAATATTATCATTTTAAAGTTATCGATTAAAAACGTTATTGAAATTCAGTTTAAAAATTATATCTCGTATATCTTTAAAGCTAGAGACTCGAAGTTTTCCATTTAGTTTCCTGTGTATTTTATAAAATTTTGATTTTTGTTATATTTTGGATACCTTCTAGTCGGGTAGCCCCCGACCAGAGCTTTCTTTCATGCGTTTTTTTTTCTAGTTTTATCAGCACAGTGTGCGACATAAGTATGTGGACTAATCAGTAAATCACAAACGGCCCACTTGAGTAGTTTTTTTTTTTGTTTTTCGATTTTAATTTATTTTATAATAATTTCTTCATTATTTTTTGTTGCTAACTGAGCAAAATTGTTGAAAAATCACATTCGTTGATATTTGTAAATTAATAACAAACGGCATTAGGTAGATAGATAGATAGAGTCTACACATTCTAGAATATCAACAGTGATAATACCCTATACAGTTATATGTAGTTGTGTGTGTGTGTGTGTTAAGGAAAGTCCAGCCGATGATTGGCCATAAATATCGCAGGGCACTTACGTCAACGTAAATAATAGCTTAGACATACATATATCTATCTATATATAGCATTTGGTCTCTATCGAATCTAGCGCTTTTTTGGTACCAGTTCAAAATTTTTGTGACTATAATATAGGGATATTTTTTGTGTTTTCGTTTTTTTTCTTCTGTATATATATAAATAGTGTACAACAGGTTAAGTATTATTTTTACCTAAATAGTAGACAGTCTTAAGGCGTAGCTAAGCTAGTAAAGCAAGAAAAAAAAACAAAAAAAAACAAATTGTTATAATACAAGCGTCTATATCTAACTGAAGTCGTGTAAGTAGTGAAAGTTTCTTCATTGTTCGTTTTCAGTTGGGGTGGCAACTCTGACAACACTTAACCAATCAAAACTTTCCAACTTCTCGTATGTACAGTAATCCAATTAGAATAGAGACTGTTAGCTCTTGTGCCAGCCAAAAGCTCGTTGGCATGCAACTCCAACTGGAACGGTTATGGCTGCTGCTGTTGTTGTTGCTCTGACTAGCTGCTGCAGTCCAAGGGGAAGAGCACGTGCATCTCGATCAGAATCTGCAGCACTATAAATACTGTATAAACGCTAAATAGAGCAATGCCGACGCGTTTCGTTAGCCGATAGCCGCTGCAGCTGAGTATGATGAAGAGGCCGATGGTGCAAAGGATGAGGATCAGTATATTGTACTCGATGCCCTCGGTGCCCACCTGCTGCTTGATGCCGGTGCCATAGTTCATGCAGTTCTTCACGAACCAGGGCACGCCCAGCGACAGCAAAATGGCCAACGAGTTGGCGCCCAGCGAATTCGAGACGCCAATGCCATTTTCACCTGAAAATTAACACAAAACAAATATTAAGTCCAGTTCCAAGCTCAAGTTTCCATCACATTTGCTTACCATTTCGCAGCGAAATGAGACTGGAGACCGCTTCGGGCATTGTGGAGCCAGCGGCGAGGAAGGTGAGACCCATCACAATTGTGGGCACACGTATCGCGACACCAAATGCCGTTAGCATCCAGACAATCATGTAGGCATTGATGCCAATGCAAATGATGCACATGATGAAGGACAGCGGATAGAGGCGACGATGCCGCATCGGATGTGGTATGCAGACGCGCAGCACTAGCTTAATGGGAAAGGTGAACACCCACCAGCATTTCATAAAGCGTGTCTCATTGTGTGGATAGGCAAATATGCTTGTTGGCATTTGATCGTCCTCGTCATCCTCGCCATTCCCTGCAAAGATAGTGATGAAAGAAGATTGTTTAATGAATTGAACATCGATAGGCATAAAAATTCAAATTCACTGCACATCGATAACATTTTAAAAGCGCACTTTAGCATATGAATATCAATTCATCGATAGACAACTGACGACACTTAAGCATCTTAACTTTGCATATATCGCACATCTCTAAGTGCGCGCATTTCAAACTCTCGAAACTGCAACTAAGCACGTTGCATTTGTAACTAAATTATGATTATTTTAAAAAATATGTTACTTTAATAAAACTTACAATGCTTGGAGTGCGTCAAATTGGCTGTGGATGACATGGATGAGGTATTCTCCGGAAAATTGATCACAAACAGACCATCGCCCGAAAGTGGATCCTTTTTCAAAGGCAGCTGCGCTTTGGCACTGTTCTCTGGCGGCTCCGTAAGATCTGTTAACAATTAAAAAACAATAGATCTTAATAAAATGGTTCTACTAAATAATCCATGTAAATATAAACCAACCGTAGCGCGTGGAGAAACAGCAATTCATGCGATCCTCGATGAAGACACGTATCGCAGGCATAAACTTATTGTTGTTGAACGTAATCAAATAGTAGAGCACCAGAAAGCCCATCATGACGCACGATTCGACAAAGCTAATGCTGCCGCCCCAAGCCAGAACCAGCAAAACGATCGTATTGAAGAGATAGATGACACAATCCCTAGCTATGGGCCACCAATCCAGTTGTACTGGCTGCAAATGTAAATGGAAACTACAGTGAAGACTCCCAGCATAAGCATCAGCTAACTGCTTACCTTATTTATGGCCAAAGCTGCAAGGCCAGCCACGCCAAGCGTATTGAACATCAGCGAACCAATGATGGTGCCCAGTCCCATATCCGACTCCAATATCAGCGTGGATATCGTGTTCGTAAAGAATTCCGGCATCGATGTGGCTGTGGCCATAAACGTCGCCGCCGCCACATCCTTGGACAGATTCAGATCCTCGCAAATGCACTCGACGGTGGGCAGAAAGTAATCGTTGCATATGATGGCCAGCAATATGAAGAAATAGATCGCAGCGAAGACGTGCAGTGCTACCCAGCCCTGACGCAGCTGTTCCACTGTTGAAAGAATGAAAAATATGAAAATATTATATGAAATATTTTAAAGTTTCTTTTTGTTTTTCAGTTTTTAGCTATATCTGACGCTGTGTACCAAATTTTAGGTGTATAGCTCTCATAGATCTTGAGTTCTGCATAGATTAGTTTGAATATAGAGGGGTAAATACTTTTCTTTGAGTTATTATCTTTTTAGACATATATTAAGCTGTGTACCAAATTTTAGATATAGGGCTTATATAGATGCTGAGTTCTGCATAGATTAGTCCCAAGTAGTCCTATAGAAATCTCAAGATTTCTTTGGCTTTCTGCCTTTTTTAAACATATCCCAACTTATATACCAAATTTAAATGATGAAGGTCTTACAGATGCCAAATTCTCTATAGATAAGTCAAACTAGGGAAAGAACAGTTCAGCATGGAAAAGTTTAGATATATAAAACGTTGCCATATAATTTTAAAGCTTTCATGGCCATTTATGATTCTTTTAGTAATTAAACAAATTTCTAATCTATTTTTTGGCCAGACCAAGGCAGGTTAGTAACTTTGTCGATTATATTTGGTTTCTAAGCGGGAACATATCAAAATTTTATGATTGCGACTCTCACGATAGGCGAGATGATACAATCTACATATATTCTAGTTTACAGGGCATACGAAATACAGAACTCGATTGGCATATTGCGGAGATAAAGAAACTGTTGCCATTTATTACATGGTAAGCACAGTCATGGCTCTGAGTATGCGTATCTGTCATGTTCCAAGTATTGTAGTTTAATTAAAGGTTTTCCACGATAAGAAGCACGATTTGAAGAGAGGCAAATATATAGATATAGATATACCTATATATATATATATATATATTTATATATATGTGTGTGTTCTCATGGAAGATACGGCTCGAGAGTCGCGTATTGAAAATGCCTAAAGTGCTGAAAGTGCAGTTAGACGAAACGATGTAGTAACTGGAACTAATAGAACTGGTTCGGGAACTGGACTCGATTCGTACTTGTAGCAATACTTTATTTGATATCCCAGTGTAAACACATTTGCCTCGATTGATTTATTGGCCCGTTGAGCGTTGTGTCTCGCTTATCTGGGCCTTAGCACTCGATTTGGCCCTGGCCCAGTGATAAGGCCTGCGCGGCCAGGAAGACCATTGGGGCCACATGGTCAGCAAGTTCAAGTTTGTGGGATATTACTAACATATATCTATGTAGTGGAGTAGAACAGAGAGACACAGAGAGAGAGAGAGAGAGAGAGAGAGACAGAGATAGGGAGAGGTACGGGGAGGGAGGGGAATACAAGGGAGAAAGAAAGAGTGAGAATTGCAGAGAGAGATAATGAGAAGAAGGGAGAGAGTGTGTATGGGAGAGAAAGTTAAAGTTGGAGAGAGAGGGGAAGAGAGAGAACAGAGGATGAAAGAGTACGAATGATATAGAGAAAAGAAAGAAAGAGAGAGAGAGAGAGAGAGAGTGCGAGCATAACTATTCTGTGCGATTCGACTCGTCCCGCTTACCTGTAAATATATCGGGGAATTCGTCTAGCGGCGCATCTTCCACATCGCCAGGGCATTGGGCACGTGGCAATATATCGTAGAGCAGCTGTTCATCCAGATATCTCAGCGATGTTTCCAAGAAACTCGTTTCATTATTTACTGCAAGAGAGAAGAATGAAAGCGGAATTTAAGAATAAATTAGAAATATTTATAAGCATGCGTTAAGCTTCTTAGAATTGACAATTGTGATGGATGTAGATATATCCATATATATATATCTATATAAGTATATGTATCTAGATATATATCTGTTAGACTATAGATAAGAGCTTAAAACTGTGATAAGATTGAAACTGCAACCCTGAAAATCATAAATGCACAATTATAAAACTAACAAACAAATTGTCTGACAAATTGCACCCAAGCATATGCGACTTATAGATACCCTATAAATAGTTTAGGCTATTAATATAAGTGAGTTTGCAAAGTGTACTGAAGTAATTCAACAATTTACTTTGTTTAGCTTAAGTAAAATCTGATTTTATTCATTTGAACTGGTTCATAAAGTGAACTTTTAGGCAAGAGTTCAGTTTGACTCTCACTTTTGAGAAACTTTTTTGACTTTAAATTTTATAACTATACTTTTTACAGCTTTGTAGTGACGATCGAGGTGATTACAGTTGGGATAGTTTCGGATATAGATATATATTCATTATAGATATATAGTAAGTTTAGCTTCAACTTCTTGCTGCTCAGATAAACCTTAGTGACCATGTAGGAGGAGCTACGATCTGTTGAAGCCACCCGCATAGGCAAACAATATTTTTTTCGAATACAAAAGTTTTTCACGAGTCGAGCACGTTTTTTTCTTTTCGAAGCTAAAAAGCTATTAGCTAAGTTCTAACTGCGCTCATTAACTGACTTTAATTGTTTCTCACGCAACAAAAAAATAGAAAAAAAAGAAAAAAATTCCACAAATCGTGAAAAGATAAAGAATTATATAGCCCAGCAATTAGATGCGAGTTACCAGATGTTTAATGCTTCAAAACAAATCAAATGAAACTGAACATCAAATTCAAATGGAACTCGAAACTTGTAGAAGAAGAAGATATATCTCTATCTCTCTCTCTTTATCTATTTATATATATATATATTAATGATTTCGAGTTTAATTTTTCATTTGATTTGTCATCTAAAAATAATCTGTAGACTCATTGCTCTAGGGCTTTGCTTTGTTTTCCTTTGGCATATCTTTTATAAGGCCCGATTAAGTGCTTATGGTTGGTCATAATTTGTCTTAACTAAGGCCATATAACAATGTCTGTCATTATGATATATATATATATATATACCTGATATATATCTAGTTATTATTCCACAGAAGTACTTCACAATTAGCCGCACTGTCTGATGGGCTTTTTTTGCGCTTATCAGCAAAGCCCAAGCAAAACAAAACGAAACTTTTACCCGCAATACAAAGTGATTCATCTGTCTGGCATATACCCTGTAGTCATATTTGTCTTATCGCCGATTGGATATCAAAAGTTGTGGTAGTCGTGAATTGCAATCGAGTCGTTCCTTAATTATCTCCTGACTAAACTCTTTTTGTGCATTGAAAGTTTTGTAGAACGGGGTATATCGGTTCGTAAAGCTTTGCTAGCCTAGGAATATCAAATATGAAACTTAATAGAGGGTATTATGAAAGTGTGCGGAATGCTTAACAGTTATGCGATAAGTATTAAAGGTAGAATACTTTTGGAAAAATAGAGTAGACTGATAGACTAGCGTCTTAGCGTCTTAAGTATATGAGAAACATAAGGAAAGAGCTATGCATGCATATATTAACACTCTACAATCATTTGAAGATACCTATATTTACAGGGTATCTACTAGATTATCACATGACATAAACCGTTTACAGGGTATCTACTAGTCTATCACTACAGAAACAGAATTTATCAGTAAATATTCGACAAATGATTAATACAATACATTTTGTGATGTTCAATTAGAAAACCTTGCTGCATTCACAGGGTATCTACTAGTCGTGCACGCTCAACCAATTAAATTTTGTGGAATGTGCGCTAGGTGAACTTTTTCGCATTGAAATTCTTAAAGCACGTGCGATACGCTCGGCCAGCGCTTCGTTTATGCTTAGATTATTCGTTATTGTTTAATATATAATATATATATAAATATATATCGTATATATTGTTACGATCTGTGTGTAGTCTGAATTGCATGTCGCTTGCAGCTGGCCGCTAATGAAACAATGCGAGAGAACTAAATGCCACAGCCGCAATCAAAACATAATTTTCTAATTAGATAAACTTAACACAAACTGAAATGTGAGAATTTTTGAGGAACGACTTATAACATACCTTGTAAGTGAAACTACTTGAATGCATGAAAACTACATTTGAGCTAAGATCCAAATGGAGAAACTGAGCTGACTGAAGACTGCTTTAAAGAATTTTTGAATAGATTTTTGGTATATATATGTATATATATGGAAGCGGGTATATCCATATAGGTTATTGAATAGGGCAGAGTCTTATGTATGAGAAAAAGTAAAGGTATAAAATATGCTAGTTATAAGTATAGCTTGTAATAGTTAATAGTCAACAAAATTGTTTTTTTATATATTACGTATACCTAGATCTATTAGCAAGCAAAATAGAGATATACTTTAAGCTAGGCATAGTCTAACATCATAATAATTCGAGCTCAAATTCTAAAAACTCTTTTTTCTTTCTAAATATTTAATCCGCACTAATATACCCGCTTGCGCACCTAACACATTGAATGCAATGTGTGAATATCTGTGATATGTGAGATGTGATTACGATTATATATATATATATATTTATATGTATATAAATATATATCTGAGAGTTGGCAGCTTAAGCATCTAAACAAGTTTATTGAACCTGTTGACAGGTGTCGAGATGTCGAGGTGTCGAGGCGTGGCGCTTGCATTGCTGTGGCTATGGCTATGGCAATGGCTGTGACTGTGGTTAGTACTGGAGAAAAATACCCAAATGGTAATGTATGAAAATCCCAACATATCCCTTGGAAAAGTTGCGGGAATATCCCTAACCCTAGCCCTAAATACCTATAATACCCTCTCTCTCTCTCTCTCTGATCGCATATCATTTAAATTGTGCGATTGCCAAGGCGTTGCCGCCGCCCCAAAATGCAAAGTGCATTTTGTCTAGTTAGTTAGCATTTGTTTCTTCTTTTAATTGTTTATTTATTTAGTTGCTGCTTCTTCTTCTTCTTCTACTAAATATTGCTGTTTAATTGGCAGCCCGTTTAGCCGATCGTGTGGCGGGCGGCTCAATGCAAATCAATTCAATTCATCGTTTCCCAAGCTAAAAAAAATATATATATATCTAAATGCTGTTTACATCTTGTTAATTGTTGTTAAAATAAACAAATGAAATTGCTCCACACTGGCCAACGGAAATGGAATGGAATTGAAACGAGTTGTAATGACTTCAATTGAAGTGAAAATGGAATTGAAGTGTTCGCAATTTGAATGAAGATGTGATGATGTGGAAGGAACTGGAACTATTAACTGATATTTGATGGAAATGGAACGTTGGAATTGAAACACTAAAGATAAAACGTTCCATAAGAAGACGTGAAGAGCCCAGCAAGTGGTGTAAGAGGGACTGAAACTACTGAATGACTTTGTATGGGAAATGGAACGTGGGAATTGAAACACTGAAAATAAAACGTTTCGTAAGAAATTGTGAAGAGCCCAGCAAGTGATGTGAAACGCACAGGAACTACTGAGTGGCATTTTATGGGAAATGGAACGTTGGAATTGAAACACTAAAATTTTGGAGTTGCTCAATTCATGAAGAAGTATAATGAAAATCAATGGGATGACTGACTGTCATAAATTGTATGAGGAATTATGGAACTGAAACACTTAAAATGAAACATTTCGTAATTGAGAGTCAAGCAAATGATTTGGTTTGAAATATAGTCAGTTATATAATGTTATGAAATATAATTATTAACTGACATCAATTTTAAATAGAATTCTGGAATTGAAACACCACAAATGAAAAGCTTGAGCAATGAATGAATAGCCAATCGAGTAAAAGCTCAAACAAATAAAGACATAAAATAAGTGGAACGATGGAATTGAAGCACCAAAAAAACTACAAATGTAGGAAATGTTTCATAATCGAATGAATTACTAAGTTAAATGAGATGAAATGAAAAGCATCTTGATCTTGGAAAGGGAATGTTGGAATTGAAGCACTACAAACAAGTGTTTCAATCAAAGTGAAAGGGAAAATGAAATGGAATTGCTAGCTGACGGAATGGAATTGAAACACTTCAGAAGGCTTCAAAACTAGAAATGGAAATAAACTAAATGAAAAACTAAATAATATTTTTTTGAAATAAATAAATATTTTATATTCCGAAAAATAAAATTAAAAACAAAATATATGACATGAATATAAATCAATCAATAAGATAGATTAGTGAGATATTTAAGGGCCACATTCTTGTCGGACAGTGTAGCCATCAAAGAGGCGCGCCGTCGTCTCGCGATCTTTTGTTTGACTGTTTGTTCGTCAAATACCGCGAGACGCCGCCACGATCATATATATATATCTATGTCAGCTGGCAGCGAGAGCAGCAGCAGCGGCAGCGGCAATAATAACAACAATAATAATAATAACAACAATTACAACAATAATAGCAATAACAATAACAATTACAACAATATAAATAGTAAAATTAATAACAAAACACAGAGCAAATAAATGCAAATAATAAATATGTAAATAATTGCAAGAAAGTGTTCGACTAGGAAATACCCTGTATGCCAAGCTAAGCTAAACAAGTAAAGGTTTTTTTTGGGTGAGTTTAACTAGGAGATACCCTGTAAATCAGCATAACTTATTTATCTATAAAAAATATAATAGAATAGAAATAGAATATATTTAAATATATGCTCGAATTGCAGTTACCCTATAAGCCAAGCTAAATAGTTGCATTAAAAATTTTTAAAGTTTGATTCTATATGAAACACTTTTCAAGTGAGGGATGAGCATCATATGGGAAGTGTTTGAATCGCAGATACCCTATAAAAGTTTTTATTTTACTAGCTACTAAAAGATTAACTTTTTAGAGTCTATTACTTGGTATATATAACTCTTAGCTGTTACCACATAGTCTGCATATACTCAATGCCCATCTATATACCATATATTTCTAACTTTTAACTAGTTTCATTTAGTTACAGGGTATCTTGAGCAGCAGCAGCTGATGCTGTAGCGCTAGATAAACATGAAACCATAGAAAGCTAATCAGATGCCAACTACCCAACATATAGAATTCAAATATTCCAGCTAAATGGAATCGTAATCGGAATTCGAATTGGAATTTGAATCCGAATTGGGAATTCGAAAATGGGAATAACCAACTGGCTTCCGATGAATCCTATAGAAGTACCAACTATTTATAGAGAGACCGGGATCAATGCCGGTGAATCAAGACAGAACGGGAATCACCCTGCCATATATCTGATATATTTGTATAAATAGTACATATACACCTATCTATAGACCATACAATTGCTTATGCTGAAGTGGAGCTGGCTAAAGTACAAAGACAATAAGAGAAAGAAAGACAAAAAAAAAAAAAAAAACGCTTGTCATATGACGTTGGTGTTTATAGCGCGCGCGCGGGCATCTCTCGAATGTGTTTATGCAACAATTATGAATGGGTGGCAACGCTACGTAATAAAATCCCCAACCCTTGCGCAAAACAATTAAGAACCCAGACAGTGGAGTCCTAGCAGCTGCGCAATACTCGCGCATGCAGATGACTCAAAGAAAGCTCATGAATGTTTATGGAAGAGTTTTAGATCTTTAATGATTTGATATATATATAATATATATAGATATGATCATATATAATCTAGATACATATATTTGCAAGTCTCAAAATCTTAAGCCAAGCTAATATACTCAGTTGCTCGTTGCTTGAGCGAGTATTACTAATCGATAATTGCAGCACGAGTGCTCTTAAGCGGTTTACGCTGCTCAAGCACTATATAAATTTCTAGTGAAAATCATAATATATATATTTACATGCGTACATATATAGCTATATGAATGTCTTTGTAAGAGCTCGATCCTACTTGGTTTATTGTACTTTTTTTTTTGACAGCATGCTTCTTTTTCTCTTTCATTCAGCTGAGTTATTTTCTGTGTGCAATTAGTAGTTCTTGGAACTTAGCAGATTCTCATGAAATTTGTTTATAGATATTTTATACTATAGTTAAGTTTTTGGCTACGAAGTTATTCTGTTTATACCATACATACTATATAGTAGATGCTAAAGCTATGCTCGATCAATTAACAGAAAGAACATAATATTTGGGATATGTCATAATCGTTTTTGAACGATTATAATCGATTTTCCATCAATATGTTATCGATTAGCTGTCTTAAACTTGTTTAAAGTTATAACCCTTAAATGTATATTCAGTTTGTTGCTTTCAGTTCAGATTCTGATAGTTAAGCATACCAGGTCTCTATAGAGTCTATATGAGACGTCAATCTGTGAGTATATTTGTTCCTTTATATATTTTCACAATATTTATTCAATTCATAGCCTTTCATTCATGTAAGCTCTACCTCCTCTTTAACTTTTTATCTGTGCTCTATATTCATCTTTTTCATTTTTGACCAGAATCAAGTTCCAGAAACTTCCCTTTCTTTTGACATAACTCGGAAACTTTAAAAGCTAAAAGCATCCAATCTCGCATATAGCTGCATATTAAGTAAACGGATTTATTTTACATTTCCTTTTTTTTCCTCTTTTGCACTGCCTAACTAGGCTCTACTAGTCAAGGCTGCAGCATCAAACCTGCTTTAGGCAACAACAATATGGCTTTTAGTATTACTAAATACGCCTATCAATGAAAGATAGACCCAAGTATCAAAGGTCAACAAGTTTTAGCCACCCACTCTCAGGTCTCAGCTCTTAGCCCTCACGCGAGTTACCAAAAAAAAAATCAGTTTTTTTTATCAATTAAACTGCTGTCAGCTAATCGCATCGATCAAATGACTGACACTATTTATATAGTATATGTAGTCCATGATATATATTTGAATCAGTTCAGAGTTTGATTTGTTTATCAGCTGATGGATCGCAGATGCTTCATCAATGCTGCTTGCAGCTGCTGCAGTTCGCAACAGGCTTCAATGCTGACCTGCTCCATAAGATGTAAAGAACCCAATATATATACTATATATAAGTTATATATCTATATATATATATATATATATATATATATATATATATATATATATATATATATATATATACATATTTATGATTGTGCCAATCTTTCGATCTTAGCGCGTTGTTATCAACTTAGCTGATAGCCCCCATCCAGAAAGGTTTTTCCTGTGTGCTCGACAACAGCTGCTTGTTTACCTTTTGTTTAATACTCGCTCAAGCAGTGAAACGAGTATATTGATGTTATGCAGAGTGCGTCTTGCTGTAAGTCCAACAGTTCTTCCATCCATTAAAGAGACTAGATTGTTTTTGACTAAATGATTTTACTTTCTTTGGGAAACGTGTACGAGTATTATGCAGTCGGCTACTCCCGACTGCAACAGTCTTACTTGTTTTTTATGCGTTATCAATGGATCTTAAGATTAGAATTTCGGATCTAACAGCTGTCTATCAAAAAAAGGTAATCTAATGAAGAAGTTGCCAAATATATTACCTGAGATCCATTCGAGAGATATCTATTGTATATAGTTCGAATATGAATTGATTATTGCGAACCAGTTCAGCTCACAGATTCACACATTTGATCTACTCAACCGGCAATTTGTGTATCAAAGATAATATATGCTAAAAACACTTGTCAGTTACAATTTATCAGGTTAGGAGCTTAACAGAATAATTAGGCGATCAATCAAAGTTGCGTAGGCAATGGGGAAAATGGGAAGTTTTGTTTTTTTCTTTATGATAGAGATGATATAGAAGTTCGTGTTATTTATTAAACACTATAGATAGATAGATGGATTTGCACAAAAGTGTGTCAAAAGCTAATTAGAACTGCCTTAGATCTAGTTTAGCTAAATGGATTACCCATTTAAAATTCGAAAAAAACACATTTCAGGATCTGAAATTTGTTGTTTGTCTTTATGTATTACCCATTAAGCTGCTAAGTGACGATTTTTGTAAGTAATGCCAATTTGTATGGGCAGAATTTTTAATTTTGGAATTCTTGGAATCGATCTTTTTGTGGATCGATATTATGTTAATGTTGGCTGTTATCGAAAAATTTATGCAAGTGTTTCGGCTTAATTTAGACGGGCATATATATATACATATATTTAAATATGCATTTTCGGGTCATCGATTCAGTTTTTTATGCTAATCAGGAGTATATATAATATATATATATTTTATATATGTGTAGAAGCTGTTGTATCCCTCCTTTTTCTACCAATTTTACTAAGCTCTGGCAGTTATCATAAATAAATCGTATTTTATGGGCTTTAAGTAAACTGAATAAGACGGGGAATCCGTATAATCTCTGCACAGCTTGTATGCTCTACAGGGTATATTGGCTGTGGAGTCACTATATGAACTATAAGGAATATAACTTTTCTTGTTTATGTTTCAACTACTTTTTTCATATGCTTAAGCAAATAATCGATATATATCGATCTTTAGAGCATTTCGTACAGAGAAATTCTAAACTAAACTCTTACCACTTAGGGTATCTGCTAGTTGATCAACAGCACATATAATCGTTTTTTGATTGTCGTTGATCACGTTTCATTGAAGCTTTCGGGGATTTCTGTGCAATTGCCGGGCGTATAAAGAGTTTATTTTCTTTTTCTTTTGGTTTTTCGTAATTCATCTAAAAAATTGAAGAATTTGATCTATTTACTCACCTGTGGCTTGTGTATCCGCTATGCTGCTGGCAATTAGTATGAGAACGCCGAGCAAAAGGCGCGCGTTCTTCAACATGATACGAACAGAAACAGTTAAGTTAAAAAAAAGCAACTTTAACAAAAATAAAATAAACTTTGTTTTATTTTGTTTTGTTTTATTGGCAAAAAAAAAACAAACAGATTTAAAAGTTTTTTACGATGCGAAATTGAAACAAACAGCGACACGTGCCACACGTGCGCCCCGAATATATTAAATTTTCTTTGAAATTTTTTTAATATTTTGTTTTCTTTTGTTTTCTTGATTTCTGGTTTTCTTTCGTTGCTACACTCACGGCGTATGCGCAACGCGACTCAATTCGTTTGCTTTGACGTTAACGTTAACGTTCACGTTCACGATCACGTTTGTTACGTTTGTTTGCGCGTTTTCGTTTTCGTTTTCGAATTGGAAACTTCGAATTTGTTGTTCGACTGGCACAGCTGTATGCATTTAATTGAACTTCAAATCCTGGTAACGGTGGTCTTTTCTCTTCGTTTTTGTTTTGCTTTTGTTTTTCTTGCGGCTGTCACTATTGCTGTTGCTGCTGCTGCTGCTGCTTCTTCGCCCTCTTTTTCTGTTGCGCTGTCTCTTTACGCTGGCTGGCGGCTGCGTCGACCGCTTGGCTTGAATTGTGGCGCACAACTAATTAAGTGCGACCAGCGCGCGCGCGTCTTAATAATAAACAGCGACGCCAGCGTCGCAGTCGCCGTCGCTGTCGACGTTACCGTCGACGCTGCGACGTTGTTGAGCGCTGCTACCAGCAGCGCTAGCTGCTGTCTGAGGCAAGAGCCGTTATTGGTTATATTTTGTGTTGTTCTTGTTGTTGTTGCTGCTACTACTACTACTACTACTGCTGATGTTGTTGTTGTTGTATTTTAAAGAGTTTATCTCTGCCTGGCGTGCAGTCAAGTCTCGAACACTTGACAACGTTTTCGTTTTCGTTTTCCGTTTTGCGTTCATTAAATACCCTAAAAACACATTGAAAATGCCTAATCAGAGCATTTCGACTTCGTGTCTGCACACGTGACAGACAAACCTAATGTCTATAGCATATATAAAGCTTATATATTCATGATCAGTACCGATCAACAGACAACTCTAGTGAGCACGCTTATTTCGATAACTATAAAAGGTAGTTTTAAGATATACACTAGATATAAGTTTTTTAAATGTTTATCGATAGCTTATATCATCTTCCAAATATCGATAACAATATCGATAGCTGGCATTGCAATATGTATCCAAACAAATTAGATATAACTTTTTTTAAAATTCATTAACGATATCTCATAACAATTACGAAATATCGATAAATATCGAAATTTAAATATATTTCTCTGTACATATAGATATAGATAAGCGTTGGAGACATAAAAGTTCTACGTTTTCTTAGCGCTCTCAAAAATTTCATTGGACTTTGGTGCAGCGACATAGATGACTCATAAAAAAATATCGAAGTTATTCAAGCACACAATTTCCATAACTTGGATGTGCCGCTGCATAAGCAACGAGCGCTTAGTTTCGTTGAGAAACTAAGGACATCTGCTAGTCGGCTATAGGCAAGTAAAGTTTGTTCGATTTTCGATTATTTTTAACTCTTTGATTTTCTTTGATTTCGTTGCGCAGGTGCGCAATGGTGTGTGTGACTGTGTGTGTGTATATGTGTGTGTGTGTGTGTGTATATGTGTGTGTGTGTGTGTGAGAGTGTGTGTGTGTGTGCGTGTGTGTGTGCTTCTGCTTCTTGGTATCAATTGTCGCATTATGCTGTTTATACCCTGTAGGCTTAAGTAGGCGGAAGTCATGGGTAGTACAGGCCAGGCTGACTAAGCTGTTTAAATACACGATAGCTCACTATGCTCTATATACTATATACCTTGACTATATAGTATTTACGTGACCTTCTTAAGCAATATCCAAAAAAAAAAATCGATAAATATTGAACATACAAAATCGATATACGTATAGTTACATGAAATTGATATATGTATATCAAATTATACGAAATCGATTTATTTCGATTTATTTCGAACTATACAACATCGAGATATATCGAATTGCACAGCTCGATATATATCAAATAACTCAACATCGATATGCATCGAAATTTATATTTATAAAAATATCTATTCTAAATAAAAGAAGAAGAAATTTGTCCGAAAGCAAAAACCCAGTTGATTTAGTTCTATGCTAAGATCAATACAGGGTATTTGCTAGTCGTGCCATCTAAACAGTTAGCTGTAGTTAGTCAGTTACACACACACATATACATCTATCATAGAGAGCAGAGCTTGTAATGTGTACTCATTAATATAGACGTTACCGTTCTGATAAGAGCTACAAAGCAAAAAAAAAACAAAAACAGCAATTGAAATGCAATTTTTTATCAATCTACTATTGCCGTCCAGCTCTGCAGCTCATTTGTATGCGACTGTGTGGGTGGGTGTTTTGGTGTAATCAATTGAAAGACTATGGGTGTTTTCAAACTTAGCTGGAAAGATCGTCTCTGAAACTATTTATAGGATTCACGTGCGACATTTGATCAGTGATCGTCGCTCCGAGTCTCTAGCTGATCAGTTGCGATCAGCTGATCGATAGACTGGCTAACACATTCAATAGTTTCACTTTCATAGATGCATATATAAATATATTAGTTCGACATGCATTTAGCGATCCTGAACAACAAAGCGATCGCTAGATCTAGCGATCGATCGATCGATCGAACAACTCTCTATTAATTACTTTTTTGCATTGTACTTCCCTGTGCTGGGGGCCTAAGTTCAAAATGTGCTTTTACCATACGTAATACCAGCTACATGCAAGTGAACGTCGCGTCGATCAAATGTGCTGCATCAGTGTTGATACTTAACATTCTATATATAGTCATACACATACATATATCCCATTTGTTGCGGGGAGTTAACTTTATTTCCCTTAAATTACAAATTGGGGAAAATATTTAATAAACCATTTGAAAAATACCTCATTGACAAAGGAATGTTATCTAGATATATGTAGGTATATATATGGAAAAATATCTATCTATATATAATATTTTTAGCGGGTACTACCTGGCTTAGCGGGCTGACGCATACTTCTTCTCTCCTTCATTGCTGCAGCTCTATAAAAAAACAAATACTTAAATATATAATCGTTATATATTGTATACTATATATTAGATTATAGCATAGTATACTATACTATATATACATATATATATATATATATATATATATATATATTCTTTTAATTTTTACACATTTTTTGTGAAATCTTAAATCTTGCCCGTATTTTTAATATACATATGATTAAATTTATAATAATCACAAATGTTCTTTCAATAGGTTGTTCTTTGTACTTCCTGATAAAAGAATATATGTATATAAATATATAATAAATAAAAAATCGGTTAAGAAATACTCTACCTTCTTTATGAAAATAAAAACTTAAATCCTATTCATATCATATCATCAAATCATCATATCATCATATCATCATATCATCATATCATCATATCATCATATCATCATATCATCATATCATCATATCATCATATCATCATATCATCATATCATCATATCATCATATCATCATATCATCATATCATCATATCATCATATCATCATATCATCATATCATCATATCATCATATCATCATATCATCATATCATCATATCATCATATCATCATATCATCATATCATCATATCATCATATCATCATATCATCATATCATCATATCATCATATCATCATATCATCATATCATCATATCATCATATCATCATATCATCATATCATCATATCATCATATCATCATATCATCATATCATCATATCATCATATCATCATATCATCATATCATCATATCATCATATCATCATATCATCATATCATCATATCATCATATTATCAACTCTAAATTCCTCTTCTAGTTAGATTTCAGGATCTATTCGAGTTGGCTTTGGTAGGCAAACTCTACATAGATTCTACCTGAAAACTTGAAACAGCTTTAAGAGCTTACACGACGCAGCATGCAAATAGAAATGAGAGAATCGGTAAAATACTCTATACGGTTCATTTCTTATATGGAATGTGTTTATTTATATATACTTTTTATCATATCTGAGAGATTAGCGGACAATCAAATCAGGCGGGCCTGCAGCCCATTGATTAACATTGTACTTTTGTTTTCTATAATACAAGAGTCTTTCGATTTTCGATTGCTGCCTTCTTTCTTAATGGACGTCATACTTGTTGTGAGTCTACGGCATAGACGTCATTTCTCCCACAAACAATGGCGTAGCCGTTGCCGTTAACTATTCCCTGTCATATATCATGCAACTTATAAGCTCCCCCAAAGAGCTATAGAATAGAAATACTGCAGGTATATGGGCATTTAATGCTGATAGACAGTTTAAGTGCCTGACTTAGCGGCAGTTCCCTAAACTTTACTACATGTCTGGCTGCTAAGTATTATCGATAGATATGTCCATCAAAACCATTCTATAGCATTATTCAACACTGTTGTCAGCGTTTCCTTCAACTTGAGACTGATTTAAAGGCCATGACTTGACTGGTCAAGCAAACACATGCTACGCCTTCCATACAAACCTTGAGTTAACTTTACTTTTACACAGCTGCTTTAGAAAAGTAGCAGTACTAGACCAGTACCGTTTAGACTGTGCGTTTACTCAATCTGACTATCAATCAGTCCATTAGCTAAACAATCAGTCAATCATTTGAACGGTCAGCCAGTTAATTCTTGAAACCATCAATCACTCGCAAGCCACCGAGCAATCGGTTAATCAACCTAACAATCAGTTAGTCATCAGTGATCATCAGATTATCAATCAGTTCCTCAATTAGTCATCACTCAAACAAGTTCAAGTCATCACTCAACACAGTCAATCAATCAGCTCATCAGTCAGTCATTGGTTCAACTGACCAACAGTCAGTCAATCGGTCCATCGTCAACCTAACAATCATTCGTTTAGCCACTCAGTCTGTCAATCAGTTAGTTAGACTATCAAGCAATTTATCAGCCGGTTCATGACTCAGTCAATCAATCGGTCAGTTAATCAATTAACTAGTTACTATGTCAATCAATCAATTAGTCAATACAATACAATGAAGTCTATGAATCACGCGTTTAATCAGTCAATCAATCAGTTCAACAGTTTGTAAACTTCAACAGTCTAAAAATTTCCCAATCCGCCACTTAAACATTGAATCGTTCAATAAGTCAGTCAATCAGCTAGCCAGACGATGAGTCAATCAGACAGTGAGGACAAACTTATAACAAATAAATACATATATCTGTATCTATTCACGATTGTCTGATTGATAAAACCCCAATTTTAAACAACGGTTTCGTTTACCCCTGTAGCCTATACATATATATTCGGTGAGATAGATGCGACTTAGGAGGCACTCCAAAAGTTGTATATTATTAGCTCAGGCAATTATAACAATTCAGATTTATGCCAAGATTGATTTTTTTTATAATGAAAAGAACTTAATTTATTGGTAATATTTAATCAGGGCCCCATTTGAAGAAAAAACAAACACGTACAAGTAACGTCCATAGGCAGTAGCTGCTTGGATTGATAAGAATTCCTCTTTGCCCATAAACCCCAGCCACCTACACAAACCAAAATTCATTCTGACTTAAAGCCAATTATAATTTAGATTGATCTTAATTTAGCTGAATCGATTGTATTACATATAGTATATTTATATATATATATATATATATATATATATATATATATATATATATATATATATATACATAACAAATATAAGACCATATTTTAATCTTAAGTACACTATCAAAGGAGGTATTGCTTTAATCAGTATTTGGCGTGCCTTTCTGCTTTTTTTTGGTTTGATACCCTATAAAATACAGGATTATTATAAAGGTACGATTGATATATATGCCTATAGTTTCTGACCAGCTCTAGCCATATCCATTATCGATCAGGCTGATAAAACTCTGATAGATGATGATATGATATAGTCAAATGTAGCCTATATGATTGATATGCTCATAAGATAACTATATATATAGTATACATAATACATAAATACTATAAACATACTATTTTATATGTATATCTTCTGTAATTTCTGAAAAAATCGATATATATCGATACAAGAACTTCGCTTTTTGAACATATCTCGAAGACCATTAAGGCTAGAGGTATCAAACTTGCTATATAGACTCTCGCAGAGTTTATCAAGATGTCATATTTCACCTTTTTCATATAGGGTATCTACAAGTCGAGCTTAACAGCCTGCAAGACGTGTGGACTGTGTTGTTGCTTATCGAACAGAGAAAAGCACTCGAATTTGACATTGTAAATGGGCTGCAATCGAGATTAGTGAAACGGTTTAGAGGACTTGACTTCAAGCAGCACCCACACAAAACTCTCAAATAACGATTATGGTCACGAGTTGGCCCATAAAACGATGTGAATAATGGCTTATCGGTAGATTCGACAGATTTAGTTGCTATGTGGGTGTAGCTAATACTAGATATATCCTGTGTCGGCAATGATCAAATATCGTATTTAACATAGATATGATATATAACAAAAATTGAGATAAAGCTAAGGTCTCGGTTAGTTATAGATGCCAAAGGCATTCCTTAAAGAGCTCGCACTGCTGTACGAAATCTAAAACGGAACCTTTCAAATACTCCCAGCCATATCTATATCTATATATACTTGGAGTATCTGTATCTGTAACTGTTTTGGTTTTCAAATGGTGCGTGCGAAAGTCTTATCAATAATATAAATTATAAACACATACAGCTGCACACTTGTGCACTTATCTTCAGATTTATGTGCGCACACACACACAAATATATATAGTATATAGTATATATATAGTATATACTTAGTGTTATAGTATAGGTATTTGACAATGACAATTCGAGTAGCTGTCTTGATGTCATAACAGCGTCTCGAATTGACGTCATCGTTGTTTTGCGCGTGCCCCGCAGGCACCTGTACATTCTGATCTATATACCCGATAGATGCGTCAATCCACCAATATATATATATAAATTCAATATGGCGGACAATGCGCAGTAGCTCGAAGTGGAAGACAATAGAAATTACCGAAAAGTGGAAAAGAAATTAATATAAATTTCAAATGCTAAAAACTAATCAATGGAGCTAGTCGAGCATGGGGCGTGCACGACTGATAGATACTCTTTATATATACCCATTTGATCCTTTAATTTATTGAAATGCAGATGCTTTTCGAAGAGTTTACCATTTTCGGAGTTAGTCCGAAAAAAGAGTGTTGATACTTTTGAATGGTAATTCAAAGTAGAGATCTAAACGAGTTCGAAAAAGCGTATCTTTCGAAGATCGGGCAGCGAGTTTGAAAAGCTAAAGTTTTCATAGATGGCATCATTCGGATTTGATTTTGGTAAACAGAGAAGTGAAAACAGACAGACTGAGAGAGAGAGAGAGAGAGCAATACAGGATGTATCTCAATAGTAGATATATAAAACATATCGATTTTATTGCATTGAATTTGGAATTCTATTATTATTTTGTATAGAATGCATATGGCCCAGACTCGATATCACAGACAGGCTTCAAAGACAGCACCTCCAAAGTGATAGCAACAATAAAGAAGGCCACATAGCTCACTAGGCAAATCCAACCGACAACCTTGCCCAGAACAAACTTGGTGCCAAGCAAGCTGAAATAGACGATGGCGCCGGTCACGATCAAAACGCCAGTGGTCATGGCCAATCCATGTGAGTTAACGAAAAAAGATTGCTTATTGATCAATATGGAAATTAGCCACGGCAAACCCATGCAAAGGAAGACGTCAAAAGTGTTCGATCCGATTGCATTGCACATTGCCATCGAACCGTAACCTAAGCAAATGAAAGCCAAAAGAATAATATGTAATATTAGTTAAGAATGCTCTAGTCGGGAGTGTCCGACTAAAAGGTACCCTGGACACTGTGCGGAGCTGGCTGATCATTCAACGTATTTCCGATTTTAGATATATCCGAATTTTAGAATGAAAATGTATTCCGAAAGCTTTAGTGGAGAACCTACTTATTCAGGGTTTCGAACTGCATTCGAAAAGTTTTTAATCATAATTGAAATTCGGAAATCTATTCGGAATTCAAGCTACTAAAACTTTGTTCGAGTTATTTGAATCGGATTAATTGCATAAACTATTATATATATAATCGAATCGATTCGGTGAGTGAGATTTATAGAGAAATGTAAATGCTTCTAGGCATACCAAAAAGTGAAAAAAAAGTATTGGGAGACACGCACCTTTTCGGACAACAATGAATGAGGAGACAGCTTCGGGTACGCTGGTGCCGAAGGCCAAAGCGGTGAGTCCCATTATCGAATCAGGTATGCCAACGTTGTGGCCAACGATGGTGAGTGTCCAGGTGACTAGATACGATAAAATGCAAATCCAGACAATGGCCATTAGCAAGCTGAGAAAGAATATCGATCGCGCACTGGGCGTTGTTACCGCCAGCAAGACTATAGCTGGGTATTTGATAGCGAACCAGATCTTGCGACAGGTACTATCCTCTTTATCTGGGAAGCCACAAACGGTTTGCTTGAACGATAACAACGGATCTTCCTCACGCTCCAAGGGATTCTCTTGGGGTATATCCTTATCTTTATCCAGTTCTGTAAATTCATTTAACTAATATTAAAATTGTATATATATATATACAAATATTCTATTATATAATCAATTTACTTCGACATATTCTCTGGAGCTTTCGATCAAATATCAATCCAATCAAATATACGAAATATAATGAGACCAAAATAATGGCCTCATAGAGGGTAACTATGCTATCGAATAATATTCCAAAGAGTACACATATCGATAACAAATACCAGAAGCAATCTCTTGTTAGCGGCCACCAGTCCAATTTTGTATACTGCAAGTGAGAGAGAGAGAGAGAGATAAGGGGAGAGGGGAGAGATAGAATGTAAATGGAGCGGAGAACATAATGAAAAAGAAGAAACTGATAGAGAAAGCGAGAGGTGGATTAAATGAGAGAGTGAGAAAGACATAGAAAGAGAGAGAGAGAGTTAGGCAGAGAATAAAGTAGCATGCGAGAGAGAAGGTAGCATATAAGAGAGAGTAAGTGAGAGGGACAAGAATATATTGAACGAGAGTGAATGAGAGAGAGAGAGAGAAAGAGAGAGAAAGAGAGAAAGAGAGAGAAAAAGAGAAAGAGAGAGAGAGGTAGATAGAGAGATAAAGAGAGAGAGAGAGAGAAAGAGAAGCAAGTAGCTACATACGTCCTGTTAGAACTTACCACACCCGAAAACACGCCACACAGCGCCGCAATGGCGAGGACATTGAAGACGGAAGAGCCGACGATGGTTCCAATGCCAATGTCGCCCTTGGTAACGAACGCGGCCACAAAGCAAACAAACAGTTCCGGTGCCGAAGTGGCAGCCGCCATGAATGTGGCGCCTGCCACATCGTAGGACATCCGTAAAGCTAAATGGATCACGGAAGGGAAAATGGAGATCATGTTGAACAGGCAAATACCTACTGTAGCATAGTCGCTCCATGGCCGGGACCAGATAGCTTTCGCAGATAATAGCCAACATGATAAATATATATACGCTAGCCAGTACAGACGTTATCGTATACACGATCGACTTCTTGCGCATTAAGTTGGGAAACTCAACGATCGATGGCAGCGTACAGTTATCCACATGGATCTGACGCGCAATAAAGGGAGCTGTTCAGAGGCATTAGCATAGTATTTGTAGAGGGCATCCATCAGGTCGCTTACTAAAGCCATCGGATTCCAATCTGGCCACATCTTCATCGTCAACTTTAGCCATTGAGAAGTGCTGAGTCTGGAACAGGAATACGCCAAAAAAAAAAAAAAACAATACCCAATACTAAATAAATGAATACAATTTCATTTATTATGTTTAACAAATAGCCGACATATTCAAATGTAACTAGATCTACGATACGAGATTGATTGAGATTGACTGGAAGTATATGAACAGTTGTCAAATCCTATCCGAAATACCCAGAAATCTGTATATTCACCACATATATATATATATATACTTTATATATTTAACTATATTTATGCATTTAGCTTTCAATATCTTCGAATTATGTCTGGTAAAAGTTGGGCAAAAACCATGCCTGGAGAAAGTCGGATTTAAAATCGATTTTTATCGATAATCAGCAAATGTCAAAGGATATCGTTTAACTCTATCTAAGACATTGACAAATATTAAGTGCTTATAGCAAGCTATGAATCAAGTTCAATATCTTCAAACTCTGCCTAGTCTGGCTAAAAATCGATATATATCGATTTTAGGCAAATTTTATGGAATTTCGATACAAAAAATGAACATGAAGAGATGAAGAGCTTAGGGCTTGCTACCATTTCACCTTTATATAAACATCAATATGTCCAGCATAAATATTTCCCTCATAGTTCAGGTTATATCAAAGAGAAGAAGAAGAGGAAGAAAATACATATATTGGCATTCTTTTGTTAAATCTCATATATTAATCATATAAATACATTATGGAATTGGTTTTGTTTGGTTTTTTTTTTTTTTTTTTGGTTTTTGTTTGATTTTTTGTTGATTTTTGCATTTGATTTTGTTTTTGCTCTCATTTCATGTCACTTTGGGGCAAGAGTTTCCTCTACTTTAATAATAATAATAATAAAAAAAAAAAAACGTATTACAATAACAGCATAACGTAGTAGCATAAAGGTAACTCAACTATCAAGGTAGATAGAAATAGAACAGGAAATACATATTAATTAATTAATTAAAACGACTGCACGGCCATCTCCAGTTCCAGCTCCAAATTGCAGTCCTAGTTCCAGCTACAGCTCCAGCTTCAGCTCCAGCTCCAGCTCCTGGTCCAGCTCCGGCTCCAGCTCCAACACCAACTCCAACTCCAACTCCAACTCCAGCTCATGAACGTCCGCATGTTGGCAGATTGACGCGAAAGAACACATTGAGCTCGATGAGCGAGGCAAATACCATGAATACCAAATAGATGACCAGGCACGCGATGCCCACCTTCGTGTCCAGCTTGAACTTGTTCATCGAGAAGGTCAGATAGAGCAGAAAGAGCGTCGAGAGCAGTGTAATGGCCGAATATTCGAGGCCAGCGGAGTTGATGGCCACGTAATTCTGGCCGGGCTGTATCGGAAAGAAGACCGCCTTTATCAGCCAGGGCACGCCCAGGCACAGCAAGATATCGAACGTGTTCGAGCCAATCGAATTGCAAATGCCCATCGAACCATGACCTGCAATGGCAACAGAAACCAACAAGAATATTCCCACATACAACACATCAGCATCTCACAACTAATCTTAGCCCTCTTTCCAACTCTATGCAGTTAGCCAACACTCACCGCGCTTGGCCACAATCACGCTGGACACGGCCTCGGGTACACTGGTGCCGGCTGCCAGGAACGTAATGCCCATCACCGAATCGGGTATCTTAAGTGTATCGCCTGATGAAAAGAAGGAAAAACGAAATGAAATCATATGAGCAATGATAATGCTAATAACAATAAGATTTATAAATGGTAATGCTAATACTAATACCTATTCTAAGGCTGAAACTGCCTTCCTAATGCACCGTCGGAAGCAAGGTAAGGAGGTTCAAGGAAAACTTGCCCAAGTCATGAGCCATGGAACATCCTATCCATAAAAACGGAATTACTACTATTTTCGGGTATACTGACAGAGATGCTATGCAGAAAAGTATAGAAGTTTGTGACGAAAAGGTATAATCGTGGAAAAAGTGTGACCTGGACGCAGGAACTCGTATGACAGTGCTCAGTTAGAGCACATAGAAGAGCTCTACCTTGAAGGTTAGTGCGGAATAATACTCGGTTCCAAGCTGTGCGGCAAACCTTATACCAAAGCTTCTTTTCTAACTGTAATTTCCATAAAAACCCTATCATATAGTATACCAGAAAAGCAGGTAAAACCTTGATCTCTTAAAGCACAAAAACTTCTTTATAACTATTTTCCGTCCGTCCGTCTATCTGTCTGTGTGAACGGAGAGCAATCCGCTCACCAGGGGACAAAGCACGAATTCCCATATTGGGGTAACCCGCATCCTTGTCACTTTTAACTAAGTTCAAGCCTTAAATTTCGTGATTTCATATGAAACATCTTTTTTTTAGCTTCATATAATCTGTGATCTAATGCCGATGATCCACTCACCAATTATGGTTATCATCCACGCAACGAAATACGATAGGGATCCAATCCAGACAATGCACATGATAAATGTTAGCGGAAAGATTTTATTATTTTTGGCCTTTTTGCAATCGGGTATCGCGATGCGGAAGAGCAGGTGTATCGGCCAAATAATGATCCAGGTGAACTGGGCAAAGCAGCTGGTGCCCTTCGGGTATGTCAACAGCGAGTAGCCCTCCTGTTCGGGCTCCTCGACGGCAGCTGCTGCCGCAGCAACAACTGCCAACTGGGCCTCGGCATCCGCATTGTCCATGATAGCGACGGGTGCAATGACACCTCCAGCTCCTGCTCCTGCTCCGGCTCCAACTCCAGCTTCAGCTCCTGAACCGGCACCTGAAGCTGCTCCAGCTGCAGCTGCTGTGCCGCTGCTGACCTTGGCCTGATCGTTGTTAAGGCCACCATTCAGCTGAATGCTAGCCATGTTCTGGCAAATGCGATTCTCCACAAGCTCTGCGAAATGGCCAAAAAATTTTATTTAGCTTTGAGTAGCTCAATTCTAGTTTAGTTAGGTTATTTTTGTGGGTCATTTGTTTGTTTTATGTGTGTATGCTGTACCTGGTTCCTTCTCATTGCTGTTCTTTGTGTGTATGCTGCAGTTGGAGGAGCGGCTGCGCGAACGCGCCTGCTTAACGCCACCTGTGTGTGAGAGTTGGTACTTCTGTTATGTATTTCTTGAGTGTGCGTATGTCTATGTGTGTGTATAGGTGTGTCTATGTGTGTTTATGGAAGTGTACTAACTGCTATCACTCTTTCTCTCTCTCTCTCTCTCTCTCTCTCTCTGTCTCGGTTTTTGTGTAAACTACAATTAGTAGGCTTATGCTCTTGTTAAATATTCATGTCAAAACTTCATGTTAATAAATAGTACAAATTAAAGACTTATCTGCTTTATATAATAAGACACACATAGTTCTCTTCTATTTAAGTCTATGTTTCTGTCAAAAGTTCATGTCAAACTATTAGTTAAAGTTTGACATGAACAAAAGTTTATGTTAGCATATTAAGGAGTCTAGCATTTGGCTTCCACCAATCAAAGTTGCATGTCATTAACTGACATGTACTTTACTTATGTTTATTTTTAATTTGAAATTTTAAGCTGCTGTCAAAAGTCCATGTTGAAGCTGACATAGTCAACTAGTATTCTTTTTACTTATAGATGCCATGTCTTTAGTTGACAGGAAGTTGGGTTTTGCTTAGAGATAAGTGCCTGTCAAATGTTCATGTCAATTCATTATATGCAGCTGGGTCTGCCCTTGCCTCTGCTATAAGAACATAATACTAGTTGACATGAAGTTTAAGTTCGCTTTAATAGAAGCTTACGTTGATTGATGAAGAGAATGCACTCCTAACTGAATCTTGACTAAAGACAAAATATATTTATCATGAATTAAGCAGTGCCTAAACGTCGTATTGATTCCTTTCAGTGTATTGTTTTTGTTTTTTTTTTTATTATTTCTTGGACTCACCCTTGGCGCACTTTTGAAAGGATTTATCGAAATACATTACTGCCAAATAGACCGCATAGAGCGATACCAGAATCAATGCTTCATACCATTCGACGCGCTCATCGTGCATCACACAGATGAGAATGGCGACCGTAATGCCATAGGCGATGCTATCCCTCGTTAGAGGCCACCAATCCAACGGTATAGTCTATGAAATCGTAGATAAAGTTAAGAAGGAGAATGTTTAAGTCTTTGGAATTTGGGAATCTTACCATGCCAGCACCGATGCCGCAACAGGCGGCCACAGCGAGTATGTTGAATACCGCGGAGCCGACAATGGTGCCCACTCCGATGTCGCCCTCCGTGATAAATGTGCCTATCACATTGACAAAGAGCTCCGGCGCTGATGTGGCCGCGGCCATAAACGTGGCGCCCGCCACATCATTGGACATATTGAGTGCTACAGTCGATAAAAGGCATTATATAGACATAGATATAGTTGAGTATTGTTTTATGTAAATCTTACCTGCACATATTTTCTCAACAGCTGGCACAAAGTACTCATCACATACTACTGCTAATGCTACAAATAAATATAAACTGGCTATAACATGAAGTACAACAGCACCGGACTGTCTTTGCGCCTCCGTGAATAGATCTCTGGGGAAATCATCAATGGCGGGCTGAGTGCAATTTATATCTGTGAAGAGATAATGGAACAATTCACTTAGTATTCGTAATTCATTGCTCATTGCTCATTATTCATTATTCATTATTCATTGTTCGTTTTGCATTATTCATCAGACAATGTTCAGTATTCAATATTCATTATTTATCATTGATTATTGATGCTTATTTCATTACTATTCATTGTTCATTACTCATTATTCATTACTCATTAGTAATCATTCATTATTTATCATACATTATTCAGTATCCATTATTCATTGCTTCATTTTCATTGCTCATTATTCATCAATAATCATTCATTACTCATTATTCATCATTCGCCATTCATTATTTATTATTCATCATTCCATTCATTTGTCTTCATTCATTATTCATCACTCATTATTCATTATTTATTATTCCTTATTCATCTGCATCTTCATTTTCAACTCCACCCTCGTCTTCTGAAGCTTTAAAAAATTAATTGCCTACTTCCAAGCGCTCTTTTTGATAAGAAATATTATTTAGTATAGAACAAATTCATATTTTTCTCTTAAATACAAAAATTTTATATATATGCAAATGATATACAAACAAACAAAAATCAATAAATCAACTGAAACATTCATCATCAGTCAGCTAACAATTATTGATGGTAATACGAAATTGAAGAGTTCATGTTTACAAATGAGTTTTACGAGCATTACGTGCGAATAACAATAATCGCTTGATTAATTAATGCTAAGTCTATTCAATTTCTTGTTCGTTTAACACACAGTTCACAGATCTTTAAGCATCAATTAAGAGATCAACGTCTGTATAGAGTTCGTAGCATTTATAGATGAGTTAATAAATAATCGCAATGCGCACATTTCATGTTACGTTTGTCACTTTTATATTATTTCGTGTTGTTTGTACTATCCAAAGTTTTCTTATATTTTTTTTTTTATTTATTTTTTTTTTTTTGTATTTTTTATTCACAATTTGTCGCTTCTTGCTCTCAAGCGCCGGTAAAGAACTAAAACAGCAAAGCAGCAAGAACAACCACAAGACTCTGGCCACAGAGAGATCACATCTAAGGAATCGACAACAATCAACACTCATAATAAAAAACAAAAAACAGACAAGTATGAGTCCAATCGACTGCGTAATACTCGCTCGTGGATCAATCATTTTATATTGTTTTGAGAATCTTTAAGAGAGATTGTCTATGGAATATTTTTAAGATTTATTCAAACTTGCTATAAAGTTTTGTGAGATATAGAAATAAAAATATTTTATTACTCTTATATATATAAAAGAACTGATCTATTTAAAAAAGAAATAGAGGGAGAGAGAGAGAGAAAGAGAGAGAGAGAGAGAGAGAGAGAGAGGCAGAGAGGGAAAGAGAAAGATCTTTTAAGGCCTATCTTTCATATAAGTTCAATCAATTTAAAGATCACTAAAACATAAAGATATTTTCGATTCGGTAATCCCTAAGAATGATGATAGAAAAAGGAAGATACGTAAATATTGTTCACTTTCCTACAAGATGGAACTATACAAAAGTCAGAATTGATCGGAAGAGCATACATTCATATACCGAAAATCAAGTTTTAAGCTTAATATACATATCTAGTAAATAAGAGAGCGAAAAGGAGAGAGTGAGAGAAAGAAAAAGATCTATATAGCATATATGATATATATATCAAGATAAATGCAATATCTGAATTCAATTCTAATTTCCCATTTTCAAGCCAAATATACTCGCTTGACATTCCATGAGCGAGCATAAGACAAGAGCCGAAGTGCTGAGTTCGATTCGTGTACGATCCGGAGACCGATTTCAATTGCGAGTCGCCGACTTCACTTGATTATCGATCAACCGAGCTGAGTTTCAGTTGAGTTGACTTGAGTTGAGTTGAGTTCCGTTGGATAGTTGGATAGTCTATATTCTATAGACTATCTAGCAACGGAAACGATAAATACGAGAAGCGCTTTGATCTCTCGATATCAACAAATTGAATAATAAAAAGCGACGCATGTCGGCGTTTTAGAAAAAAAGCAAACAACAACAACAAATACTAGGAAAGAAAAAAACAAATTAAAAACAAGCGAAAAACAAAACTTGACCGATAAATTACAAAAAATTAGAAAACACAAACAACATTTGGGGCATTACTTAAATGAGATCAGGTACGTAAACATTTGTCTTATTATACAAATTTACAATATTTTATATATATTGAGAAATTTATGGGGTTGCTTGATAAACTTGCAAAATATTTAAGAATAATTATATTTCGAAAAATAAATAAATAAATAAATAAATAAAATTAAAAAAAAATATTCAATATTCAATAAATAAAAATTTTTAAAAATATTTAAATAATATTTTTAAGCATTTCAAGAACAATTTTAATTGAAGTTTAAAGTAAATTTAAAATAAATATTTTTAAAAATAAATACATAATTCTTTTCTTCTATATCATTTTTTTTTTTCTAAATAAAAAAATTTGTTATAATTTCTAAATCGATCTTGAAAAACTTCATATTGCTAACTATGTCATAACATATATCTATTCTTCTTCCATTTATATAGGTATTTTTTTTTTGGGAACCTCTCTAAGACAGCATCTATATATAGATATTTCGAGCATATTTGTATAATTTTTGTTTTCCTTTTATTTGTAGGGCAATTTGCATAAATTTCGATAAGCAATTGAAGGCAATTTTAGTACGTAACGTCGAGCAACAGCTCAATAAAACATATATACAATACTAAGAGACAACAACAAGAAGAAGAAGAAGAAGAGGAAGCAGAAGAACAACAACATTGGAATTTACTAAGCTATATAAGAAGCCCAACAATGTGTGGCGGCGGCAGCCCAAATGTGGCTGCCACTTGCTGCAGATCAGAGTAGACAACAGCTTCTTCATCTTCTCCCATCTTCTCTCATCTTCTTCTTCTTCAAGTTAGTTTTTCAGTGTCTGTCCGTCCGTCTTAGGGGTCAATTGAGCCCGAACGCATTTTGTAACCGACGGCCCGCATAATGCAATAATGCTTAATCAGCATTTACAGCGAAGAGAAGTTGTCGCCGGCTGCCGTCGCGTCGGTGTTAATGATAATCAATTTAACATGGATAACAATCAGCGAAATGTTCAATCACAGTTAATTAAGTTCACACTAATTGAATAACAGCCGCATTAACGGCACTGAAAGCGATCCGACACCAACAATCGAACTCTATAGAGCACTTAACACTCGAGCCCCGAGCAACTGCTCATCAAAACTTAACTAGAAGTTAGCTGAAGCGAAGGAGAAGATTTCAATCGATAGTTAAATCGATAATCGACTACTGGATAACTGCTGATCAAAATTTAACTAGAAGTTATCTAATATAAGGTATAGAGTATAGAGTATAGAGTATAGAGTATAGAGTATAGAGTATAGAGTATAGAGTATAGAGTATAGAGTATAGAGTAAAGAGTAAAGAGTATAGAGTATAGAGTATAGAGTATAGAGTATAGAGTATAGATTATAGAGTATAGAGTATTGAGTATAGAGTATAGAATATTGAGTATAGAGTATAGACCAATTCCACTTGAAATACTGTTAGATAATGCTTCCTAACTATTCACAAGCTGCACGCATTGTACAACACTGGTAGCAACTGAATATCCTCATATGTATATTACGTATACGCCTCATTGCCGCAATTGCCCATTGTTTTACAAGAGAGACAGACAAATATTTCACTATACACAAAGTCCATTCATATATCAATATATATATATTGTATATATAAAGCGAGAGAGATAGAGAGAGAGAGAGAGTGAGAGAAGAATATACATTTAAGTCCATGTTAGATATTTTGTACATAAATAAGCAAAATCAACGCCAACAATGCGTTTTAATATGACTTTTGTAAATCGTTTAAGATACGTTTGAGAGCACCCAACTCATCTCATTCCATCTCATCGGATCGCGTCGCGTCGTATCTCTGTATAGATGTGCCTCGATTATAGTCAGCTGCTGTCAAAGTATCTGTATCTGTATCTGTATCTATGTATCTGTATCTATGTATCTGTATCTATGTATCTGTATCGATGTATCTGTATCTATGTATCTGTATCTATGTATCTGTATCTATGTATCTGTATCTATGTATCTGTATCTATGTATCTGTATCTATGTATCTGTATCTAAGTATCTGTATCTATGTATCTGTATCTATGTATCTGTATCTATGTATCTGTATCTGTATCTGTATCTGTATCTGTATCTGTATCTGTATCTGTATCTGTATCTGTATCTGTATCTGTATCTGTATCTGTATCTGTATCTGTATCTGTATCTGTATCTGTATCTGTATCTGTATCTGTATCTGTATCTGTATCTGTATCTGTATCTGTATCTGTATCTGTATCTGTATCTGTATCTGTATCTGTATCTGTATCTGTATCTGTATCTGTATCTGTATCTGTATCTGTATCTGTATCTGTATCTGTATCTGTATCTGTATCTGTATCTGTATCTGTATCTGTATCTGTATCTGTATCTGTATCTGTATCTGTATCTGTATCTGTATCTGTATCTGTATCTGTATCTGTATCTGTATCTGTATCTGTATCTGTATCTGTATCTGTATCTGTATCTGTATCTGTATCTGTATCTGTATCTGTATCTGTATCTGTATCTGTATCTGTATCTGTATCTGTATCTGTATCTGTATCTGTGTCTGTATCTGTATCTGTATCTGTATCTGTATCTGTATCTGTATCTGTATCTGTATCTGTATCTGTATCTGTATCTGTATCTGTATCTGTATCTGTATCTGTATCTGTATCTGTATCTGTATCTGTATCTGTATCTGTATCTGTATCTGTATCTGTATCTGTATCTGTATCTGTATCTGTATCTGTATCTGTATCTGTATCTGTATCTGTATCTGTATCTGTATCTGTATCTGTATCCATCTATCTATTTTTATCTATAAGTTTGGTTATGTTGATTAAGAGAGCAACCGGCTAGCTTTTGAGTCTTTTCACGACTCGCTTAGCTTTTGAAGGGACTGCTAAAAACTTAAATAACTGTTTATTAAATGTGACTGCTTGTTAGCTGTCAAGTTGATTGAGCTTTAGGCAATGAGACATGACATTTCCAGTTGCGTGTTGTTCGAATACAATTTTTAATTTAGTTTTAAGTCTGTTTATTTTGTTGTTTATTTTCATGCAACGCTTCAATGCGTTCGAACAATAAAACCCATAAAAAAAAACCAATTGGTTGTTGTTTGTACGAATTTGATTTGATTCGATTTGAATTGCGATTAATTCAGATTGAACTTTAAAAATTATGCATTGAAAACTGTTAACAGTTTGCATTTCAATTAGTAAACATTTAAAAAATAAAATAAAAAAAAATTTTTTTTAAATAAAAATTTTTTTTGATTGAGTTTTGAGTGCTTTCGGACTCGCTTAATGCGTATGATTAATCGCATTGCGCATACGCCGCATTGTACGTTAGCCACATACAAATGAAGTCATCTATAAAAATTAAGTTTTCCGCAACAGCAGCAACAGCAACAACAACAACAACAACAACAAAAAGTAAAAAGAAAACTATACAATAGTCACAGCAACAACAACAACAACAACAACAGTCTTTTGATTTAGTTCTAAATTCTTTTTTTGCCTTTTTGTTGGTATTTTTTTTTGTGCATAGTAAATGTCATTAAGTTTCACTTAATGAGCCAATTTAGACAATTGATCCATATGCTTTAGTTTACGCGACACACACACACACATACATATATAAATAGATTATATGCGCTAGTATGTGTGTGTGTGAGTGTGTTTGTGCTAGTATGTGTGCATAAGTGTGTGTGTGTGTATATAGACGAAGAAACGGCAAAAAAAAAACGCGCCGACAAATGTGCAGAAAAAAATCCATTTCTAAGCGACGACGACGAACATTTTGAATTACATTATAGTTATACATATAAGCGTTATATATTAGTTATAATGTGTTATATATATATATATATATGGCATGTATGACGTCACTGCACACACACACACACACACGCACACTAAATCAACACTAATTGCTTAATTCATTTTGATTTTTGCCGCATAACAAAAAGGACAAAAAAAATCAGATACATATATATACTAGCACATAAATATGTATTTTTTTTGCTTATGGTTTTTTTCTTTTTAATGATTATTTAGTGATTTATTTATTTTGTATATTTTACAACACTTGTCTTATGTCCTCAATTTGTGTATTTCAAATTGAAAGTTGATTTTTAGGTTAGTTTTGCCTCGATCTGTGCTGTTTTTTTTTCTTCCTTTTTTTTTTGGTATTTGATTATATCTATTTTATTTGAGATTTTAAGTATGTAATTTGTGCCCGTACCCGTAGTGCTGCTAAGACCCCAAGAGTCTTCCATTGCTGCACGGTGTTGTAGTGGTGATGGACACTCGTAAACTGCGCTGCGGCCGCTATATGAAACGCAATCTCAATCTCAATCTCTGTCGCTTCCACTTCAATGGTGTTGATTTGCCTGGCTGGGGCTTGGTGGTGTTGGTGGCGTTCCCTCTCGCTGTCTCCGTCTTTGTCTTGCGTCTCTTCTCTTTAGTCGCTTTAGTCGCTTTAGTCGCGGCTTAGCCGCACACTGGCAACCCAGCCACCCACACACATATACGCACACACACACACACACACGCACAGCATGTAGCTGGCTTTAAGCCTCTATGTATATGAACGCGCGTTATTTTCAATTGCTCGTGAAGATCTTAGCGCAGGGGTGGGCGGGGACGTTGACAGGGGGAGGAGGCTGCTGGTACTAGTTGATCGAATGGGTAGGGGGGAGGTGGCAATTTAAAGCACAAGGCGCGGCGTGGCGCGACACTCAAACACACCCACACACAATGCCGTGTGTATGTGTGTGTGTGTGTGTGTGTGCGTGTGTCACTTAATGCATTTCGCGTTGTCGGGCCGCGTTTTAAGGCAGAAGGCATAAATCAAGGGGCAATCATAAAATAGCCGCCGCCACTGTCAGCCCGCCGTTGCCTTTCTTCCTACTCAATTTCTGCTTCTTGTTCAATTTCGTCTTCGGGTCTCGCTCTTGTTCTTGTTCTTGCTCTCGCTCCTCGCCAGCATTCAGCGTTCAGTTGCGCCTGCGATCTCGCTCACACGCACGCGCCTCGTGCCAGTCACGTATAACGCTTCTCACTTGTCTTTTATCTTTATCACACTTTTGTGCACAGCAACAATGACAATAGGCAAACACAAACAAATACAAAACAAAAAGCAACAACAACAAAAATGAAAGAAAAAATGTCAATCCCGAATCCCGTTGCTCAGTTGACCGCGCGCATCTTTCACATTTCTTTATGCTCGCTTACGCCTGTGTGTGCGTGTATGCATGTATGCATGTTCATATGCATGGAATGTATGTGTGGATGTATGTATGTGTATGACTGATGAATGTTTAACTGTGTGTGTGCGTGTATTTATAGTCTAAGCTTTTCGCATTTGGCTTTGGCTTCAGTTTAGTTTAGTTTAGTTTAGCATTTGGCTTTGGCTTTATTTTATTCTATATTGTCTTGATGCCGCCGACGTTTGACGTTAAACTGATTCGATGTTTCGGATAGCGCTTTAGTCGAAACTGAGCATCGACAAAAATTTTGCCGAGCTTGATTTAGTTTTTTCTTTTTTCTTTTTTTTTTGTATTTTGTATAGAGTCACCCATTCGGTCCGTGTCTGTACCTGCTTTATTCAAATACATATGTATGTATGTATGTATGTGTGTGAGTGTATGTGCATGATGCTTACATATAGACAGCTTAACTAGCCTATATAAACTATATACTTGTGCTTGTCGCACACATGTAAGTGCGATTGCATGCTGGCCACACACACACACACACGCACACATGCATACGTGCATAGCATGCCCGCAGCTCTGCTGCTCTTGTTGTTGTTGTTGTTATCGTCGGCATTTGAACAGTTGAACAGCATACAATCCTAGGCGCCAAAGGTCATGTCATGGTACAGCGACTAGCTAATTATGTTTTTTTTTTTTAATCTAAATAGCTCGTGCCATTAAAGAAAGTTATTTATTGGGTTTATTTATTTGTTTTTGGGCTTGGTTTGTTTACGAAAAAAAAAAAACAGTTACCTAGAAACCTAATCCAAATAAACTGTTTAATTAAACTATTTTCAAGTATTTAATTACAAAAAATTAAAAAAAAACTATATGTAAGCTGATATTGTTGCTGATTAGCAACATATATATGTATGTATATATGCCGACTTGCAAAGTGATATATATTACCATATAGTATATTCAGAGGCAAATCTAGCAAAACTTCTTGAAATTTGCTAGTTTTTGGGCGAAAAAAAAACTTGTCAGAAATTGTGAGAATATCAAAATATTGAATCTAGCATCGTTTACTTATGCGAATTGTAAGATTACGTGGACGAGAGAAGAACATAAAGATAGATAAGATGAACTAAAAAACAAAAACAAAAGTATGAACTTTGCAATCGACTGTAACCGACTGTAGTATACTCTACTTTAGCATAGCTCAAAAAGGGGCCGAACAGGATGAGTGGAGAACTTGACAGTATCAATAATATCCATATAATATGCAACATCGATCGCATAGATATCACAATTTTCTATATTGATCTATTTATAGATCTAACTGTAAAGCAGGCCAACAGACATTCTACTGTAAAGCTCTGCAATCGTAGCTCCAAAACTGTAAGCTTCAAAACTGTGAAGTATAAAGATAGATATAGATCGATTTACCACGCCACCTAGCGGCATATATATACAATTTTTAGTGAATTCATAGAGCAGATCACCCCAGAGATGCAGAGATCAATCATTTGTTAAGGATTGTTTTAGTTCTAGCTGTCAAATATTCGAAGCTATAGTTTTTACCATTACGCCAATTTAAAAGTCTTCATCTCCATAAACACACAGCAAGCTGTAAATTTCCGACAGCCAATATGCCCGTTTTTCACACTGCGAGCGAGCATTACACTAAAAAAAAATTGATATAGCAACCGAAATGAGGCGCCTCAACTAACAAGTAAAGTTTTCTTCCTCCACTCCCCTACTTCCTCTCCCTCCCTCTCTCTCTCGCTCACTCCTCAGTCAATTCGGTCTTATCGCATCTCAACGGATCTTAGTTTGCCTATGCTATATGTGCCCCCATTCATTAAATATTCATTCATCTTATCGGGGAAACATGTCTGAACACTCCGAAAAAAATACAAAAAATTCGTCATCTCCCAAAAAGGAAAAATTTGATTGAAAAACAAGTATACGAATCAGATCTTATTACTAGCATATCTCTCTCTCGCTCTCTCTTTTTTTCCCTCCCCCTCTCCCTCTCTCTGTCTGGCATGTATGTATGTTAATATTTATATTACAGTTAATCAAACAGAAAGCTTGACAAACAGGACAGCTTAAAAGCTAGGAAAATATATGCGAGATCATTTTATTTGTTTTGTTGTTTTTTTTTTTTTTGTCGCTTATCTCCGTCTACTTATGACGGCTGTCTAAAGAGACCTAAGCATTACGTGTCCAATTGGACTTAATCGAAGTTCCATGGGCAAGCAGCAAATGGTTTAGCTTGCTAATTGGATGGCTGCTGTTCTAATTGGGAAATCATTGGCTCGGGAAGTAAGTTAGTTGGCATGCTTATAAGATGCTGATTAGCTGAATCGACTGTTTGCATCTATAAATTCCAGATGATTAATTGATTAGCTGATGGACTGATTAATTCGATGACTAGTTGACAGATTAGCGACGGGTCCAACTGATTAACTCATTGGCTGCATAACTAATTGACTGACTGACAATTTGATTGATTGAATTGCTAATTGATTGATTAAATGACTGACTGAACTGATTGATCGACTACCTTTTAAGTGACTGATTGATTGATTGAATAATGGATTATTGGACTGAGTGACTGATTGTTTGACTAACTTCTGAGTGACTGATTGATTGAATGACTACTGGATTATTGGCATGATTGACTGGTTAGCTAATTAATTGATTTGATTGAATGACTGATCGACTTGATAGACTGACTGATTAGCAAATTGATTGTCTGACAAATTGATTTTATGACTAATTGATTGACTCATTGATTGACTGACTTATTGATTGATTTGATCAAATGACTGATCGGTTGATAGACTGATGGAATAAGTAAATGATTAGCAAATTGATTGTGTAACTAATAGATTGATTGACTGATTGATTCATTGACTTATTGATTGATTAACTGAATGACTGGTCGAACTTGATGATTACTCGACTGATTCAATGATGATCCATTCAACAAACTAATTGAATGATTAACTGCCTAATTGATTGATTGACTAACTGACCGATTAACTGACTGACTGACTGACTGATCTACACATACCTCTTCATATTGATCCAAGCTTTGTTCAGCGATCGTGCATATAGGAGGAAACAGCTCTCAAAACAGGAAGTTGATTTGGACTTTTGATATTGTGCCCTGCTCAGAGCTCGTTATGAAATTATTTAATAATACCTGGAATAAAAGTATAGAGAACAGAGCCTATATCTAAAATATTTATGTATGCAACTAAATAGTTATTAAATGGAACACGCACAGCTGGCACGAATGCTTTCCAATTGGCTTCAATTTCTAGTTAGACCTGGATGTAACTGTATACGTATGTGTATGTGTATGTATGTATATAAATATATATATACATTCCATATTTGTCAGCTGATCTGTCAGAAAAATAAAATATATAAGTCACATGTCTCAAATTTTAGACATTTTCTTATTGGCATTCTCTTTGTGTCGGATTTCCCAATTGGAGCTTCATATGATGCGAGAGCTTCTGAAGGCTATGAAATTGCTTATTGGAGTCCATACGTTTATTCTAATTGATATTACCTTTTCCATGAGTAAACAGAGTTCCAATTGCAAAGCTGGAATTCCAATTGGCATATACAGTCATTTGAGTGTCATTTCCAATAGTTCTGACTGGCATTCCCTTCTCAGCAGTTGTGTATTCCTAATTGAATACGTAATCTTAATTCCGATTGGCATACTTATGGCTCTTCTTATTGCCAATTCAGTCTAATTGCCATTAACTTCATTTGGAGACACTTGGTATATAAACTTAAGTAAATTCCAATTGGATTCCAGACCACTGTTCGGATTGGCATTAGCAATGCAGCTGTTAACTGAAAGTCGATTGTTTTTGTGCTTGATTTTGGTTTGTTTCTTTGTATTTAATTTAAGGTATCAACGGGGGGTGGGGGGACTATATAAGGCTATTATTATTTTCTTTTCTTTTGTTTGTCGTTTCAAACTTTAACAATTAAAACTAGGAATTTTTTTCTTTTACAAAACACATGCCGAAAACGCAAATGCCGCTGTCTATATACACGAAAAAAAAACAAAAAAATATTGATATATATACTATATATATATATATAAATATATACATATATGCATGTACATATACATGTATATACATATATATATATATGTGTATATATATGCATATATAACCCACTTAAATTAATTATAGCAAATGTCAAGGGAACAAATTGAAAGGAGAAAAACAAAAGGATCAAATAAAGGACTATACACATATATATATACATACATAGATATATATATATATATATACATGCGTATAACTATATACTATATATATATATATATACACATATATATATGTATAGCTGCATATATGTACATAGGCTAAATCAGTTTGGCATGCCGACGCCCTGCTGAAAGCTTAGCGTCTCCTGTTGCTTCTTCACCTCCTCCTGCATTTCGAGCGCTAGCTTCTTGTACTTCTCCGCCTCCTTTTCGTTCTTCTCGATGCCATCGCCGCGTGCATACATCTGGCTGAGATTGGCGCAAGCATACATGTTACGCAACTCGCAGGCCTTGTAGGCGAACTGAAATGCCTTCTTCATGTCCTTGAGCACAATGTAGTCGGTGTCCTTGAGCGTTTTGGTCTGTGCCGCGGCCGCCACATCTTCCGGCTTCTTTTGCACGCCCGAAATATGCATGCCGGACAGATAGAAGCAGGCGGTGGCATTGTTCATGTCACAGCTCTTGGTGAGAAACTGCAAACCCTGCAAGAGATCGGAGCAATCAGCGTGAATTCGAGTTGTTTAAGCTTCGATTAGTTGGAGCTAACTCACTTTAGGCACATTTCGGTCAATTTCTTTGGGCATGGAACGTGAGACGAGCAACAGACCGGAATGCAGACACGCATCCGAATCGTTCAGATTGCAGCCCTTCTCGTAGTACTGATAGGCGACGCGTGGCTCGCCTTTGCTGCCGCTCTTGCCTTTGCCCAGAAAGCTATAGTTGCCATATTTATAGCACGACTTGGCATAGCCATAATCGTCACATGTCGATTTGTATACTTTGGACGCCTTCTCGAAGTCCTTCTTGATGCCCTCCAAATAGTCGCCCAGCAGATGGCAAACTGCAATGAAAGCAATGCAAAACAATATTTAGATTGTGCAATCGCGCGATATAGATTTTCGCATCTCCATTTACAAATATGTTTTGTAATTCAATTACGAACACACAGAAAGAAAACCTAGGTTATGTTGTTGTTATTGTTGTTGTTGTTGCATTGGCCGCCTGCTGTTGCTGTTGTTGTTGGTATTTACCTTCCGGTTTCTTTTCGGAATAGCAGCCAAAGCGATATTCCACGCCCAGCTTATCCACATATTCCTTAACGTCCGACTCCTTTTTTAAGTCATATGCCATTGTGTTATGTTTTTCTATAAGTATTTATATATATAACAGCCAGTTTTGTCTATGTTATGTTGGTGTCGTCTTCGCCGCCGTCTTGCCGCTGCTGTTGTTGTTGTAGTTACTGTTGTTGTTGTTGTTGTTGTAGTTGCTGCTGATTGTGTGTGTGTTTTTTTTTAAGTTTAATGTGTTCTGTGTTTTTTTTTGTGTGTGTGTGTTTCTATTCCGTTCTGACAAGTAGTGTTGGCTAATATTTGGGCAGAAATTCAACAGCTATCGATTAATGCAGCGTGCTACTGTCACACTGGTTGAAGTCACTTTGAATGAAAAGACAAAAATTTTTTAGGTAAAATGTATAAATGTGATATATGCAATAAAAGCAGCGAAAATGGGGACGAAGATGATGCGCTGCTGTATGGCGAATGGATGGTCAAGCAGAACGTAACGGTGCACTACTATTGTCTGGTAAGCGCAATCAATTTAAACCATTATTTACATATATATTTATGGGCAAAGTTTTTCGCGCCCAACAGTTGCTGTCGACAAATTTGGCTCAGCGCGGCGGCGATTCGAGTGGCATTTTGGGCTTTCTGCTGCGCGATATACGCCTGGAGGCAGCCGCCGCCCAGAAGCGCAAATGTGCCTTCTGCCGGGAGAAGGGCGCCAGCGTTATCTGCTTCAAATGCCGCATCGTCTTCCACATGAGCTGCGGCCTGGAGAACCGCTGCGTCTCCCAGTTCTGTGATGACTTTCGCAGCTACTGCGAGAAGTGTGCGCCGCTGGACGACTACAAGCGACAGCTACTGGCCGACCCGCCAAAGAAGGCCCATTGCGACATATGCTTTCGCCACATCTCGCCCTTTATGCTGCACAACGTCACTTACGGCGACTGTTGCCGCCAGGGCTTCGCCCATAGGACTTGCATGCGGCGCTATGCTCTGGCCTCCGGCTACTATTTGCGCTGTCTTTGGTGCCGGTGTAAGGACTTTCACGACAGCATAAGGCTGCAGTCGGTCTTTGTGCCGGATCGTGATGCGACGTGGGAGCGACAGGCGGACGCGTACAGCGAGCTGCACAACAAGCGGATGCGCTGCGAGCAGAGCGTATGTCTGTGCCCCAAGGGACGGGACTTCAATGGGCATACCTGGAACATTCAGCCATGCATATTGTGCGCCGCCATTGGCACCCACTACAAGTGCTATATGGGCACAAAGCGCTTAGCGCGCAGCTCCAACGGCGGCGAGTCGAATAACTTCAAGTGCGAGATGTGCACCGAGGTGGAGGCGAAGCTCCAGCTGCCCAAGCATCAGCAACGCAATTCGCCCCGAAGCCTCTGGGAAAGAGCCTCAGAGGACACCATTGATTCATCATTTTATATGCCCAAGAATTGCTGCGAGCTGAGCGTCGCTGCCGACGATGATTCGCCAGTGGTCTCCGACGATGATTCCTCGACCGACGCCAGCGTCGTCACCGTGGTGCCCTCGCAGCGCCTGAAGGTGCTCAGCTGTGCGAAGCTCAACGAGATAGCAGAGAGGCAGTCACAGCTGCCGGCGCTGCCGCCTGCAGCTCCGATTCCCGTGGAGGAAACCATCATTGAGCTGCCGGACTCACAGTCCATGTCAGCGCAAAAGCTGTTGCAGAGCTGCCTGAAGCCACCTCTGCAGCTGCGTCAATCCTTTATATCCGTTCCATACTACTATCTCGTTGTCTACATATACAACGAGGAGCTGGGAAATCCCTGCAGGGGCACCTGCACCTTGCGCTTTACTCTGGATGATAAACGTCTGGGCGATTGCTCGGAGGAAACACTGCAGCAGCTGCAGCTGCTGGAGACGGACATTTGGTATTGTGACACCGACCGTGGCGTCTTTAACAAGATCGATCAGTACACCAAACAATAGATAAGGCTTCACCAATGCTTAACAATATATATATAAATATATATATATTACAATTACAACGACAAATAAAGATAATCATTTTTGATTTCCATCTAAGTTGTGGCACGATAATCGAAGAGCTTGGGCAAGACATCGCCGCACTTGGCGGAGATCTTGATGTCCGCCAAATGATCCGCGCGCGTCTCTCCTATGTTGACGATAGCCACGGGCAGCTTTAGATCCTTTGTCTGCAACACTATGCGATAGCCGGAGAAGACGAGCAGACTGGAGCCGAGCACTAGCAGTCCGTCGCTGGTGTAGACCATCTTGGCGATCTCATCTAGTCGCTCCCGTGGCACACAGTCGCCAAAGAAGACAATCTCCGGCTTTAGGTTGCCGTCGCAGTGCGGACAGGCGGGTATTTGAAAGTTTTCAATATATTCGACTGGGATTTCGACATCGCCGTCCGGCCGTATCATGTCCGGTGCATCCTTGAACGCCGGATTCATGGCGGTGAGTATGTTCTGGAATTCGTGTCGTTCGATACGATAGTCACAGTCCAGACACTTGACCACATAGCCGCTGCCATGCAGCTCCACAATGTTCTTTGTGCCCGCCTTGCTGTGCAGGCGATCCACGTTCTGCGTGACCACCGCCTGGATGCGCAGCTCACGCTCAAATCGCGCTAGAGCATGATGTGTAGCATTCGGCTGGGTCGCTGAGAAATTGGGCCAGCCGACAAAGTTCCGGGCCCAATAGCGTTTTCGTACTCCGGCGGATTTCAAGAATTCGATATGCTGGATGGGCTTGTGATTGGTGCGCGCGTACAGGCCAACGCCTTCAGAACGATAGTCGGGTATGCCTGTCAGCCAAAAAAAAGAGTATATTAGTATATGTACAGTAAACACTCGCTATAAACTCTGAGAGATCTGAATCGTTCGGCTTAGATCGGCTCGCAAAGGCTGTTTGCTATCAATCCCCTTTAAAGTTGCCCGAATTCAGTTCAGTTTCATAGCACTCAGCTTGACCTTGGCCTTACAGTTACCTGATTCTGTTGATATGCCCGCGCCTGTTAGCACCAAAATGTTTGGCCTGCACAGCAGGAAATCCTCGAGGCGCTTGATATCATCGTTCAGCGCGGGCTTGTGCTGCGGCACATATTGTTGTTTAATAACGCTGCGGCATCGTAGCACACCGCCCAGGCGCATTGTATAATAATTTCAATAAATTTGTTAAACAATACAAATTGAACTTCGTTAAATGTTAAATGCCAACAGCAGCTGACTCGAAGTGTGAATCTTGTTTTTTTTTTATATATTTTTTCTAATTTTCTTTATATATGTATACTAATTTGTTATAAAATCTCGTTTGTTTTTATTGTATTTGTGCGTGTTTTTTTGTCAATGAAACAGCTGATTGTACAGTTTCGCGAATTATACAGCACTGTTCAGTGTCGCTTGGCTGTCAACGCACAACGGACTGCATTTGTAAATATATCGCACGCGCAAGCGATAACAGCAGCGCTTACACGCTTGCTCATCTCTATGTGGCAGCGGCTGCAGTGGTGAAAATTTGAGAGCAGCCTTTTTTACGTGTAGTTTTTTTTTAATTGCATATGTATGTACAAAAATTAAAAAATTGAAACACAAAAACGCGCTAAAAAATACTAATATACGCGTGTGGTGGGCTTGAACGCGCACGCTCTCCTTGCTAGCGCTGTGTACACACACACCAATTTGCATTTGATCTAAAAAATATATCGTACACGATTCACGTTCACTCCAACACACCCGTGTGCCTGTGTGTATGTGTGTGTGTGTGTGAGAGTGTGTATGAGTTTGCTTGTATGTGTGCTGGTTTGTATGAATGTGTCGGCTTTAATTCGCACGCACGCCAACACCAACAACAACAATATACAAAATAATAGTATTTAATAAAAACAGGAAGAAGGCACAACAAAAGGAACAACCAAAATGTCATATCCACCGCGTGCGCCGATGCCGCCATACATGAATGCATCGATACCACCGCCGCATGTAAGTCGATTTATTAATATCAAATATTGCGAAAATATTGAAAATTTCCTTTTTTGCATGCTAGCTGATGCCTCCGATACCCCCGCCACGCAGTTACCGCAACTCGGCGACGATCAGCTCACAGCCAACAGTGTATCATCGGCCGCCGGAGCCGCAGCCCCAATTCCGTGGACCCGTCATTACCGTCTTCGTGGGCAATATCAGTGAACGTGTCCCGGAATCATTGCTGAAGCGCATCTTGGCCGCCTGTGGCGTCGTCATCAACTGGAAGCGCGTCTCCACATTCGGATTCTGTGAATTCGAGTAAGTTAGGCCCCATATCCGATTACTATATATATATATAACGATATCTAATTTGTCTGTCTCTGCAGTGGTCCGATTGCGGCGATGAGGTCTGTTAGGCTGCTCAGTGAACTGGAGATTGATGGTAAGAAGCTGGTGGCTAAGGTGGATGCTAAGAACAAAGTGCTAATCGAGGATTACAAGGAGAAGGAGTGCAAGAATGGCGAGGGCGGTCCCAATGCCATGGATGAGAAGACTGAGGACGAGTTTGCCACCAGCCAGATGCGCGATCTGCTCGAGGAGCATAAGCACGAATTCGAGGGCTTCGATGGCACCAATCGCGGTGATCTCTATGGGAGCAGCAGCAATAACAATCGCAACAAGAAGACGCGACGTGGCGAAGACGACATGAAGATCAAATCCTTGAACGACAATGCTCTGGAGGAGGAGAAACGCAATTTGATTAGCAGTGAGATTGGTAAATTCCGTAAACGTGCCGAGGCCGACGAGCATCGCAAGGAGCTCGAGAAGGAGAAGGAAAAGGAGAAGCAGCTGGCCAGCAAGGAGAAGGAAAAGGAACGCGAACGTAAAAAGCAACAGCGCGAATCAGAGCGCAAAATCAGCAGCAGCAGCGCCAGCGGCATTGCCAGTGCCAGCGCCAGCGCCAGTGCGAGCAAACCTTCCGCAGCGGGCAGCGAAGTGGAGGAGATTGTGGAGATCAATGACAAGGAGCCGCCCAGCAAGGAGTCAATCAATCAACGCAGTCGCAAAGAGTCGATTGTCACCATCGAGGAGTCGCCGGTGCGCTCGACCAAGGAGCGCACAAACAGCATCAATGACAGTCACAAGGATAGGCGACGTCGGGATCGACGCTCCAAGTCGCGCACCAAGGAACGCGATCGTGAACGCGAACGTGAGCGTGATCGCGATCGTGATCGTGACCGTGATCGTGAGCGCGAGCGTGAGCGTGAAATGATGCGTGAACGCGAGATTCGTGAGCTGCGCGACAAGGAGCGTGAGCGTGAACGTGAACGCGAACGTGAGCGTGATCGTGAGCGTGAACGCGAACGTGAACGGGAGCGTGAGCGAGAGCGCATGGAGATGCGTGAACGGGACAGAGAGCGCGAACGGGAACGAGAGCGAGAAGAGAAGATCATCAAGCCTGTGCGCGATGCACGACGCGAAAAGGAAATGGAGGAGGAGATGCGCGAACGTAAAAAGGCCGAGAAGAAGGCACGCGAAAAGGAGGCCGCCTACCAGGAGCGTCTCACTAACTGGGAGATACGAGAAAAGCGTAAAGCCAGAGAGAACGAAAAGGTGAACAGCAGCGTCTGCATACACTCAGCTTTAACTAAGCTGAATCTCGATTAGTATTAAGCATAGAAGGAGCTCAACAATTACTTAAGCTTAAGATAAGTCTTAAGTAGATGTCATCCTAGTGCAAAGTTAATCTATTATCAATTGTGCTATAGATGACATTGGCCTAAAGAACAGAGCTTGAACTTAAGCTGTAGATGTCATCCTAGCACAATGCTGATGTATTTTCAATTGTGCTATAGATGACATTGGCTAAAGAGCTTGAACTTAAGCTGTCAGCTAAGTCAAGTTATATAGATAGAGAGTGCGAGGCAGATAGTTTGTGGAGTCATAAATTGAATTAACTAATTCCAATGAAACGTATTTTAAGCAAATGTCATTAGAGCATAAGCCAAGGCTATTAGAAGAGAAGAGGGTATATTTAACTATATATACATATCTATATTGCTATCCTTAAGCAAATGTTATCTAGAGTCTATGCTTAGATAAGCAAGTGTCATTATAGCATAGCTCAAACAATAGCCATTGCTAGCTGGCAGCTAATGTCATTGGAGCATATTAATCTAAGAAATTACCTCAATCATTGCAGTATCGCCTCAAGGAGATGCTACGCCAGGAGGAGCGCGAAAAGGACGCCAAACGTCTGAAGGAATTCGTTGAGGACTACGATGATGAACGAGACGATGCGCTCTATTATCGTGGCCGTGAGCTGCAGCAGCGTTTGGCGGAACGAGTGCGCGAAGCGGATGCCGATTCGAAGGATCGCGAAAAGGAGGCCGACGAACTGACCGAACTGAAGAACAAGATCTTTAGCGGCGAATATGAGAATCCGTCGCAGGAGTTCGAAAAGGCGCGACGTGAAATCGAAAAGCTCTACGAGCCGCGCATTCTGATCAATGTGAATCTGGAGGCGCAGCGACGTGACGCCGAGCCACAGGAAGAGCAAGAGCAACCGCCGCAACAGGAACAGCAGCAACTGTTGCAGCTGCAGTCGGAGCGACGCAAGCAACAATTGAACGAGGATTATGATAGCAGGGACAGCGTGATTGGAGTGGGAGCTGGTGCGGTGGTGCATAAGCCGCCGCCATCGGAAGATTCCATATCGACAAACGATGATCGCGCCTCCATGGCGGACACAGCCTCCAATGCCAGCGGCTATTCACATCTCAAGAACAGCAATAATAACAACATTAGCAACAATAGCAATCAGGCTGGCGCAGGCGAAGGTGGAGATGGCGACGAAAGCGTTAGTCGACAGAATAGCGAATCGAGAGATTCATTAGCCAACATCCATACACCTACGATGAATGCCATAGAGAATGATCATCAGACGGTGGCAGCAGCCGCTGCGGCTGCCTCAGCAATGAGCATGCCGCTCATCTCTCTCACACTCGGCAATAGTCTCAAGAAGAAGGTGATTGAGACAACGGGCGTCTTTATCAACGATGATGACAACGATGAGAACATCAATCCTAAGAAGCGCAAACTGGTGCCTTTAGGTGAGTAAGAGAGAGTGGAAAAAGGTGACCGATCTACACAGGGGGTTCAGAGTGAAATAGAGTCATGATAGGAGATCTATGGCGAGGCCTAGACATGTGTTAGAGCAGGACAGTATATAGATTGTAAGATACACTGTAAACAAAAAGAAAAGTTAGCTCGATTGTAACTGTTTATGTGAACTAGGTTAGCCAAGTTCGAGTAGTACACAAGTTTGTCCTAGGATATGCTATAGAAAAGCCATAACTGGATAGATTTTAGGCTCTAGTTTATGATAAGACATGTGTTGAGGTGGGACAGTGGGACATATAGATAGATTTCATAAGTTGATAAGATAAGCTAATGTCAAAGAAGAGAGTTATTAGTCCTACAGACTTGTATCATATAGTAGTTATCAGATATAACTATTATATCAGGTCCAATAGCCTTATGCGATATAGTAGTTATATATGAAATATAGACAAAGTATTAATTTCAGAGTTCTGTCAGGCAGTCATATTATATATAGATGTTATAATACTCTAGAAACAGTGAAATTCTAACTATGAAGAGCTATATCTCTATACAGATCTAATCTTTGCTATGTATAGAGCAGATAGACAATAAATGCTCTGTATTCCCGATCTATATTTCAAATTCCAATCTATGTATACCCATCTATAGATCTATATGTTATAGATTAGATATCCAAGATATCCTAAGAAAATCCCATTTATAGATCCATTCCACACATGTAGAAATTGATGTTTTGGATGTCCACAAATAGTAATATATATATATATATGGTTTATCCATTGCAGATTATGATGACAATATAAGCAATAGCACATCATCGATAAGCGCATCCCAGACGGCTGCGGAGCGTCAAAGTTCTGCTGTATCAGCGGCGACAGCGGCTGCCGCTGCTGTTAGCCAGAAGATAGCAAATGCGAGCGGCGGTAGTGGCAGTGGCGGTGGCGGTGGCGGTGGCAATGGATCTGGTTCAGCATCCTCCGGTTCAAGTGGCAAGAATAGCAGCAGCCAGCACGGCAAGCATGGCGGCAGCGGCGGTGGCGGCAGTGGCGGTGGTGGCGGCGGCGGCGGCAGTAGCAGCGGCGGCAGTGGCGGTGGCAGCGGCAGCGGCAACAATGCTGGCAGCAAACACCATGGTAAGAATGATGCAGCTGCATCTGCGGGGGGCGCAGATGCTGGCGCGCCAAACACCAAAAAGGATGAGAATGGTGCAAAGGTGCATGATGAAAAACGGCGGCATATAAAAAGCATTATTGACAGGATACCCACGCAAAAGGAGGAGCTATTTAATTATAAGCTTGACCGCAACGAGATTGATAGCGGTCTAATGGAACGCAAGATACGTCCATGGATCAATAAGAAAATCATCGAATATATCGGTGAGCCGGAGCCAACGTTGGTCGACTTTATATGTTCCAAAGTATTGGCCGGCAGTCCGCCCCAGAGCATATTGGACGATGTCCAAATGGTGAGTATACAATGCAAAATATATATATGAAATTCACCACACACTGCAAACATTTATAAACAACACACACACACACTCTCCCACTCTCTCTCTATTTCTTTCTCGCTCACTCTTGCGCGTCAGGTGCTGGACGAGGAGGCTGAAGTGTTCGTGGTGAAAATGTGGCGCTTGCTCATCTACGAACTGGATGCCAAAAAGAGTGGCATCGCTGGCAAGTAGATGACAGATGGCAGCGCCTGTAACGGAGACGTAGCTATAACTTTAAGTTACATTTGTAATGCCTAGATACTATACAAAACAAAAACAAACAAAAAAAAATGAGAAAGAAAAAAAACTAAACAAAACAAAACCAAACACTATGATTATGGAAATTGTACATACATAGGCCGTACGGCTGGAATTGTTTATTTGGCGAAACATCGCTTTAGCGTCAACAAATTTTGTCACTTCATGTTTTTAGCGGTAATTACAAGCGAAAGGAAAATCAAATTATATAAAATTCATTGATATGTAAATACACTCACAAACACACACATACATATACACACACGCAAACACCAATCCAAATGAATGAAAAGAAATTGAATAACAATCGTGCTCCATGTACATTTCTATCTAAAAATCGTTTTTGCTTTTCTATGTATTTTTTTCTCTTTTATTTTTAATTTTTTTTCAATTAAATTTAGCGCAAAAAGAGCTTTTGACTTGAAGAAATGTCTTCATAAAAAAAATTTACTAATAAAAAGAGACAGAAAACAAAAGAAACGAACTATAAAACTATGCGAGGGAGCGAGAGGGACAGCGATAGAGCGCTTGCGCAGCTGGGCTAAAAATAACGGGAAAGAAAAAACAGTGGAACAAATTATTGTTAGCCAATCGCTGCGTTGTTGTATGGGATAATTATATTTACAGTTAAGGTACATATAAACAATTGCGTCGTATTGCTTACCGTTACAAATATCGAAGCATTTCGTGTTTTTGTATGTTTTTTTTTTTGTGGGATATGTTTATGCTAATGAAATTGATACGTTTAAATAATAAATATACGCTACAAATTTAAGAAATATGAATTATCGAAAAGCATAAAGAACCCAGTATAAAGCACGGCGCGCACGTCAACAATAACACGTCGATGGGCTGGCATCCACATCCTGGGTGTTCTCGATAGTCATGCCATTCGCGGTATTTGCATTGCCGAAATATTCCGACGAGACAATCTGCAAAAATTCAAATTTTAACAGAAATGAATTTAAATAATCGATAAGTAATCGTCATAAAAAAGCCCACCTTCTCCACAATATCCTTGAACACATCACTGACGTACTGATCACATTTGGCCGATGTTTCGATGAATAGCGCACGATGTTTGCGCGCAAATTTGCGTCCATCCTCCCTATCGACGACACGGTCCTGATCAATTTTGTTGCCGACCACAATAATCGCTATGTTCGGATTATCACTGTAGCTGTCCAGCTCGGCCATCCAAGCGTCCAGTTTGACCAGAGATTCCCGATTTGTAATGTCATAGACGAGTATGGCGCCCAGCGCCTTGCGATAGAAACTGGGCGTCAGACTGCGAAATCGTTCGGCGCCCGCTGTATCCCACAGTGCAACCTTGTAGTCAATGCCATCCACATTCATGACGGCACTCTTAAAGTCCATGCCAATTGTGACGTCATGATTATCATCGAACTTGTTCTCAACGAATCGACGTATCAGGCTGGAAATATGCAACAAAATAACAATAACAATAGATTAGAACATTCGAATGAACAACACGCATTTATGACTAAGGCTTAGGTTAAACTAATCTCAATTTACGTCTTGTTTACATGTGTGTACGTGTATGAGTATTGTGTGTGTGTGTGTGTGTGCAGATGAAATACGCAATTGCAAATGTTAATTGGAATTGTGTAAAGTTGCTTGCCTGGATTTTCCAACGCCGCTCTCTCCTATGATAAGCAGCTTTATTGCTCTGTCAGCCATGTTTGCTATTTGCTTGTTTTGGTTTCTTCTTAACAGTTAATTCATTAACGATTAAACTTAAACAATTTGTTGATTTGCTTGTGCTGTGCGGGGGCCGTGGGCTGGATATTTTGGCGTTGCCATACTGTCTTTCGCTGAACAGCATTGCTCCACACGGAACAGTGTTGGGTAACATGTGCCAAGTGCTGTAAAGTGGCACAGCTGTCAAGTGTCAAAATCGTCGTTTGTTTTCATGCGACAGCCCTCGTTCGATTGCCCGGCCCTAGTTCTTTCTTTTTTGACGTGACCAGCGAGAAAAATGGTTGGTACCGAGTTTTCTGTGAATAATAATTCTAAAAAATAAATAACATCCGTGCATGAAATAACAAAGAAATGTATGAAATACACAACCAACTGTGCATACTTATTGAGTGGAATTTTATTTTTTTTCTTGTGTACGAATTACTAAAAGTTTTCTATAAAATTGTTTTTGTACTCTTCTCACATAGGTGAAGATCAAGTGCTCAGAATTGAGAACCAAGGACAAGAAGGAGCTCACCAAGCAATTGGATGAGCTCAAGAATGAGCTGCTCAATCTGCGTGTGGCCAAGGTCACCGGCGGAGCACCATCCAAGCTGTCTAAGATGTAAGTCCTACAGGCGCCCCCTTCTCCCATTACACTCTGTTTAATTTGTTTCTTTTTCCTCTTCCTCTCGCTCAGCCGCGTTGTCCGCAAGGCCATCGCACGCGTCTACATTGTGATGCACCAGAAGCAGAAGGAGAATCTGCGCAAGGTCTTCAAGAACAAGAAGTACAAGCCTCTGGATCTGCGCAAGAAGAAGACACGCTCCATGCGCAAGGCCCTGTCGTCGCGCGATGCCAACCGCAAGACCCTCAAGGAAATCCGCAAGCGTTCCATCTTCCCACAACGCAAATATGCCCTTAAAGCATAAATGAAAATATATTAAAAATATAACCCAACTGGCAGCAACAATCTGTTGTTGTTGCTAACTAGTGTGCGCTAAGAGTTCTCCTGAAAACAAAAGCAAAAGGAATAAGAATAAAACCATTTTTTTTAAATGTGAACCATCCATGTGTATATATATATATGTGTGTTAAACAACGGAAATCCTCGTGTGTGTTTGTGTGTGAGCTGCCATACAGACTCTGCTGTGGCGCAATTTAGCAATACTTGCAAAAGCACGAGCCTGGCCCCTGACCTGTCGCTAGTGTTGCCCATTTAGCTATTTTCCCGTCAGTTGTGTGTTTTACTTATTGTAATATGACGACTGGCATGAATGATAGCTACTTTTTGGCTTATTGAATGGCTTTTTTTTTAGCGTGAATGAAAAATTGTGATATAGCAGCTGGCGGGAATTAAATCTACTTTTTTGATTAGTGAGTGGCTTTCTTTTAGCTTGAACTAAATGTTAACAAATGTCAAAATTGCATGTTTTCTCTAAGCATTATTGCAGCTTAATCTTCGGTACTCATACCAAGAGATGCGAACAATAAAAGCTCATCATTATCAGAATGATATGTGAATTATAAAATTGATGAATTGATGATGAATGCGCATTTCAAAAAGCTCAACTGAGAAAATTTGAGTGAGAATTCGCCTGATGTTGCTTATGAAAATACTCTAGTCTACTCTTTTTCAGTTTTTTTCGCTTCCTTTCCAGCTCAAATCAGCTGGAAAAAATGGCAACACTGCTTATAAAATCTAAACTCATTTTGGTGTGTGCTTACAGCTGCTCAAACAAAAATTTCCCTAATATCCCTTTGTCTAGCTATTTCTGGCTTCTTTTTAGACTCGTCGATCTGGCTAGAAGCCTGAAGAGCTGGTAACACCGTCAGGCTGTCACTGGTAGAGTTGTATTAGTGTATATATATGTGTGTGTTTGCTTTGCGCTGTCAAAACTTTTTCTACATCTTCCAAGGAGCTGTCTTGCCAGAGAAGTTTTTTTATTGCATAACTCCAGCGATTTATAGTTACAGATATATTTATATAAATAGAAAGTAAGTGAAATTGACAGCCTTATGGTATTAAAGGCCAATTGGAAGTATATTAATATAATATTAGTTGCATATAGTTGCAGTTTCACTGAAGTTTAGTTGCCTAGACCAAGGGCTAACACATTTGTATACACTTTTCCCAGGGTTAACGTTTTGCATAGACAACACACTTCTTATTAAAGGGCTAAAGTTTTGCCTAGACACAAGGATTAACATTTCAACACACTTCTCCCACTTAAGGGTTAATGTTTTGCCTAATCACAAGAGATAACACATTGTACACACACTTTCCACTTAAGGGTTAACTTCTTTAGCCCCTAAAACCCAATCAATATTGCCTTTTCCTCTCCCTCTCATCGTCGATTCCAAGTAGGCTTTGCTTTTACTGCTATACAACATTGACTTCGTAAGCTGTCGTTGGCACAGAAACTCATTGTATTATAGAGATCTCACTCATCGAGTACATAGTAATATTTCAAATATATATGTGCATACATATATATTTCTAAATTTATATATTTAAACAATTAGCGGATCTAACGAAGCAGAAGAACCTTAAAATGGCCGTCAACGTGCACTCAACCAATGTGTCCTCGCAGAATTGGTCGCGCCACGAGATGCTCACCTGGGTCAATAATCAGCTGAAAGCTGAGTTTACCAAGATCGAAGAGCTGTGCACAGGTAAGTGAAAGTAAACTGAAAGTGGTAAGGAAAGAAAGTCGGTGGTCAATGGGCTAATTTGCATAAGTAATCCATATATATCTATATCTATATATATATATATATTTCAATCTGAGGCAACTTTAATTTCCTTTTTGATAGGCGCTGCCTATTGCCAATTCATGGACATGTTGTTCCCGAACTCCGTGTCGGTCAAGCGCATCAAGTTCCGTGCCAATCAGGAGCACGAGTTTGTGCACAACTTCAAGCTGTTGCAGGCTAGCTTTCAGAAGAAGGCCGTACACAAGGAGATACCCATTGAGCGGTTGATCAAGGGTCGTTTCCAGGATAACTTTGAGTTTTTGCAATGGTTCCGCAAGTTCTTCAATGCCAACAACAAGGGCAAGGCCTACAATGCTCTGGCTGCACGCGATGGCGTGCCCATGAGCTTTGGTCCGAGCTCGGGTAGCTTCCCCAAGAATCCGTCACAGAGCGCACGCTCCGTTTACAGTGCTCATCAGGTGCGCACGCGCACTTTTGTCAGCGATGCCCATTTGACATATCGCAAGGAGAAGGAAACTATCGATATACCGGACGACGGTATCGATATGCAGGGCGTGCTCCATGAGCTAGAACGTGCCGAACAGGATCGCGATATGTATGTCTCGAAGTTGCGCGATGTCAAGGTCATTTGCGAGGAGAACCAAGAACAGAATCCGATTGTCGTTAAGAAGATACTTGATATCATCAATGAGGATCCCATCGAGACATTCCCATACGATGACAAGACATTCAATACCGACTTGTTTGATCAGGCCAATGGCAGGCAGTGCTAAGCTGGACTCACATACACTCACTCACACCCACAGTCTCTCGCATATACACTAACGTATACAGCACTCACATAGACATACAGTCGCTGTCCTCACACTGGCTATCAGACAGGCACACAAATACTTATTTTATACATGGGCAACTACACTGGTTGGCTGACTCTGATTTCACAATTTGTTAACTGTTCTCTGCATAACGATAATGAATAATTACGATGTTTCGATGTTCGCGTTCAGTGGTTAACTTCTCAGTTTGTTCCACCATAATATACCCTATAACAATTATCCCATTTATAGATAGTTAACTGCTGAACGCGTTCATTTCGTTGAGTTTGATCAAAATTCATGCTGTTTCGATTATTTATTTTGCCATCTCTAGGTGCTCTTTGAATAAAGCTCTTTGATTTACCGTTAGTTGATTTGCCATCGCTAGTCTGTCGTGGTGAATTGCTTGGCTTTACCGTTAGCATGTGACTATTCCCAAGGCAAGTGCTGCACACTTTAGCCATTTTAAAGCTATATTGAATATCTTTCTTAAATAAACTGAAAATACTTTGGATTATCGTCAATATAATTCTAGATATATTTGTTTGCTTTGTTTTTCTTAAGCGCTCGATTAATAATTAATTAAATTAAAAAAAATTGTATATATTAATAAGTAGTTAATGTCGTATTGCAAAATTCGAATACAAAAGACTCATACTGAATATGTTTGGCACATTTGGTTAATACTATTCTTTTGAACAGCATGAAACAATGGCGTGCTGCGAATAACGCCCGATAATTCCTTTGAGTTTTTGCTTTGGTGATAGTTTTTACTTGGCATCGGCGACAGCGGCTCACCCCAGAATTTGAGCAATGCGAATATCTTGTAGTAGGCGACCCTAAAAAGAAATACAAACATTTGTAATGTTAACGAAATATAGACATGGCTCGTTCGTCATAGTGAGTGCTACCTGTAGTTGCGATTGCTGGCCGCATAGATAATCGGATTGATGACACTGGAGGCCCAGGCCATTACCGAGGCAATGATGTGCAGCCAGGGATAGGAGGTTTTGCGCTCATCATCCACCACATTGGCCAGCATCAGGGGCAGGAAACAGATGAGGAAGCAAACGAATATGGTGACCATCATTACAGTGAGGCGATTATCCTCGCGCGCCTTCCGAGTGCTCACTGTGGTCACATACGATCCAGATGCTGAGCCGGCCGCCTTGGCAGCGGCGGCTGCGGCGCCAATTTGAAAATTGTCATGACTGCGTATCTTCTTCCTTTGATGAAGTACAGTTATATAGATGCAGGAATAGGAGATGAGTATGACCAGGCAGGGCAGCAGAAAGCCAATGATGAACAACGTCTTCTTAATCGATTTGCCATCCTTCTTCAATATCGTGCACGAGAACGTTGTCTCATCCAGGCCCATCTCACCCCAAATGCCCAGAATCGGTGGCAACTGAAATCGGCAGATGTTTAAAGGTATATATATATATATACATATGGCAGAGTTATTTCAAAGTTACCAGCAGCAGGAAGGAAACAGCCCAAACGAACACCAACTGCAGCGTTATAAGCCTCGGCTTATAGATCTGTGAGTATCGGCTATGGCAGGCGATGAGTATATACCTGGTAAGATAGGAGAGAGAGAGTTGATTAGTTTTTATGTTCAAATACTTATTGAAGTATACACGTAAATCTATTTGAATTCTAGTTCCAATTCGAATTCCTACCTATTGAGTGTAATGCCCACCATGCTGAGCAAAGAGACGGCCACATTGCCATAGAAGATGACGGGAAAGATCTTGCACAACGTCGTCCCGAATGTCCAGCTCTACAATAGATTTATAATGAGATTAATTTTCGGTTTCCAATTGCGAATTCGATTGCGACGCACCTCCTGAAAGAACCGAACGGCTGTCAAGGGCAGACTGAAAGAGCAGAATAGTAGATCCGATATGCTCAGAGATATGACGAAGGCCGTTGTCGCATGTTCTCGTATCGTCGGACTCTTCAGTAGAGCCAGCAGCGTTATCAGATTGCCTAGAAATTGAAAATTATAAAATGTAAAAATATATTTTATTTGAGAGAAAGGGCGAGAGAGAGAGAGAGAGAAACAGGGCATCAAACAAATAGATAGATGAAAGAGAAAGAGAGGCAGAGAAACAAGGTAATCGAAAACTCTGGTCATAGTTTACTCTCAATCTATCCTCGATAGCTAAAGCCCGTTAGTAATGCTTTCATTATATAATGAAATTATTTATGTATTTCCATAGAAATTAAATTTAATCTTCGATTAGCAAAGCAAATGCTGACCATAGGGTGACCAAACAAGGGTGTTGCTATTTCCGATAACCATATCACAAGCTATTAAACTTATCGATAACATGTACTTTTTCATAGATTCAATAAGTTTTGCCATTTGATCATGAATCGTCTTAGCTCTGTCAAATGAGTGGAAATTCCGAAGTTCCGGCTTAGGCGTCATCTCAGTCATCTTACGATAAGCGTTTAGTCAATGTCATGTGAATTGACATTTTTCGATTATAGTCTCTAATGGCATAGATGTAACTTTCAGATACATCCAGAAATTACGTAATATCTGCAATTGTTTATTGTTTTATAGCGATTTCTTTTGCTCTGGCGCCTATTTGGTCACCCTATGGCTGTTGATGAATCAGTTAATCAATCAATCAATCAATGGATTATAGTTAATATTTGAAATGTAAATTGATTGAGAATCGTTGGCTTAAAATCTCTCCACTTACCAAACACGCCGATGGTCACAAATACGCAGGCACAGATGGCAGCAAAAAGCGTTGCGGAATGCGGGTATATCGACTGTGTGGGGGCATCCATGCTGCAAAGCGGAACACAAACACAATTTTATTAATTATTATTATTATTATTAGCTAATTTTGGAATACACAATAAAATGCGCTAAACATATGCATAAATACCATATATATATATAGAGATCGTTTGAGATTTCGTGCAAATCAAATAAGCTATAGATCAATATTTGATTGAAAGAAACAAAGGTGCTAATAACAAGCCAACTCGACTACGATATACCCTAACTCATGTATTAAACTAGACTTTAATCTTTCTCTCTGTATATATATTGAATCCCTAAGTATAGTCTACATTTCTCTTTCTATAATATCTGCTTTAATTGATTAAAAAGCTTTCGATATACACAAAAATATGTATATATATATATATATATATATCAAAACTAGCAGAAATTCGACAACTCTTTTAATCAAGCAAAGTTATCGATTATCGTCCTGTGAGGCTATCGTCCTGTAAGGCTATCGTCCTATAGGGCTACCCACATAAAATAGTCTATAGTATCTAGCTCTAATAGATTCTCAGAAAGAGAAACAAGCCTAGATCAGCTCATCTGTTGATCCTGATAAAATATTTATATACTTTATGGGCTCTGGCACGCCTCCATATGTCTGCAACATACATTCCTGAATTCCCATTTTCAATGGCTAAGCTTACAACACGCATCCACTCTAAGCAAATAAACAAAAACGTAAAGTTCCAGATTTCATCTCATGCAAACTCAGTAAGTTTTCAACATGTTTTTATGCCTGACAATCTATAGTTTTGTTTTTCTAGGTCCCGATAGACATTAAAAAAAAAACAAAACAAAACACGTTCTAATTGCCAGATTTACAATTTTTCACTTCCTGTATTCTTATCCCATTTCGTTAAAATGTTATCATTCACATTTCGCTGTAAGTGAAAAACGTTGTAGAATCATCCAAGTTACAGGCGCTATCAGCAGCCAAATGGGGAATACGCATTTACATATATGTATATATATATATATATATATATATATATATATATATTTATATATATACAACATTTTTATCACCAATTCAATTTTATTTCGAAAAAAATATCAAAACAAAAAAGGAAAAAAAAGATAAGCTGCTATGAAAAGGTCAAAAGTGTGTAAAGGAAATACTCTGAAATGAGCAGATATCAGGTTATGTAGTATATAGAGCTAATTACAAGTAAGTCGAGAAGGACTTGTAGCAGAAATTCAAAATGAGAAGTAAAAACTGAAGCAATATATATTTATCATATATAATATTTAGATATAGATTTTTACAAATAATTACAAATACAACAATTTTTCGAAAATAAACAAAAACTTCGCTATACTTTTAGAACAGACCTCGTATATATCTTCTATATATACATATATATAGTTCAGGCTCTGTAATTGATTGATCAGACCACGTATATATCTTAGTGTATAGTTCAAGCTCAGTATAATGGATTGATCAGATTGAGAAAGTTAGAACAAAAACAAAATTTACTTCTTATGCAACACAGTTTAACAGTGTTAAAAAAAAACTTTTTAATTATATAAGTTAGTTTATAAAATTTTGAAAACTGATTTGAGAGAAAGACTTCCTCTATGTCTTTCTAAGAGATACCAAATATATTAATTATTATTAAATAATTATTGTTTAAATTCTGAACTCATTTTGAAACTCTATTAGCTCTATATTTCCATCTTATACAACACTGTTTTCCTTTGTTTTTAAATTAAAAACTAGAATACAAGGGGACAAAATAAATAATTTTCGAAAACAAAAAAACAAAAGTCGCGATACTATTTGAACAGATCGCGTACACTATTCATCATCTCTTATACCTTCTAAATTTTCAAGTTAGTTTCTATTTCAAAAGTTTTTTTTTCCCGAATTCTATTCTTTAACACATGTTGCAAGAACTTGAACCGAACTTTGCGACGCGATCCTCCACAACGAAATGTTGAACCGAAAATACAAGAAAAAAATACGAAATAAATAAATAAAAGAGAGAATTTATCATTGCAGAGCGAGAGAGCACAAGAGAGAGAGAGAGGGAGAGCAATGAAAATGAAATTTTCAATTAAGCTCTGTTTGTTTTTCGTATTGTGACAGTTTTCATTGTTGTTGTGGGTAGTTTCGTTGTCTCCCTGTATACCCTGCTTTTTGGCACTATGTTCCGAAATGGGGTAGATTAGTTTTGTGAGAATGTATAAAGAAGACTTTGATAAAGTGCATATATTTATGATCGATTTGGTTATCGATTTTATGTGTAAATATCGATAGCCTGTATCGATAACCAGAGTATGTTTGTTGTTTCCTCAAGCATAGCTCATGCACTATTCTAGGTTAAAACAGGTTTTATCGATAAAAATCGATTTTGTTTGTTGTTTTTTTTAAACATAGCTCGACCACTTCAATAGCTAAGTAGATCAAATTTGAATTATATAGTCATGTATACTAAATATAGCGCAAATGTTTATTAACTTTCTTTTATAACTCTTTCTATCTTTATAGGTATTTGCTAGAAATCGATATGAATACTTGAGTTTTTATGCATAACTCGAGAAGTTTAAGAGCTAAGGTCATCAAATTTGGTATGCATTTGCTTTTAAGCCATGTACACATAATAAATATCTCAGTTTTTAATAACTCTAACCAGTTCTATTATAACTAAGATGTTATCATTATATCTATTCATTGTATCTATACAACTGTCTATTAAGATATGTTTTTGTTGCTTATCAAATCCCTTTACTATATAGTATGGGAACTTTCAAGCAACAATCATATTTCCAATCAAAGTTCAAGATCAGCAGCTCGACTTGTTGCTATAGGGTAGGGTAGGGTATTTACTAGTCATTCCCCTTTTCCACGCTGTTACTCGTTAGGGTTTTTATTTCTCTGTATGCAGCTGAAGAGATAACAAGAAGTGGCAGGTCGGACGCAGCGTTTCAACTGTTTTGCATAGAAACAATTTCATTTATTTAATGCCTGCCCCGCCGGGCCTGGGCATGGGCCTGGGCTTGGGCCTGAGAGGCTTTTTATTTGTATTTGGATCGCCTGAATTAAAAAGCGCCTTGTTACGCATTTAACGCGATTTCCGGTGACTCTTTGCCCCAACCATCATTGAGTGGTTCAGTCCCTCATCCACCATCTCCTCGCCCTTCCTCCTCTTCTTTCTCCCCCGCTAGCTAAATTGTGGTTCAGTTTCCATCAGTGTTTGGTTTTTTTTTTTTTCGGGGTTCTCTGTGTCGAGTTCTTTTGGGGTAAACTGCGCGGCCCGCTTTCATGCATGATCCAACATGTGTGTGCGGGTGTGCGTGTTGTGTGTATGCTCTTCTTCTTCTTCTTCTTGAGCTATGAATTGTTGTCTTTCCCAACGCCCTAGCATAGGGCATTATGAATATGTCAACAATATGCGTAAGTCTTTGATAAGAAGACTATTGAACATGCTTATGTATATCTTATATATATTTATGATATATATCTAAAGACAGTTCTTTATCTATGTGTGTGATCTGCTACTTCTTGGGGGCCTTTCCCCTTGGCGCATACTAAATATATCATCGAATAGGTATAGGGTTTTCAAAAGGAGATTATAACATACCTATACACATATCTTATATATATTTGCTATGCTTATCTACATAGCAATATCTTTGTATCTATCCGTCTCTAAAATTATCTTATGTATATGATTGATTCCTATCTATATGATAATATCTATGCCTGTTTTTGAAGGTAAATTTCTTATTTCCATAATCCATATCTGTATAGCATTATATTGTATATTTTATACATATATCTTATACATATTCTAGAGTCGTAGCTATGGTTTTGTCTAAGATTATCTGTTGTAATATATAACTTTCATAGGAACTAAGAGTGGAACATTTGAATTCTCTTCAACTTGCTTCAAAGTTTCCTAATTAAAATCTATAATAAATAAGTTTTCTCTTGTCTAAATTTTTTATATATATATATCATATGATAATATCTTAATGTGAATATACTTAATTTACTTTACTAACTAATTTCTATAGGGTATTTTAACTTCGACCTTTACTTTCTTCTCTTTTTTTAATTTTAAAACCGCTTTGGATATGAAACAGAAATTGAAATCTGGATATGCACAATATATGCTGGGTGTGTGTGTGAGGGTGAGTGTGTGTGAGGGTGTGTGTGTGTGTGAGTATGCGTGTGAATGTGTATGGTTATGCTTCCCCCAACTTACTCCCCCATTCGCATAATGTTGGGCCACTGATATTACAGATAAGCTGGCTCATTTATGCAAGAGAAACATATATATGTATATATCTATATATGTACATATGTATGTATGCATGTATATATATTTATATGTCATATATACATTCGCTCCAAAAGAGGGTCGGTTTATATGGTAGCCAACAGCATGATCATATGCATATGCTAGGGGCAACAAGTTTTTAGGGTTCCACTGCCACGCAACGAGGGTCGCTCCATAAGTAGGTCATAAATCAATGCTTCATAAAATCAATTAACACTAAATGAGATATATATACATATAACTATGATATATACATGCAAATATAAACTTTAAACTAAGCCATTAGGTAATTTATATGCATAAAGAGCTATATATGTATATGAGCTCTTCTATGTGAATCTCAATTGTACTGTGTGAACTGAAAAGTTGCCTAGATGCTATGTTGGTGCCTGACCTTTGCCGACATTAGTTATGCTTGGAAGTGTTTTGGGACGTCTTCGATCTTTGCTTCGATCATGGAGCAAAGAATCTGAAGAAAGGAAGAAGAGGAGAAAAGGAGATGAAGGCGACGTTGAAGGGGAAGCGGAGCAAGATTGCAAATAGAGATTCTTTGAAGTGTTTCGAGAATGGGAAAAAAACGTTGTTACAAATCTCTAATATTCAATGGGTAATACTTTGTTGGGGAAACTAAATAAATCGAAATGAATCAGCAAATAAATAAGATGAAATTCGCGTTACTCTTTGAACACACCTCGTATATAGTTTGTTAGTTTTGTAGCCACCCAACTTTGGCTTCTTCTTTAAGAATTCCATGTCATAAATTTGTTGTTTAATATTGATTTAATGACTTATTCGAAATCGAATTCGAATTCGATGCAAGACTTGAGTAATTGATCAAATAATAATCATTAAAAAAACAAAGTTATGTCAAGGGAAAATCGAGAATTGCAGCATTTTCTTATTTGTTTATTGTTTTTCCCCTTCTTCTTATTATTCTACTTCTTTTATTATATATTTATGTGAATGTAGCGAAAATGAAGAAAGCTTTTTCGGCTGACTAATCGAAAAGCGAAGCCGAAATGAACCGCATACAGGTTAAAGCTAACGATTAGCGCGATAATAAATATATAAATATATATGTATATATATATAATTATGTAAATGTGCGCATTATAGAAATATTATTATATTGTGTTAATTAAATTAACATTAATTTTGTTTTCTCTCTCTCTTTTTTATATATTGAAATGAGTCGTGCTTCAAATGCATTTGCCAAAGACAAAAAAAAAAAAGCAAGCTGTTTCCGTCTAAATAAAAAAAAAAAAACAAAAAAAGAAAAAAAAACCATTGCATGAATCATTCAGCTGCCGCTTGTTTGGTCAAAGCCAAGCCCAGACGGTGAGCGGGGGTTAAATGCAGAAACAACATCAACAACAACAATAGGAGCAGCAGCAGCAGAAGATGACAATGAGTTGGTGACACAAGCTGCTGGCTACGAAACTAATTGCAGGAACTGCAACAACAACAACAACAAAGAAACCAAAGTAAATAAGCGAAAATTGGGAAAGAATAAAACAAAAAAATGCGCAGATGAATGTGAGCACGATAAAAAGTCGTATACGTGTGTGTGTGTGTGTGTGTGACAGTTGCTGCAGATGTGCGTGTGTGTGTGTGTGCAATGACTGATGCTGAGCTGTGCGCGCAAGCGAGAGGGGAGGGCAGATGAATTAGTGTTGTTGTTGTTGTTGCAATGCAGGCAAGCAGCCGTTGGTTCTTTATCATGGCAGCAGCAGCAGCAGCACCAACAACAACACAGCTGCTGCTGAATGTTTCAAATTATATTTTAAAGCCACATATGCACACACACACAGGCGCGCACACGCATACGCACTAACAGACACTTGCAGACACTTAAACACATACAAGCATGCTTAACAGTAGCTATTACATATTTATTAACTGTTCAAGTTCGGCTTACCCGCAGAGATATTTATATATATTTTGGTTGTTGTTGAAAGGCAGCTGAGAAATTTGTTGAAAGGATTTGAGTTTCGGGGACTTTAGCGTTTTTTCGTTTGCATTTTGCTGAAAGCACTGCACTGGCTACAACTCCGCCAATAGCTTAAATCACAATTTAAACAACAACAAAAATTAAAACAAATCAAAAAACAACAATTCGTTTTGAGGTATTAAGCCAAATTGTTAGCACGTCTGTACGCAGGCGGACCGGGCATTATGCTGTTCACGCGATCTTCTTCTGCTTTTCGATAGCAAATAACGGTTCGCCACTTGTTGTCAACAAACGAAGTTTTTTTTTTTTGTTTTTTATTTCGATTTGAAATCCAGGAGGAGAAACAACAGACACGTCCGAAACGTCTGGCGGCGCAACAACAACAAATGCTGTTAGCGGGGAGTTAATGTTAAGCTGCTGTTGCTGTTGTTCTCAAATGACACTGCTATGCACGATCGTTAATTAACAGTAGGGTGACCAGCTGCTTATCAAATCAACAAAACCTAACATCAGTCGATTGCTCGAGTTAACATTCAAATGTTAACGGCCAAAAAGAAATCATTTTGCACAAATTACAAAACATAATAAATAAATACAACTATTTTGCAGCTGCACAGCACGCCAAATGCCAATTTGAAAGTCAAGCAATAAGTTACGCCAGCCGGAAACGGAACTCAACTTCAATTTCCCCTTGAAAGTCAACAATAAATACAAATTTAAATATTATTATACTACAATAAATGTAAATATTACAGGCAACTTGCTTACTTTAACTTTAAAAAGTTTCAAAATTGCAGCAATAACTCGAAATCATGTCATAAAATCCTATATGTCAGGCAATTTTTGATTTTCTTGACTTAACTTAATCAGCTCCACTTACTTAAGTGATAAACACATTAGTATATATATAAATGTATATCTATATATCAGGTTGGGTATATGTGTCGCGGCTCTAAACACGTTTCCACTTAATCGAATCTATTAAAAGTGTTGATGCAACAAGTTTGCCCGTTTGCCCGTTTGCCCGCTTGTCCGTTTGCCCTCTTGCCTATTGATCCGTTACAATTTTTAAACAAACATCCGCATCCAGTTCAAAAAAATGTTAAATAAAAAAAAAAAATAACAAAAGTTACATTTTTATTTATGCGACCAAATCGTGATCGAGATCCAGATTTTTTATCAAAAAAAAAAGTGAAACCCGGAATCTGGACAATATCTCATTTACTCGACCCACTTTCATCATCATCTTGTTGTTGTTGTTGTAGTGGTTGTTGTTGTACAATTAAAACATAATTATTTAATCGACAGATTTACTAAACGCATAATCCACATAGCATCCCAGATTACAACACTAATAATTATGTTGGATATATATATATCAATATATATCCCATATATGTATACATATGTATACATATATATTATTATTATTATTAATGCATTAAAATTGCATTTAACTTCTACACTGAGCGAAATCTAGTGCTTAGTTGTTAAAGAGCTCTTCACTATTCGTATTTAAAAAGTTAAGTAAGTGTAAAAAAATTAAGAAAAATAAACAAAATTAAAAAAAAACAATTATTTGTTAAGTTTTTTTTTTGTATTATGCCCTGAACCCATTAAAAATTGGAGCCAGGGTATAATAATTTTGTTAAAATATATGTAACAGGCAGAAGGAAACTTGGCAGACCCCATAAAGTAAATATATTCTTCATCAGGACGAAAAGCTGAGTTGATATAGCCATATCCGTCTGTCCGTCCGTCCGTAAGTACGCCCGCCCGCGCGTCCGTCCGTCCGTCCGTCCGTATGCATGAAAGCGTCGATCTCAGAGCCTATATAAGCTAGAGTCTCCAAATTTTATCATATTATTTTACTCATATATATATACTCACCTATTTTTTCTGGCAGTGTAGCAATTGTTTTTTATTTTATGAGTGCCAGCACTTTAGCTGTCATAGATCGTTTAGGCCATAATCTTTGATATTTTGCACTAAGCACCCCAAAATCTCTTAGACAGCATTAGTTTCGCATTATTTTGCCATTTGCAGCGCACTGTGGAGCAAATCAATTAGCTGTCGCTCAAAATATCTTGTCGCCGACAGCTAATTTAAATTTAAATTACCTTTTTTTATTAGTTGTTTTCTTCCAATTCACAAATTCAAATGACTTTCACAGTTTGCAAGCCACTGTACAGATTTACAATGTTTCATTTTGTTTGCTTTAGTTTTGGCTTTTCCATTTCCTGTTGAAATCGCTCCACAGTGCTGGCAATTTAAAGCTCGTTAGGGCCGGACGCGTGCCGATAACAATTAACTCCGATAGCAATCAATCGAGCGACCGCCCACCCGCTCGCTCACATGTCAAAATTCAAAATTGGCCCAGCGCTGCAAAGTACCGCAATAAACGGAAGGCAGCGCGCGCATTCATGTGGCCTATTCAAATAAGTAAACAACGTCGCCGGCGGCAACAGCAACTGCAGCAGCACCGACGCGCCTTGCTTAAACGTCTGAGGCGGCGTCAACAGTGGGCGTGGCAGGCGGCAAACAGGAATTATTTGCATGACGGCAGCTTTCATGCAGCCGTATCGCCAGGTGAGCAAGCTGCAGTCGCATAGTTGGCTTCCTTTTTGAATGAAAATACCTCCCCATTCCCGTCCACAATTTTGCAGTGCTTGTCATCGCCCAGTGCTTTGGCTTGATGCCCGTCTGTGGCGTGCGGGCGGCAACGGCGCGCGGCCTCTGCTTCAGCCGGCGCAGCTGGCGCACCTGGTACAGTCTGCTCTACATTGGCTCCATCTCGTGCGATACGCTGCTCACCATCAATTTGGCGCTGCATGGCAGTCTGGATGTGCGCAGTGTGGGTGGGTAACACAACATAACTGTACATGAACATCAGCATGAATATGAGCTGTGTGGGAATGGGGTATATTGGTTTTTAGTTGATGTTTGTAACAGGCGGTGGAAATCAATTGAGATGGCTGGATAGATGATGTTTGATGTGGTGTGATGTGATCAGATTTGTGATTTCAGATTATATATATAGATCAGATTCATCGATTCCATCTGCTTGTTACATGCATAGACAGCAAACGATGATACCCCATTCTGCCATGGTTTTTAGAGATACCCTCTATGATATTTGCTTTCCGCTTGTAGAGCCCATCGTCTTCCATGGCAGCATCCTGTGGGCCAGCTATCAATTCCTGCAATTGGCCCGCCAATGGCCCCAGCTAATGCGACGCTGGGCGAGCGTGGAGAAGCAGCTGCCACCCTACGCCAGCTGGGAGGAACGAGAGCAACTGACTCGACGCATACACAGCGTGGCATTCGTGCTGCTCTCGCTGTCGCTCAGTTGAGTAACAAAATTGTGAAATTGTTTTCTGATCACTAAGAATCTCTCCCTCTCACTCTCTCTGCTTGCAGTGGAACACCTGTTGAGCATCATCTCAGCTGTTTATCGTGAAGTCTGTCCGTTGCGCCAGGATCCCATTGAATCATATTTGTATTCAGCTGCCCTCCAGATCTTTCACGTCTTTCCCTATAGCAATTGGCTGGGCTGGCTGGGCAAGGTACTGAATGTGTTGCTCACCTTCGGCTGGAATTACATTGATCTCTTTGTCATCCTCGTGGGCATCGGGCTGACTCACCTGCTCGCACGGCTCACGCGGCAACTGCAGCAGCTGGTGGAGCGAGTGAGTCCCATACACACTCTATAGCTCATCTTTAGTCCGATATTTGATATTTGCAGCCCATGCCCGAGAAGTTCTGGACGTATGTTCGCACACGCTATCGCTCGATTGTGGAGCTTATCTATGAGGTGGACGATGCCATCTCCGGCATTATGTTCATATCGTTCGGCTCCAATGTGTACTTCATCTGTCTGCAGCTGCTGAAGAGCATCAAGTGAGTGGCTGTTGCCTCTCTTTCTTCCTCTGTCTGTCCACTATTACTCTCTAGTTCTTGTCTTCTCTCTGTCTCTCTATCTCTCTCACATTCTTTCTTTTTTTATCTCTACTCCTTGTCTCCCTCCCTCCATCTCTGTCTATTTTCTTCCTCTATATCTCTCTCTGTCTTTCTCTATCTCTCTCTCTTTCAATCTCTCCCTTTTCTCATTCTTTCTCGCTTATATATCTCTCTCTTTCTTTCCCTCCATCTTTTCTATCTCTGTCTCTATCGATGCCTTTTTGTTTCTCTATCTGTCCTTTTCTACCTCCAGAATCTATCCATTCTTTCTCTCTTGTTCTCTTCCCTTCTCGCTACCTTTCTTCTCCATTTATATCTCTCTGTATCTTTAATTAGCATCTCTCTCCTTCTCTTTTATTCTCAGTCTTAGTCTCTTTTCCTCATATCTCTGTTTCGTTCTCTTTCTCTTACTCTCTATGTCGCTGTCTCTATCCCTCTGTGTCTCTCTTTCTTCCACTATATAATGTGTGTTTTCCTATCTACCTCCCTCTAGACTCCCTCTCTACACATCTCCCTCTCGCACTCTCTCTCCCCTTGCCTCCCTCCCTGCCACATTTTCACTTTCTTTGGCTACACGTAATTGCTTTCCCATAACTAATCTTTACTACAAGTCACAGATTAGCATACAAATTATCTGATAACAGTTTGTATACAATAATTATCACTTTCTTTCACACTCCCCCGGCTTCTCACCCTCTCTCTCTCTCTCTCTCTCTCTCTGTGGTCTTCCTTAAGCAAAATGCCATCGGCTGTGCACGCCGTTTACTTTTACTTCTCGCTCGCATTTCTGATTGGCCGCTCGGTGTCGGTTCTGCTGTTCGTGTCGGCGGTGCAGGAACGGGCACGCGAGCCGCTGCGTCTGCTGCAACTGGTGCCACCGTCGGGCTATCACCGCGAGGTCCAGCGTCTGGCCAGCGAGCTGTCAAGCGATAATGTGTCGCTGAGCGGTCTCCGGTTTTTCAACGTCACCAGGAAGCTCTGTCTGGCTGTGAGTGTGGGGCATAGCTGCACCACCTGCGCTATACAAGTGGCATTAATAACATTTTTTTCTCTTCTCGTTTCTGTGTTTCTGTTCAGGTCGCTGGCAGCATAGTCACCTACGAGCTGGTGCTCATACAGTTTCACGAGGATGAAAAGACCTGGGACTGTCAGGCAGGCAAACAATAAGCCAAATACTACATATGTATCTGCTACACTGCGCTACATGGCTGAGGCGTTCAACCAGTTTGGCCTGCTGGCTGCTTGCTGCTTGCTGCTTGCTCTGCTTGTGATGCAATGCGGCCTTAAATGGTGCACGCTGATTGCGTCTCTCTCTACGCTGGCTTCCTAATCATTCGCAGGCATTTGAACCAGTTGCCCAAATGCCAATGCCAATTGACGCAAGGCGGGACGGGGAATGGAGGGGAGCTAGAGCTAGAGCTCGAGCCCGAGCTCGAAGCAGGCCTGGACGCCACTTCCGGAGGCAGCTACAACTTCATCTAACCCAAATTCGAGATGCTTGGGCATATATAAGCCAGCGCCTGGACAATTGGCGCGCAGACAAGCATCGCTCATTCAACTGTAATCAACATGCTGGGACTTAAGTGCAATCACATGTGTCTACACATGGTCCTTCTGGTTGGCATCGTCGGCCTGGTCAGTGCTCAGTTCGTGTTACCTGGCCGGCCGCAGCGTTCGCTCTATGGTCCGCCGCCACCTGGTCCTTGGAGCAGCGGCTGGAGCAGCGCGCCCAGCTTCGACCTGCCGTCACATTCGAATCACATAACGCGGGATGAGGTGCTCTCTCTGTTGGCTGCCTGGAAGGCGGCCGATGCTAAGCCGGTGCCGAAGCCAGCGCCTGAGCCGGAGCCCGAACCGGAGCCAGAGCCCGAGCCCGAACCGGAGCCTGAGCCCGAGCCGGAGCCAGAGCCCGCACCAGCACCAGGACCAGCTCCAGCACCTGGACCCGCACCACCAGCACCGCCGGCCGTGCCACTGACCGTCTCGCTGCCCGCCTTCGTGCCCATCCAGCTGTCCGCCATGTACACCGCTCCGGCGCCTGTTCCCGGGGCAAACCTTGGATTCGGCTTCGGCCCTGGCCTGCCAACATTGGGTGGTGGTGGTGGTGCTGCTGCTGCTGGCGGTGGTGGTGGTGTGGCTATTGGCGGTGGTGGTGCTGCTGCTGGCGGCGGTGGTGGTGCTGCAGTTGCTCAGGCACGCTTCGGCCGCATCGTACGCCAACGCACTGGCGTCCGTTCTAATACGAATATTCGTTTCCCCGTGGCCAATCCACGCAGCTTCGCCTCCGCCAACTATGTGGCGCCACGTCCACGCTTCTATCGTACCATCCTCGCCGAGACCAGCCAGCCCATGAGGTGAGTCATCCCGCCATCTAGTCCAATCTTCCGTCAATCTGATACTGATCCTTATCTCTCTTCCGTACAGCGTTAACGCCTTGCCGCCGCCGCCTTTCCTGGCCAATCCCATCCAGTTCGTGCCCACCAATTGGCAGTAAGCATCCATATGCGCCGCATGTGCTCTATACTATATATATACACTATACTTTACTATATACTATATATATATATATATATACTGTAATCGATCAGATGTGTCCATATAAGTGTAAATAGCTCAATGTTCTACACGTTGTCTCGTCTTCTTAGCTTATGCGATCTGTTTTTTTTTTTTTTGTTTTTTTGTTATATCTGAAATATGAATAAAATATTACGAAAGACTTATCCAAAAAATATTATTTTGTTGCATTTATCCTTTGGAATTTACAGGATGTTTGCCTGTGGCGTAAGATCTATCAATCTATCTATTGATATCTCTATCTCTTTCTTTCTCTCTCTCTTTGTCTCTATTTTGCTCGCTCTCTCTCTCTCTCTCTAACTCTATCTATCAGTTTCTAGCTATATGTCTCTTTCTCTTCCTATCTATCAATCTCTTTATATCGATTTATTCAATCCTTAGAGTTGCCTTCGTAAACGTTTTACAGACTGTTTACCTCAGATAGTTATCTAACCCTCTTTTTCCTTTCACTCTCATTTGGTCCATCTATACCTCTCTCTTTCCCTCTCACTCTCACTATCTCTCGCCTCTAGTATCACATTCGTATGGCTCTGCACACAGTCTCTGATATCTTCAAACTTTCTGTCTAACTATCTCTCTTTCTCTCTCACTAGCATCACAGAAGTCGATAAGCATAATGATTTATTGCCCTGGACTGGAGCTAACTGGTTTGTAAGAAATTCCCACAATTGCTGAATTGATTGGGCGACATAGCTCTTGCTACGGGGATAGACTGGCAGCGCAGCCAAATCAGCTCGCATCCAATCTGGCTACTAATAACAACAGACGAAGGCTAAAAAGTTAACATCCTCTGGACCGTCGGGGAATCAACTAAAACTTTTAATATATACAAATATACAGTATAGTACAATTAGTAATAAATAAGTCTAGAGTTAAGATGTATATACTGGGATACTGCACTATAGAGTCTATAGCTAAATGCGCTATAGAGTCTTAGACTAAAAGCTGCAACAGTTAAATTGCATGAATGAATAAAAGATTTATTACTCTTTCTTATACATCTTTGCTATTGCCTTCTTCGTTTAGCATTTGCTAACGTTTTACAGGCTGCATGCATGCATGGTGTAAGCTCTTCCTGTTTTACATCATCTCTTTCTCTCTCTTTCTCTCTCTCTTTCGCTATTTTCGTTTCTCGCCCTTGCTCTCTTAAGGCATATCTCTGTGCTTCTCTCTGTCTCTTCCTCTCCCTGCTTTTCTATGTCGCTTATATCGAGTTAAGTCTACCTCTTTCTCTACTCACTCTTAGTTCTCTCTCTCTTTCTCTTTACTGCGTCCTTCTCTCTCTCTCTCTCTCTTCCTCTGTTTCCTTTTCTTCTCTCTCACTCTATCTAAATTTAGCCCTTAATTATCCTATATGTCTTTTATCTCTCTCTGTCGACTATGCCGTATGAACTTATCCTTCTTTTCTATCCACCCGCATCTTCTTTTCTTCTCCCTCTCTCTCTCTCTCTCTCTCATCTCTCCTTTCTCTCTCTCTCTCTGTCTCTTTCGCTAAAATTCTCTATGAGTTCCCCTACATCTTTCTCTCAGTTATGTCGTATGAGCTCATCCTCCTTTACTACCCAGGCACAACTTCTATTCCTCAATCTCCCGATCTCTCCCCATCTCTCTCTATCTACCCCACCCATTCATCCTACCCATCCACACTTGCATTTGCATTTAATAGCTGTCAACACCTTAGCTATGCCAACAGCTATTCATTGAGCCCATAAAGAAAGGAAAAACAAGTAAGAACGTTGCAGTCGGGCGCTACCGACTGCGGGATACTCATTCACACCCCCACAGATCACGCCCATTGCCACGCCCACAATTGGTTTGTACATATATAATTTTTTGGAAATCAATAGAGGAGATCAGCAGTAATATCTGTATATAATTCTGATTTTCTCACTGAGAATCGGAAAAACGTATAGTTTTTCCCGATTTGCCACGCCCCCAGTAGGCGTAGACATATAATTTTTGGCCAGTTCTTAGAAGTAGTGAAGGGTAACGTAAGTGTGAAATTTGGATGCTTACACTCAAAAAATGCGAAAATTACAGGGTGTTTTTTAGCCGGGCATACCCCATAAGGGGCGTAAAATTTATTTTTGGCGCATCGATAGAGGAGCTCACCAGTAACTTACCATCCAATTTTGAAGCTTCTAGCTCTAAAACTGTAGGAGCTACAAACTTTTGCGGTTTGCCACGCCCCCTATGGGCGTAGATATATCCGCCATATCTTTTCCAACTTGGGTTGTCAACCCGAGTATATATACCTAGTTTCAAGTCTCTAGCATCAATAGTGCTCAAAATATTACAGAATTTGAAAAATCACTATATAGTCAGATCCGATTTGCCACGCCCCTAGTAGGCGTGGATATATAGATTTTTGGTCGATCTTCATAGGATCGTATCAGTAACCTACGTGCCAAATTTGGGCGTTTTAGCTTTAAAACTGTAGAAGATACAGTTTTACCCGATTTGCCACGCCCCCAATGGGCGTAGATATATCCGCCATAGCTTTTTCAACTTGAGTTGTCAACACAAGTCTACATTCCAAATTGCAACTCTCTAGCACTTCTAGAAGTAGTGTTTCTGAGGTATGGGCAAATGCATTTTCCGATTTGCCACGCCCCTAGTGGGCGTATCGGGAAAATCTTGACACTTTATAATTCGAGGGTATACACGAGTATATATTCCAAATTTCAACTCTCTAGCTTCAAAACTGTGCAAATGGTTTGCGTTCATACGGACAGACGGACAGACGGACAGACGGACGGACAGCGTGACGGACATTGCACAAAACCAATATACTCATTTCACTTTGTGAATGAGTATAAAAACAAGTAATTGAATTGAGCAATTTATCAATCGCTCAATCGATCAATCAATGCATCTCCCAGTTTGCCTGTTAAAATGCAAACACACACGCCTAAATTGCTTTTAAGGTGACAGAGTCTTAAGCACCGAAGCAATTTGCACTCACATTCAATAAATCATTGGCCAATCGATGCATGCAATTGACCATTTATCGCAAACGCCTCCGTTTATATGGCGTGCGGTGAACGCCCCTTTCTGTGTGCCACTGCCAACTCCCAGCTCCCCAATTCCAGTTCCCCTGCCAGCGATTCAGTTCCAGTTGCAGTACACAAGTATCAGTCCATCAGCTCCATCAGCTGCATCAGCTGCATCAGCTCCATTGACTGCCATTTGCCTGAGGACGAGACGTCGAGATGTCTCAACGCGATGGCAAACAAAAAAGTTGTAGGCCAACGATTGTCCATGTAGATCGCTGGTATTTACACTGTCCAACAGCATTTGGTTACTTTTTTGCAGTTGAAACTATTTCGTATTTCAATTGCTTCAATCAATCTCAATTTCAATTTCAATTTCATATGAATATTGATTGAAGCTGTTTGAGTTGAAATTGAAAGTGATTGAATCGAAGGTTAAGCTCTTTGATATATGATGGAAATGAATATTGATTGAAGCTGCTTTGATTACCTTCTTTATACCTTCAATATCATACAAAATGATTTCAATCAATTTCATTTCAGTCAAACAGTTTCAATCATCCATTTCATTTCAACTTTACATCAAAAAGCTTCAATTTCTATTTCATTCAGCCTCAACTTCAATTTCTTCTTCAATCAAATAGTTTCAATCAATCTCGAACTAACTTAAAAGTCAAATCAGTTTCAATCAAAAGGTCCTAAGCAAATGCTTCAATCTTTCTAGTAATATTTGGGCTAAGGAGCATGAAATATTGATATGTGTATAAGAATCTGTTCAAATAAATCTGAAATCTGATGTTCAATCAATAATAACAGCAAGCAAACTTCAGGATAAAGTTGTAAATAGATCAATGACGAGGAATTTATTTATATGCATATATATATATATATATATATATATATACATATATGTATGGTACGTACATGACTTATTGCTTAAGTACAGGAAGATCATAATACATATACTAAATACCAGAGCTATATACCATAAATACTTAAGGAGTTAACAAGATATTGGCCTATAAAAGTTAGGTAGATAAAAAATATACAAATAATAAGCGAAAAAACAACCAATCTTGGGACTAGAGCTCTATATAGGTCTATATAGGCATATATATAAAAATATCGCACATCCAATAATTGTAAACTAACTAAATATTTGACTAACATAGTTTTTGTCTTTAAGGTAAAAAAAAAAACACAAAAGTCACGATTATGTTGCTTAGTGTAATTTGCAATTCATTTTTCACACATGCCATAAATATGAAGTGAAATTTTTTAGGATTTTTTTGTTGTTTGTTTTTGTTTTTCTTTCATATTATGAATTCGTATTGCTTTGGGGCGTTCACAGCATCCAGCCATATAGGTTAGATTTGTGGAGCAGATAGTTATGGACTTCCCGTCATGTCCATTCGCAGAGTCCATTTGGTCGTCTCGTTGGGCTGTGGCTTGTGGCTGTGGCTGTGGCTGTGGCTGTGGCTTGTGCGCGTCGGTTTGGTGTCACATATTTGGTTTGGTTACAAGCAAATGTTGGCTAAGTCTATAACAAAAATCGGCTTATCGTTTTTTACATGTCTAAAACGAATCGAACCCGAACTGAATAAATTAATGCACAAAGAACCTCTTACACTACTAGACATACTAGTTCATAGAGTTGACAACTCAATATTTTTGTTTTTTATATAAATCCTAATTGGAAGCGGGCCGCAACTTTTGGTATAATCTCTCCAGACTTTGATGAACGGCGAGCAATGCGAACGCTCCAGCGATGATACAGTTCAGTCGATATATAGCCGTCTGGCAATAGAGCAAGACAATACCAGCACCCAAATACAATAGGACGGAGAGCATCCAATAGCCATGTCTATAACGAAAGATTTGATAACATGTAAATTGTCAATATCTAATAGATATAAAGCCTAGAAATGCTGTTGCTCTGATGCTTTCTATATAATAATTGTAATTGCAACTCAATAGGATATTTAGATAGCTTTTATAGCAAGTAAGAGTGCTCTACACGGGAGTGTCCGACTAGGAAATACCTCGAATCCTGCGTAAAGCTGCTATTTCAATCACTTTCACTTTAATTTGTTCAAGAATATCTACTAGTCGTGCATACCCCACTAAGGCAGTTCCCATACCTGAACAAAAGGACAGAATGATATGGAACTATCTAAAATATAGAGAGCTTCAAATATTTGTAATGACTTATAAAGAGCAGTATGATATTTGCTAACAGGTATATACTAGTCGAGCATACCCCACTAAGGCAGTTCCCATACTTGAACAAAAGGTATCATATGAATGATATGAAATCAACTCAAATATGAATAACTATCTCAAAAGGCGCTCAATCTATAACCAACCGAAATACCGTTAGAAAAAGTGCTGCCCATTTAGCACAGAGAATTTAAATTCGAATTACAAATTCATTGATCATTGATTACTTACAATTTCTGAGGCGCACGTAGCTGTAGTAGCAAACTAATTGAGCCAAGGGCCACAATGCTCGTATGTAAAGAAGGATCGGGCAGTACAATGCCATGTCTGTAAATGATTGAATCAGATTGTTAGATCAAAACTATATCTAGAGAGCAATACAAATTGGAAGCTGGAGACCCACCTGCGACTGCGCAGCCAGGCCAAGCTGGCAGGTGCGCTAAGCAGCAGCAGTGTGAACAGCATTAGCAGTAGCGTTATGTGAAAGGAAAAGTTTTGTAGGCCAACGCATAGCTCCTTCTCAGCTGGAGCCTTGTCCGGCTGCAGCTCTTGTTGCTGCTCATGCTCATGCTCCTGGTTCTGCGATTGCTCATCTTCATCACTGGATAATGGCGACTGCTCAGTGGTGTTAGCTAATGCTGCAGATTCATCTTCTTTTTGGGTGTCCGAGCCTTTGCCAATGCCCGTTGCCATGTGCACTAAATTAGCTGCCTTTTGCCAGAGATAGTCCTCCAGGTAGTCCTTGTAGGCGTTCGATAACATTAGGAAATAAAAAACGAATGCCAAAAGCAAGGCCAGACCGCTGCAGGCGCCCAAGGCAACACCAATTGTTAGAATGCCGTACGTGATCGGCAGATGTGTCATGATCGAGAGCATTATGTTCGAACTGGATGTGGAGAGGCGTGTCAAACGCAACGCCAAACGATGAAAGGCATTGCCATAGGCGGTCAAACAGAACCAAACGACCAAAGCGGCCACAACCGACAGCCCAATGGCGGTGCAATGAATGATAATCGATATGTTAATGCTATAGTCCAGCTGTTCCGGTATCGGCAATAGCTTCATATTCAGTATCAACTTCTTGAGCAAGCGACAACCTGCAAACCGAAGATGAATATATATCAAACAGGAATAGCATTTGACTCTAGATGGCTTTACCTGTAACCACATAGAGCGATGTGTACTGTAGGTAGCCAACGTAGGGCCTCAAGCTCTTGAAGCTGCCCACCTCCTGGAACTTGTCCAATTGCTTGCGCAGCACAATCAACAGAACACAAACCAAATGCGCTGGCATCCAGCCATAGAACTCAAGCACAATACGCGACAAGGCATCCGCATACGAGTACTCATAGCTAAGAGGGAGATAGATAGAAAGAGCGAGTGAGTGAGAGAGGTATATGCATATAGTTAAATCTATGATTGCTTATGAGCTGAACCGCACTTTGAACCAAAACTAATTTGAACTATTCGACATTTGACTTACCTAATGCGATACCGACAAATGGGATCCAGATACAAGTCGAGCATAACTGGATTCAATGTCGTATTATAATGCCTGGGCATCATGGTGGGCACATTGATGTAAAGTCCAGGCTTTTGATCTGGTGAACTGAAAAGCGAAAAGCAATTAGCATTTATCTATTGTTATAAGTAAGAAAGAAAAGTTACGTCAGCGTTTGATAGCGCTCAAAGCCGGCTGCCCAGGGCACACAGAGCCGGGCCGTAATCCGGTATTTGGGTTGCAGACAGTTCTGTGGCTCGATGTGAATGCGCAGACCCTGATACGGCTCGACCAGATCGGCAATGCGTAAGCGATAGTGTATGGTGCCTTGCAGTGTCTCGTTGATAGCGATGCGCCGTCCATAGGCATACCAGCGTGGCATGCGTAGGTCCAGAATGCGCTCCTTGGGATCATAGATGTCCAGATTGTAGCCAGTGCGTTGACTGCCCGGCGGCAGACGCAAGAGTAGGTGCGTCCACTTCTCATACGTTTTGCGTAGATTGTGCAAGTCAAGAACAGCAATGCTTCGCGGATCGCTATCATTGTTAGGTAGACGCTGAACGAGATGTGTTAGAGGCGTTGCCTTGTCGCTGCAAAAAGAGTGTAATTAGTTGTGTGTGTGGGAGACTGGATGGATGGGTGTGCACACTCACCAAAGGTTTTGTTCCGTGTCATTGTGCTTGTATGATTCACAGCCGAAGAGCCAATTCTCATCGCCCTCAACGTTCAAGGCCTCAACGGCAAGTTTCTAGAGGGGGAAGTGTAAAAGGTTGAGTTAATACAAAGCTAAATGACTAAGATCTAAGATATTGACAGCTGTTTTAAAACTAGATTAGATGCTACCTTATAACGTTCCTGCCGCCCTAAGCCAATCAGCTCATAATAATGACTCTTTAGGCCATTAGCAAAAAACTTGTTAATGACTAATCGACGTTCCTCATGCCAATTACTGTGTGTACGTAAGTTGGTTAAGCTCTGCTGACGTATCCTTGATTTCTACAATATACATAAGAGATTAAGACATGGAATACAAAATGGAAATGGAAAGCAAATCTCATTTACCACAAAGTGTCCCACTGCAGATTGCATATTGCGCTGTTTATTGCTGCTGAAGATGACGGAACCGTCGTCTCGTCGCTTGGAAATACTGAAGAGGAACCGATTGATGACCTGCGTGAATTGTAAACACCAGACAGCAGACAAATGATCGCAGCTAAGGCTCACGCGTGGTATGGCAGAGGTCTGCAGAAGGAAAGAAGTTTAGCTGAAAGTCAATTGAGAGCTTAGTTATTGTTTCTTGCCATGGCATGCAGATCATTGAACTGCGAGGTGGTGAGGCCTGCTTGGACGAGCAGATCGCGATTGCCACCGCCCGTGGAAATGAGCAGAACATTGTCGAGCTTGGCGGACAGCTCCTGGCTGGCCATCATCTGCTCGCTGGGCGGTTTTTGATGCAGGCTCTGGCATACGTTCGTCTTGATTGATGGCAGTGTGGCGGTGCGTGTGCGGCTGAGCAGCTCATGTGTCTCCCTATAGAATTGGCCCAGATGCGCATCCAAATTGAGCACTGGTTGGTCGAGCGGCGTCGATATGCTAATGATGGCATTAATATGCTGACCGATTTCGGCATCGGTTAGCACTGACTGGGCCAGCTTGCCGCCCATCGAATGGCCGATCAGAACAATGGGGCTGGGCTGTCTGTAGAGCGAGGCAATGGTGCGTATGCAGTGCTTGAGGAACGATTGCTGATGGTACATGTAGCCGCCATAGAGCGCCGACAGTTCCTCATCAAAGTCAATGGTGTAGTAGTCGAGATGTATGCCCGCCTCTGGATGTTCGCGAGCCTTGCGCAACGCCACCGATGCCAAGGAGCGCACCTGCTTGTACGAGCCCGCATTGCCGGGCACAAAGATTACGGGGGCTCCAGTCATGCGCATTTTCCGAGGATCCAGTGGCTGGAGCGTGCCTTCATAATAATAGTAGAGTCCATAGTTGGGAAACTGTTTATTTTCACTAAATCGCACAGGCTGTACAATAGTAATACATATTATTATCTTTTTCTTTAATCATTATCCTTAACAAATATTTAAAGCGTATCTCTCTTATCACAACTTACCGCAAATCTGGGCTCACCAAACATGTATGTCATTCGACAGGCATTCGGCTCCACCTCGACGTGTATGTGTGCTATGCCGTAGAAGAAACTGCATATTGAGGCAATTACCAGAAGCACCGCACAGTTTCTAAACACGATCATTGAGTTGTGTTTGATTTCTGAACTCGGAGCGACTTATTGCACTGAGGTTTTCTGTTGTTGTTATTTAGCTGGCGCAGGGTTGCCAAATGTTTCGAATATTTTTGTTAGTGGACATTGAGCAATAGGGATGTGCGTGTTTCGTGTTGGCTTCAACAGCTGTTGTCTCTCACATATATATGTGTATGACTAAATTTTTAATATTAAACAATTCTGTTGACTTACTTATTTAAACGAATTTCGACTACTCATTTAAATTTAATTTTTCGACTTATCTAGATGTCACTCACAATAGGAGAATCGATACCTAAAACTACCAAAACGTCAAGAATACAATCTATTCAAGTTTGGTTATTGCATTAACTGTTTAATGAGAGTATTTATTTTATAATTGTGTTTTTTTTTTTTACATATAATCATATGGCTAGTTAAATGATGGACACATCAATAAATTGTGTGACAAAATATCGATAATGCGGCTTTAAAACAATCGATATCGATAACACGGCTTGCACACAATTGCACATATCCATATGCGCATACACACACACACACACGCACATGCATGGCTACACGCTGCTGAGAGCATTCCAATCGAATACCTTTTAGATCTTAATGCTGATGTGTGTATTGATCATTTTGCTGCTGTTGTTAGCTCGCATCTCGTTGCGGTAGTCCATCATTCAGTTAATGAACGTTCGCTCGCACTCGCGCCCCTCGCGCACGCCAACAATGCTTCGTAACGTGTTTACGTTTCTCTAAGCCACCGTTTGCTCATGTGTATGTATGTGTGTGTGTGTGGTGTCTGCGCGCGCGCTTAATTCGCGCATCGTAGCTAGACTGGCTAGCCTTTGGACAGGAGAGAGACAACAACAAAAATAAAGACAGTTATGCCCTGCTGCGCGTCGCGTCAATAACAAAAACAAGCTACATAGCTGACGCCGTCTCGTTGTCGTCGACGTCGACGTCGTCGTCGTCGTCGTCGTTTGCCTCTCTCGCATCTGTCGATCGTTGATCGCTGTGTGTGTTTTGTCTTCTGTTTCGTTTTGTTAGTGTTTGTCGTGGTGTCGTTTATTGTTGTTGCTTTAGCTGCTGCCGCCGCTTGCTGTTGTTGTTACGCGCTGCGACTGACTTATTCAATGATTTAGTAAAATATTCATAGCTCATTCCAAAACTTGTTCTTGTGCTGCAAATACGACGCTACAAAAATCAATTTCTATGTATCTATCAAATATAATATAGAAAAAAAAGATATATATAAATACATATATATATTCGTAATGTTCTCTAGTTAACAATTGCTTGTGCTGTGTTGTTTGTTTAATATATTTTTTTTATTGTTATTTGTTGCAATTGCTCTGCTAGCTATCAATCAATCAGTCAGTCAGTCGTGAGTCAATCAAAGTCTTTCAAACTATCGGCTTGTGTTGTCTCTATCTCTCTCTCTCTCTCTCTTTCTCTCACTCGTGTGCAATTCAAATACACCGCCAAGCCACCCACCCCTAGAACAAAAAAGTGTTTGTGTGGGGCCCTTATTAGCATAAACAAAACAAAAGGAAAACATTTAATATATATAATATATAAAATATATATCACAATGGAGGTGTGGCGCCTGCTAACGGTTGGCGCATTCCTAGCATTGGGATTTGCATGCTTCTATGGCGTGGTGGAGTCGTGCAACGAAGTCGTCTGCGCCTCGATCGTGTCCAAGTGCATGTTGACGCAGAGTTGCAAATGCGAGCTTAAGAATTGCTCCTGCTGCAAGGAGTGCCTTAAGTGTCTGGGCATCAAATACTATGAGGAATGCTGCAGCTGTGTGGGTGAGTTATATGCAATATACAATATATATACATATTTATCTGATGATGTGATCTAGAGTGACATTATCATTATTCATTATTGCGTTGTCGCAGTTGCCTTGTTTGTATACATGTGTGTGTGTGTGTGTATTTGAGATGTGTAACTATGGGTATCGCTCACTGTCTGACTATCGATAGTTGAGCCGCCGTTGCAAAGCCGATAAAATAGTTGCCCTTTAACACTTGTCTAACAATTCTTTTTTTTGAACATATACAGAGCTATGTCCCAAGCCGAATGAAACGCGCAATGCATTGTCCAAGAAATCGCACGTTGAGGACTTTGAGGGCGTGCCGGAACTATTCGATGTGCTGGCCACAGCGGAGGACAGTGAAAGTGAATACTGGGATGTCTTCACATTCCAAGTGGATTGGTCAAGGGGTAAACCAAAACTGGATAAAGATGAGAAATATTATTTAAGTGAGTAGTGAATAATATCTAGAAAGGAATACAACTAATAAAAACTTAATCTATATCACAGAATACAATGACAAAAATCTGGATGAGGCTCATGAGGAACGTGACAATACGAAGACAGTCAATTGTACGGTTATATATCTGGATCAGTGCGTATCGTTAAATAAATGCCGTCAATTCTGTCAGACAATGGGTGCTAGCAGTTGTAGGTGAGTCAAAGTCAATTCTTCTAATATATAAATGTTAAGTTTTTATACTAAAATATATAAATATCTATATTTTTAGATGGTTCCACGATAGCTGCTGTGAGTGCGTGGGCTCTACGTGCATTAACTATGGTGTCAATGAGAGTCGTTGTCGCCAATGTCCAGAGACGAAAGACTTGGGCGATGATTTTGACGATGAAATCGATGAGGAAATGCAGGACTTTGGCGATAGCATGGGTCCATTTGATGGCTCAGTGAATAGTAATTATTGATAACAACAGCGAACAAATTTAAAGGAACAACATTTAACAAATTAGCTACTCAATTCAGTGACATTATTATTGTGTAGTACGAAGTAATTTTGTATAGCATTATTATTATTATTATGTATTTTTTTTATATAAATAAAAAGAAAACAAGTATATATATATATTTATATACATTATGTTAAAGAATATAGCCTTTTGATTATTTTTCATTCTGAGCAAGCGGATATATTTGTAATCAAAATATAGTGTGAACATGAATTTAACGTGCTGAACAACGATAGTATTTTTTTTGGCATGCCGGTCACGAAAGGGTTAATACAAAATTTTCGATAACAAATATGCAACAGCACCAACATTCAACTCTATATATCAAGTGCAATAAGTAGCAGTCGCATCGTCCTCGGGCATACTTTTTCTCAAAAATTTAGAACAATAACAGAAATGTGGCTTTCAAAATGACAACTTTATGAAAAATTAATAGTTTACTTTCTTGCCCCCCTTCCCCCAACAACAACAACATCGAACAGCTGATTGAGCGCTGCTGTCACTGGCCAGCCGCTTTTTGCGCCGGGGTGGCAACTCTAATGCATTTAATTTCAAGAAAACAACACCAAGTTACGTATTCGAACCGGCGGCCAGAAGTAGCCATTATAAAAGTGGCTGGAAATTATGTTTAAGGGCTTGCGACATGTCAAAACTGTGCTGCAACGTGGACCCTACAATCTGGCTCGCGGTCACGCCTACGTGACGCACAATGGCAACCCAAATGCCGATGCTGTTGCCGCCGCCGCAGCCTCTGCCGCTGGCAGCAAGCAGTGCGGCGCCGCTAACCTTAAACGACTGCTAAACTCGCCCGCCCTGCACCCATTGAGCTGGCGACAGGTGAGTGGTGCAGTCCAGTGCAACAGTATTGCAATCAAATACATTCTGACTTGTCACACAGATGCAAATGCTGCGGGCGGAGTACAAGGCAATTGTTGGTGTGGTTGCACGTTCGCTGCAACTGACGCCGCGTGAGGTGCAGCAATTGCATATGCGTTGCTTTTGCGCACGTAAGGCGGATTCGGGGACGGACAAACCTCGTACCGTTAGCAGCAGCAAGACTAGCAAAGAAAACAGCGATCGGACGGGCAGTAAACCCGCCCCAAGCTCAAAGACAAGTGAGCCGAGCAGCGAAAAAACTTCTGATGACATCAAAGAGAGAGTAGAAGAATCCAAGTCGAGTTCCGCAAGCGGTTCCGGTTCCGGCGCTAGCCCCAGCTCCAGTTCCGGCTCCGGCGATGAGGCATCCAATCCAAATAACAACAAAAACAACGAAAACGATGAGAAAATGCGATCGGTATTAACAAAGGCGGTCCTATGGCTCTTTACCATATATATGTTTGTGGCGTTCATCTCGTTGCTGATAACGCCGCGCACCGAACGACCCGAGGGCTCCACACGCTACGTCTCCTGGAATGAGTTTGTTCACCATATGCTAGCCGTGGGCGAGGTCAAAGAGCTGATCATACGCCCGGATATGGAAATGGTTACGATCATACTGCACGATGGTGCTGTGATCAAGGGTCGCAAAGTAACCTCTACCATATTTCACATGGCTGTGGCGGATGCTAACAAATTCGAGGAGAAGTTGCGTATGGTGGAGAAGCGTTTGGGGATCACGGACGGAGTGCCAGTCACCTATGACCGCCAGACAGATACCACGGGTCGCATCCTAATGCTGTTACTCTTCTGCGCCCTGCTCATGTCGATAGCGACGCGTATGAAGAGCATGAAGAGCCCGCTCAGTATGGATTCATTTGTTAGTAATCTGCGTTGCAGTGCCTCGACGTCTTATTGACTTTCAATTGTTCTATTCCTTAGAATCAAATGGGCAGGGCAAAGTTTACGCTTGTCGATCCCTTTGATGGCGGTCGGGGCGTGCTCTTTCGCGACGTGGCCGGTCTCAGTGAGGCCAAACAGGAGGTTAAGGAGTTCGTTGACTATCTGAAGACACCCGAAAAGTATCAGCGATTGGGCGCCAAGGTGCCACGCGGCGCTCTGTTGCTGGGTCCACCGGGCTGTGGCAAGACGTTGCTGGCGAAGGCGGTAGCTACCGAGGCGCAGGTGCCCTTCCTTAGCATGAATGGATCCGAGTTCATTGAAATGATTGGCGGCTTGGGCGCTGCACGTGTACGGGATCTGTTCAAGGAGGGCAAGAAGCGGGCACCCTGCATCATCTACATAGACGAAATCGATGCTATTGGACGTCAGCGCTCCGGCACCGAGAGCATGGGCCAGGGCAGCTCCGGCGAATCCGAGCAGACACTGAATCAACTGCTAGTCGAAATGGATGGCATGGCCACCAAAGAGGGTGTACTAATGCTTGCTAGCACCAACCGAGCAGATATACTCGATAAGGTAGGAGTTAGATTAGGCTCTCCCAGGTTCATCTTAACTTATTCTGTTTCTCTTGTTGCAGGCTTTGCTTCGACCTGGTCGCTTCGATCGTCACATACTTATTGACCTGCCGACGCTGCAGGAACGCAAAGAGATATTCGAGAAGCATTTGTCGGGCATCAAACTGGCCGATTCGCCCAGCACCTATTCACAGCGTTTGGCGCGACTAACGCCCGGCTTCTCGGGCGCCGATATTGCGAATGTTTGCAACGAGGCGGCATTGCATGCGGCGCGCAGTGTTCAAGCTGAGGTCACTAGCAAAAATCTTGAATACGCTGTCGAGCGTTTAGTGGGTGCGTAACCATTAATCTATCTATCTCTCTGAGACCAGATCAATTGAACCAATATTGTTGTTTCAGGTGGCACCGAGAAGCGTTCGCATGCCCTGTCGCTTACCGAACGCAAGGTGATCGCGTATCATGAGAGTGGGCACGCTCTGGTTGGCTGGATGCTGCCCAATTCGGATATCTTGCTGAAGGTGACAATTGTGCCGCGTACTAGCCTGGCCCTGGGCTTTGCCCAATATACGCCCAGCGAGCAGCATTTATACACTAAGGAGGAGCTATTCGATAAGATGTGCATGGCACTGGGCGGACGTGCGGCCGAGAATTTGGTCTTCCAACGCATTACGACTGGTGCCCAAAACGATTTAGAGAAGGTCACCAAGATAGCCTATTCACAGATTAAGAAATTCGGCATGAACGAGAGGCTGGGCCCGATCTATGTGCGCGATTCAAATGAATCTGGCGGCGGCAGCAATACCGGCAGCTCCAAGCCCTTCTCGCGTGCCATGGACAGCATTATTGATCACGAGGCGCGCAACGTTGTCTCCGAGGCGTATAAGGCAACCGAGGAGCTGTTGATTAAACATCGCGACAAACTGGAGATGGCAAGGCTCTCTATCTCTCTCACTCTTAGTACTTACTAATTCTGTCTCTCTCTCTCTCGGCAGCTGGCGGAAGCATTACTGGACAAGGAGACGCTGGATTATGATGAAGTGGTAAAAATAATTGGTCCGCCCCTCTTTGATCCAGCCAAACGTCGTGTGGACTCGGTGGAGTTTGAGCAATCGCTAAAGAATCTTAGCACGGATGCAACCAAAGCTTAAACTACAACATCCTAGCAAAATCGAAGAAGCATACTACCGCCTGCTCCTCTAGCTGCTCTACCTGCTCTACCAGCTTCTTCTCTCTTATCTAAAACCTTTCAATAGCCCACCCGTTAGACAGCCGGTTCATGTTCAAAAAAATGTAAATAAAGTTGTTTATATTTTTAATCGATTCAGCAATTAGCCTTTCAATTGCTCCTAACATAATCCCCCCAATTCCCATTTAACTGTTTGCACTTCTTAATAGCCCGCTTGAGGCGGTTATTCACTATGTATCACCTGCTCGGCTGCACCTTTGCACCTGTTAAGCACCTTTCAGTTAACAATTCAAATGCGGAACGCCTTAAACTTTTAGATAACGTTTTTTTTTTCTTAGCTAATTTTTTTCCTGAATAAATTTGTCGTATGTAAATTTAATTATGTAATATCAAATTGTTTACTTTTTTTAACTAATGAATTTTTATTGTTAATTCCATTCACCTGGTGTGATTGATGCACCCTACATTAGGTCTGGGGATCTGTTCAATTTCGTGAGTTTGGAAATGTTTACAAATTATGACTAGGTATACCTAGTAAAGAGGTTTTTGGATCTAATCTGGAGGTTAGCTGGAGGCTTAGATCTGATTGGAATCAGTATATTTCAATCATATAGAAATTGTTTTCAAAGTATGACTGGGTATATCTTAGAACTAGGTTTGCGAACCCAATTTTAAGCAAAGCTCACAGTTTACCCATATTTAAGATCATTTACTGACTTTCTAATCAAGTTCCGTCTAGTTTACCTGAGCTCCAGCAAAAAATGCAATTCACCTTAACCTAAATTCTATAAATTGTTTAAGGTTAGATTACGGAAGCTTGGAATAAGTTAAGATATTAATTAATGCTTGCTCTAATTACGTTCGATTAGCCCAATTATCAATTAGCACGTTTCAATAGGCATTACTTAAATGGATAGTATCTGGTATATATAGTATATATAGAATATATAGTATAGACTATATGCTTTAGACACAGGCAACTTTTGAGTAGTATTTGCAATGACAATGTCCAGTGCCTTGCCATTTAACCCCTAATAAGTGATGTGTGCTTAATACAAGTGAAGTACGTAACTAAGCCTCTGACTAAATAGTCTATGATAGACTATAAGATGCCCTGTAAAATGAGTTCAAATTGGAGATGAGTTAAGAAACTTAGATTTTGAGTTGATGAAGAGAGAGAGAGAGGGAGGAGAGAGAGAAACAAGGAAAGAGAGAGTGATAGAGAGCGAGTTAAAGATGGAAAGAAAGAGAGCAAGAGTGAGAGATGGCGAGAGCAAGAGAGACAATGAAGTAGATATAGTCAGAGATATAGGGAGAGAGACAGAGATAGAGAGAGTGAGAGATAGAGAGTAAGAAAGAAGGGAAGAGAGAGCGAGTGAGCGAGAGAGTGACAGAGAGAGTGAGAGAGAAAGAGAGAGAGAGAGAGAGTAAGAGAGATAGAGAGAGTAAGAGAGATAGAGAGAGAGAGAGAGAAATAAGGAGAACGAAGGAGATAGCCTGAGAGACTCAGACGAGGGTAGACAAAGAGATACAGGTAGACTGAGAGAGGGAGATAGAGAGTCAGAGAGAGAGAGAGAGAGGGAGAAAGACACAGAGAGAGAGAGAGAGAGAGAGAGAGAAAAATTGAAGGTATGTCTATGCCTAGAGAACTCTCTTTTCAGTTACTTTAAGTTAGTTGCTTAGTAAGTGGATCATGCACGACTGCCAGATACCCTAGCTGACGTCAGTTAATTGGGGGAAAAACAAGTTTCTCAAAATAGGCAGTTAAAAATTTGATGTCGCTCTATTAATTATAGTTAATAATAATTATTCAAATAGAATTTATGATTTTTTTTTTTTTGTCGCCTTAAGTGCTCGTCCAACTATTAGGCAATGGGAGTAGCTAATGACCGCAGCGGTTCACAGTTCAATTTGCTGCGATTAATTCTATATTTGCCTGGCTAATGGCAGCTGGAGATTAACACGTTCACACCTCATCCGAACTCAGCTCCAGGCAGCCAGACAGTTATAAAAACGCATCGCACGCATTCCCAGCGATTTAGTCGTCGATCTAGAGGCAAACACGGAGAATGTCGGACGGAAAGCATTTCATCATTTGGTTCACAATTGCGGCTGCTCTGCTGGCTGCTGTCGGTGCTGACAATTTTCTGCGTAAGTTTCATTTGCCAGTTGATTCGGGTGCCTTGTAAAGTTCCTTGCAACTACCTGCTTGCAGCTAGCCCGCTGAAACGCTGCACTCTGCACGACGAGGCTTGCATTTTGGAGCAGGCGAAAACCTATTTCCGGAACTTTAAGGATGGCATACCAGCTTGGGATGTGCCCAGCATTGAGCCCATTCAGCTGGGCACGCTGCGCGTCGAGAGCGGCGGCGCCAGCGACTCGATACAGTTCAATCTGATCATGCGGGACACCACGTTGCACAACTTTTCCGACAGGGCGACCATCAAGAGCCTGAAGGGCTTCACTGCGGATCAGACTAAGCCAGTGAAATTGGTTTGGGTTGTCAGTTCGCCCAGCATAGAAGTGCACGCTAACTACGAAGTTGAGGGCAAGCTACTGATCCTGCCCATTGTCAGCAAAGGCACGATGATCATCAGCCTAACTCAATTGCAGTCCAGAACACGCGTCAATGCTGTGCCCGAAAAACGGTCGGACGGACATTCCTATCTAAAGATCACCGACTACAAGACGGTCGCCAAAGTGAGCTCGTAAGTATCGATCAAATGGTTGACATGAGGATGTGCTCATGTTAAATGTATCATGAAGTTGAAAGTGAGGTTAAATAGTTGAGATTAATATAGTTGACATGAAGATATCCATCATTGTCAGTAGATAAAGTTGACATTAAGATGTCCATCTACATGTCAAAGTATAACTCAATGTTAAGTGCATGTCAAATTTAAGTTACTTGCCAAATTTCAAATTACTGACCAAAATTTATTATTTCCTTAGCGGTTCGTTCAATATGTCGAATCTGTTTAACGATAATGCGGAGCTGCGCGATAGCACTTTGAAGGTCCTCAACGACGAGTGGACCTCCCTATCAGCGGATATTCAGCCGAAGATATTGGAAGCCGCCGATCGTGCCTATAGTGCTGTATTGCAAAAGTTCTTCGACAGAATACCATACGATGAATTCTTTGTCAACGAATGAGATCTTCTTTTTATATAAATTTATATATCTATACTGTATATTATATATGGGATTTACTGTGATCTAAAGATACAATTTTGCTGAACTTTTTCGTCAAATTTTTTTTTGCATTTCGATTGTGTGTGATCGATTAACAGCTACCCTGTAGACAGTCTTGAAATTTCATAACTTTTCTAGGATCAATCTTATCTATTTACATACTATTTGTATATAAACATCTAAGATTTAACGATCTATAAGATTTTCAGAATACAAGCTGAAAACATCATACACATATTTAGATTGGTTTAATCTTTCTTTCCCCTATTTTATTAGCCCGCAAAAAAAAGCTTTTTTGTTTTTTTATTTTATAAGGTGAAGAGCCTTGCGTATATTTCAAACTTGATAAATTTTTAGATGGAAAGCTACTTAGGAACTTTTCCATAGTGTCGAGTTAACTTAAGAAACACAGCCTTAAGCATAAAATTTATAAATATATGTTATAAAGATAGATTTGTAGATGTTAATGAGAATGTGAATGAGCTTTGAGCAAAAGCTTTTAGTCATAGAATCGCAGGGTGTCAGCCCAGTCGAGCATTGTTTTTTTTTTTTGTTTTTTTTTTTTTTTTTTAATATTTTTTTTGTATTTTTGCATCTCAACATTTGACATCATCTAAGACTTCTTCCATCAGAAATCTCGTTAAGGCAAATGTATACATATACATATATGTGCATATCGAAAACTCTGAAAGAGCGAGTATAAGAGTGAGAGAGAGCGAGAGAGAGAGCTAGGCGCTGTTACCCACCTAAGTAATGCTTTGGCGTCGCGTTTTTGGGCTGCTCTGGACTCGTGACCACAAATGCGGCTCGATCAAACGCTGCAACTGGTGTGTAGCATCGGGCACAGTTGTAAGTGTGCCTTCATCTGCTATCCGTCGCCGTGTTGGGTTTGATCCTCCTCCGGATGCTCTACGAGTTTGCTATCCGACGGCATTATAGTCTGCGAAATGGAAGTGAATGTTAGTTTCTGGTACTTTTAGATACCCTGTAATCAGAAGAGAGGCCCTAATGTGTACTTTAATTTGATTTGTATACCCTGTAATTAATTAGGAGTCTTTAAAAGGCATTAGATTGCCTTTGTATCCTGTAATCAATAAAAGAGTGCATTAGGTATATTTTAATATCATTTGTAGACCCTGTAATCAATAAAGAGTGCCTTAAAATGACTGCTCTTGTATACTCTGTAATCAATTAAAAGTTTATAAATGGTATCTTCAAAATATTTGTATACACTGTAAGCAATTAAGAATATCTAGATATTCAAGATTGCTTTTGTATACCCATCAATCAATCAAAAGGCCCTAACGGTATCAATCTACAAGATATCCTTTAATTACTGTTAATTGTACTTAAAGGATATCTTCAAGTTGAGGAAAATATATATTCCATAAAGCTGTTCCAGCTCTCAAGTCAGAGTTACAGGGTATCTACTTAAATAATAACTCTATACTCATATAGAGCGTACCTTAAGCTTACGATGTTTGGTTTCCTTGTCGTTGTCGGGCGGACTGTCCGAGCCATCCGTTGTTTTGATGAAGGACGAGTAGAACGAGGAGAAACTGGAACCATCCATGTCATCGCTGTTGCCATTGCTGTCCGTGTACTTCTGCTAGAAAATGAAAGAAATAAAGAATTATGTTAGCTTGAATTCATTTGTGGAAAGTGCAAGTGTAATGGCACCTTCAGATTGGGCGTATTGCTGGGATGATCGGAGGAGTAGCCCTCACCGACCGAGGCGATCGACGAATCGGGTATATCCTTTTTGGATGAATCCGATGGCGCCAAATTTGAGCCGGGCTCCGCCTTAACGGATGTCGCCTGCGATGAGGCCTTCTGCTGCTGACTAGGTGTCACGGAATGGAAGGCGCCCGGTGTCTTAGAAGCAGGTGGAGATTGTTGGGACTGTAAGGGATAATAATAATGATAATTATTATGATCACAATAATGATTAATAGTAACAACTTACCGCATAGACCGGCTTCGTATAGCTGGACTGTGAGCCACTGGAACGATCCGGTAACTGCATTGCGTTGGTGACACTGGAGAAGGGCATCGGCTGGTACATCATGGCTGTGGCAGCAGCTGCCGCTGGATGTGTATAGAAGAGCGACGGATGCGGATACATAACGCCGGCCATATACTGTAATGGCATTGCCGTTGCTCCTGCGCCCTGTTGCGAGGTGCTCGGCTGGTCGCAGCTCTTGTGATTGCGCTGCGGACTGGCACTAGGTGCCCCTGTTGTGGCATTGGCCAAAGGTGCCGGTATGTAATAGAAGGCAGGAAAGAGACTGTGCTGTGGCGAGAAGCTGCGCTGAGCCACAGCTGTGTGGCTGTTGTGCCCCGACGGTGTGGTAATGCCTAGTGAGAATGGCGGCCACAAATTTATGTTCTGGGCACAGTTCAAGTTGCCCGGCACGAACTGGTTGTTGGACGCATTCGGCGTCTGCCATTTGGAGAGTGTGTCGTTCACTGGGACGGGCACGCCCACACCGACACCCATACTCACACCGACGCCCACATTTCCTGGGAGTGTCAGCTGCTGTTTGGGCTTGTTGGCCTCACCCTCCCACGAATGAGAACCGCCGCGTTTCATGCCATGTCCATGCCCCGGTCCTGTATACTCGAGCATCTTTTCATTAGCTGATTTCTTGCTCTTCTCGCCGTTGCGGCCGCGCAGTTCGCGGTGTTTCTTTAACATGAACTTCTCCATTTCATCGTTGTGCTTGTTCAACAGCGATTCAGTTAGGGTCACTGTGACGGCCGGCGCACTGTTGCTATTGCCGCCGGCGGAATTGTCACCGGCCGAGGTGCCGGTGCCGGCATTGCTAGTGTTCGTGACACTGCTCATCCGGACATTACTGCCGGTTGTAAAATTCCCAGATGACCCACTGCCGCCGCTACCCTCGAATCCGTGTACGGGACTAAGGGTGCTACGTGCATCTTCCCGGGCGTTATTCACATAGGATGATTCCAATTTGGGTGGATCGAGTTCCAAGGGCGCGGTGACAGGCTTGCTGTTAAAAAAACGCAGCAGGTTCTCGTTATAGTTAAGCCGATTGTAGGTGGGCGGCGTCTCAGTTGATCTCTTACTGTCATAGTAGTCGTGATGCGGCGATATTTCGCCTAGCATCACACTATCACGCTCCGACACCGTCAACTCGTTCTCATGTGGCAGCTCCAGCTTGAGATCGGCCCGTGTCACCTCATCCATGAGCGTTTCCATGAAGCTGGCCAATGCCTGGCAGCGACGCGATACCTCCTGCTTAACGGTATCCGAAGGACGTGAGACCGTCTCTGCTAGCAGTTTAACAATATCGTCCTTGATGCGCGCATTCCGATTTTGTGCGTCTTCCGATATCTTTGGCTTTGCACTTGGCGCCATTTCAAATACGTTGCACAGCTTGGGTCCTGTGGGCGAAGGAAGCAAGTAATAGGCTTTATTCCATGATCTATTCAATTTGGTTTCAATGGCGTGCGTGGTGGAGCTAGTCCAACTCAACGACTTACCCTGAAATACACGATGATGTCCCACAACAAATTCCAGTTTACGTGACCAGGGATTAACGAAACTGGTCCATTCAGTTTCGAGGAGAATATAGCAGCCGTTTTGGATAAGAAAACGATAGGGTTTGCTGCAGAATGAGGAGCCAGCGGTTTGTCCCTTTTTCATCACCTTCTCGTAGGTATCTTTCATGACCGCCAAATCCTCGTGATGATAGAAATCCATAATAGAACGTCCAATTAAATCTTGCGGCAAATAGCCAAGTGCGCTGACCGAAGCGCTATCCACATGCGTGATAATAGCCGTAGCTGTGTGTCGAATGGCGAACTTGGGACTCTTCGCCGACAGAATCTCATCGGGAACTGAAAACAGAAAGGAAGAGAAAAAGGATAAGTAGCTATTTTTGTTTAAGTTGATTTATTAGCTCACCTTTGTAGCTGCTTTTGATGGGTGTCGCTGAGATAACAAGCAGCATGTTGGCGCCATTGGATACAATGTAGTTGTCCGGCCGGGCCTCTTCGGGCGCTTCCCTAAATGTCAACCCCAAACGGAAAGGTTCATAGTTGACAGCCCGCCCAATGACACCGAAGCCACCCGAGGTGAGGCCACGATAACGTCGCAGCATGACACAAAAAGTGCTTCTCGCATCCTTTGGCATGCTGCCACGTGACTCCGCTATGGGTATGCCTGTCGTAATTTGGCCGGCGAATGTCGCCCGATCCTTCAGATGCACAAAATCGATAAACGAACGACCTAGCCACATGTCACGTGGAAAGCCCAGGACGTCCGTAATGCTGGGCGTGGTATACAGAACGACACCGTCGTGCATAGAGATTACACAACAGAAGCTGTCCTCCTTAATTCGCTCATGTTGCTGCTGCTTGCCCACGCCAGCAGCCATCGATTCCAATTTACACGGCAGCGATTCGTATGCCTTGTCCGACTTCACACAGCCGGTGCTGCCGCTGACTTGTCCGTGGCTCGATGCAACTGGGTTGCTGCCCGGCTGCATACTACAGCTGGTGAAGAGGGGCACAGCCGTGGGCAACTGTTGGACCTGCTCGCTCTGCTGTTTAGTCGCCTCGCTGTCATCCACAACGATTATTTGTTCGCTCAACTGCTGCTGATCCCTCGGCGGCGGTTCGCACATCTGTTGTGTGTCCTGCAGCTCCTGCAGCTTCTCGCAGTTAACTGAAGTTCCGGGCATTGGCTGCAGTTGCTCATCGTTGTTTTCCAGCGATGTCACTGTCGATGTTTGTGCCGTACACTTGGCTTTCTTCTTTTTGCGCGACTTCTCCTTATTCCGCTTGATAATCATGTCGCTGCTGCTGGCCTGGGTCGAGGGTTTGCCGCCATAGCCGCTGCTCCCGGACGAGTGACTGCCACTTAAACGCGACTTTGAACTGCCACTGAAGATGCATATAGCAATAGAGCATCAGTTTAGGATATACCTCACTGACTTGTTCGCCCCTTTCAACTTACCTGCGCTGTGACTGACTGTTGCTGCAGCTATTAGAGTATGCCGAATCGGATACTTTGGTATTATGTGTTGACTCTGTAGATTCTCCTTCCATATCGATAAATATCTGCTCTATATATAAGTTTTAGAGAGTTTCTTAAGTATTCGCAGTTTTTTCAACTAGTTTAATTTGTTGTGTACGCCTGAAAGTATAATATACAAATTTATTTTATTTTTTTAATACAAAATATATAATATATCATATAAAATCATATCAAAATGGAAAATAATCAAACATTTTTGAACATTTTCATTATTTTCGTATAATTTTCGTAAGCTTTGTATCAAATATTATTATTATTATTAGATATTTCCTAAGCCTTAGAATTACATCTCTTTTGATCTGAATCAATATTATATATTTTATAGCAAATTCTATGCGTAAACTTCGATCCTACATCAAAACTCTTTGCTAAGTCTCTAAAAATACATTATAAAACATAAAAACTCAAAATTCTCACAAAAACAAACAAACAAAATTCAAAAAAACTTCATTGATAAATAACAACAATTCACCAATTGATTAGCATTCACAATAATTGACTCATATTAAAATAGATTTCGCGTTGATTCAGCGTAAAGATACAACGTAATGAAATTGGCGTCACGTTTAACGAACAGCACAATCTATCGTGCAAGCCAATTGAGTGCAACAGAGATGGCAATAGAGCGTAGTGCGCTTGAAGAGAAATGAGAGAAGCGTTTAATTGTTATTGGACTCACGTGTAGCTGCAGCTGCAGCTGCGACTACGACTGCTGACGGATGCCGTTATGCAGTCGAACGCCAAACAAAACAAATACTAAAGCAAATCAATGTATAAGTACGTAAACGTAAAAGTATACGTAAAGCAGAAGCAATCGCAATGACAGCAGCACGCATACGTATGCGTAAATGCCGGCATGGCAGAAAGCGCTGCCAGATCGTTTTAATTGTAGAATACAGAAAGAGAGAGAGAGGGAGAATACAAGTAAATATTCTGCAAAAATTTCATTTAAGCTTACATTTCATAATTTTTGTCGTATGAAATTTGCTGAGCAAACTATTCATTTGAGCCATTGTCTTACGTAATGTTAACAACAGGCATATGTATATATATTTTAATGTTATGTCTAAAAATAAAAGAACGTATATCCAGTTTCGATTTGAGGGAATTGTTTTCATGTCTGGGCAGACGACAGACAGGAATAAAAGCATTATCTAATATTTCATATTCAAATATTATGTAAGACTTAAACAAAAAAATAAAAAAATGCTGATTAACCATGAGCCGGAGGCATTAACTTTTCATATTGAATTAAAATTATTATAAATTTTATTAAAAAAAAAAATTTTTTTTTTTTAATTATTGAAATTGACATTTTTAAAAATTATTTTTCGATTTTCATACTCTGTTTTGTTTTATATTCGTCAATAAACGATCAAATTTTCTATATTTTTCAATTTCGCTTTCTGCACATTCGTCAACTTTTAACAGGCAGCTATTTTATAGAGCTTTCTTTCAGGACAAATCTAGCTTCAAATAATTATTTGCTTATCGCATTCTGCTTTGTGTTGATTTTCGTAAGCGTTTTAACTGCTTCTATAATTTTACAAATCTTTTTCAATCTTATTTTGATTGAATGATTGAAATTGATTGCCCAATATTAATCAATCAGTACTGTTAATATAGCAAAATCACGGGGAAAAAAATGATTTACCCTATAATGAATACAATGTGGCGTATGTGTAATATTCATGAAATTTCTCTGTTGTTAGGGGACTACCGCAATTCACATGCAGTTCGGATGCGTACACACATGCACGCCCACATACATACAAGTATTCAAATTGTGCATATGTATGTGTGTGTTTGTTTGTTTTTTTTTGCCGTTATTGCTGTTGAGCCGGTCTATCTCAAGCAATTGTTGTTGCTCGTTCTGAGTTAAGTCTGACCGTTATCGCTCTCTATTCCTCTCCTTCTCACACAAAGAGTCTAACTGCAGCAAGGGCAGCAACTTATATTATATTCTAACGTAAACGACTACGTGATACCCTGCACACAGTCTAACTGCGGCATATGATATGTTTTTGCGGGTATACAATAAAGTGTTGCATTTTATAGATCTATTGAGATTGTCTACTTTGCCAAGCCCCCTGTGTATCTATACATATATATTTCAGTCGAATTTTTTAATATATAGGCTTAAAAGCTACTTATTTGCATACTTATTGCATATATATATATACACGCAATAGACAAACATGACGCTAAAGCAATATACCCTATTTGTTTGTGCGATTTTTGTATAAAATGCACAATTAAAGTAAATATGTTACGTAGCCATTGACAACAACATTCTTTATGTAAGTTTCAATTTAGCTTTCCATTGCACACATACACACATACACAGAGAGACAGACAGACGACATACAGACAGACAGAGCCATACAAATGCATGATAATCAAAACATTTGCTTTGCTCTCCGCAAATCTTAAGAGCTATTGTTGTTGTTTGTGCATGTTTTTGCACTCTTTTTGTGCATTCGTTCAGTTTGAATGCTCTCTCTCTCTCTCTCTTACTCTCTCGCCATGCCGATCTGATCTACGCATTGCAAATGAAGTTAACATATGAATAAGAATACATTTGCATGTGTGTATGTGTGAAACTCACTTTATCTCTTAATGTAAATTTATTTGTAACAAATTCTTAATAATTGTACTTTTAACTGCACTGGCACTTTCACAGCAAAAAATTATTTAAAAAAAAGACAATCAAATATTGATACGTTTGTATGTTTATGTAGTTCAATATCGCTTGCGTTAGCTAAAAACAGTTTAAACTTTTAACTGCGCTTAGCCCGTTGCTCGCGACCTACTTGTTGAAGACTCGTACGAATACTGATGTCAGTCTCCACAGCTAAGAGAGACGAAAAGCGCATTGTGGCGCCAGCGTGCCAAGCTTTGCAAAAATGCACACTCACACACACTCCCAGACACGAGGTGGTGTGTGTCTATGCATGCTTCGTGCTCACACATACAAACACATGACATGGTCGCAGCAGCCGCCACAACGTGCGTTGTTCTTCGGCATATTGGCACTCGGCATTGCTCGGCTTGACATAGTTTCTCGTTAGCTTTGAGCTTAACCCTTAATGCGACGCTCAATGTGCAGTGTCGTGGTGTGTAGCAAGTAGATCGCTTGAACCGCAAAGTTCTTAAGGTAAATTGTTGTTTCTATTTACTATGGTTATAGTTAAGAATTGAAGATATATCGAATAAATAGTGATTAAAATTCAATTCTGAAATTATATAAAATATTATAATTATTTTTTTTTTAATACGCATTTGTAATAATGATAAATTTTATTTTCTTAAGCGAAACTTTGCTTAAAGTTAAGTAAATAAATATTTATTATAATTCAATTTTTAAATTAACTATAAAATATTATAAATATTTCTATTATAATCTGAATTTTTATTATATCGTTTTCTCAAGCAAAACTTTGCAGAATTTCTGCCGGCTATTCTACGTCCCTTTTGCACACTTAAGGGTTAAGCTTTGTACGCGTAATCAAAGCAACAACAGAAGATGGAAGTCGCTTCTGCTGCTACTGTTGGGATAGATGATGGAAAACGGGACTTTGACTCGTGGTAGCCCCTGCTGTCAGAGTGTTTACTTTACCGCAGAGACAGACTGGCTGCGCAGGGGGTCCAGCCCAGGGGTGTGGGTCACTTCGTTGCCGGCGCCGGCAGCGGCACGTTGACAACATCCAATGCCAAATTGAGTATTTGCTGCGGATTCGAATGTGCCTCAAAATGTGCACTACGATGTCACGCATAGCAGCCACGTGACTTGCTTGCATTGTTGTTGTTGCTGCTGCTGCTGCTGCTGCTGGTGGTGCTGCTGCTGTTGCTGCTGGCTCATTGTCTGGCTGTAGTTGTCCGAATGGCTATTCTGTTGCCGTCTCTGTTACGCCGCCCACAGCAAGGTACGGCCCAGGCGCGTGTGTTAGTCACAGTCGAGCTGATCAGAAAGAGCGACAATAGTTTGTGTGTCGATATATATGTATGTATCTCTGTCTGTTTGTCTATATGTATTTGCCCATTGGTTATTTGTTCCATAATAGAAGCGCGCACATAACGCATACAGCCCATTGGCTTATGCACGCGATGTGGCAGCCTTTTAGGCGTTGCCAGCTATTTTTAGCTGCAGCTGGCAGAATACAGAATACAGAAAACAGAAGACAAAAGAGTTATCGAATTGCAATTAATAAATATCGATACACGGAGTGGCGGGTGGGGGGAGGACAAGATACATCATTGCAAGTGACAGCTCTATTTATATGAACATGTGCCGCAAGAAGAATCCAGTAACCGTTATACAACGGAAATCCGCTTAACGTCGCATGCAGAAGCATCTGCATTAAAGCCGCTTACAGCTCGATTGTCATGTGCAGGGGCAATGTGTTTCCAATGGAACAGATGCAACAACACTTAGTTCAGATATTTTACAGTTGAAGCTGATAATGATAATGCTCTACTAGGGCGATTCTCATGAAAAACAAACTTAGCAAACCTATGGAAATGGAATCACTAGCCACATTTCTTATATCTTTTCAACACTTTCAATGAAAATTCGAGAAAATTCATTCATGAAAAACTCTTATTCAAGCATCTACCTGGGGAGTCTTACAGACTTGCAGACTCGGCAATTATAGCAGTTCGTTAGGGCTTGCTCCACTGCAGACAGTTATTTGAGTCGACAAAATTAGTGTTGCATAATATTACTGTTTTTTTTTTTTTTGCTTCAGATGCGTTTTTCCTGAAGCAGATATCAACTTGGCCGCGAGCCAGGTATATATCAAGACTTTTCCGGGTTATACGTGGCATACGTTGATTAAAAGAGGAAAATGAACGCCTAACGGTGTAAAGCCGAAGATTGCATACTCTACTATGTGGCTGAGCAGTGTTTCTGTATGTAAGTTTTGCCTTTATGGAGGCCGGATCTATGGACTACGTGTGTTACGGACGTTACTTGGTCAAAAGCTAACTCGGTTCTTATGTTTAACGCCATTCTGCTGGAGTATAGGGTCTAGAGTCTGTATCTTGAGTTTGTTTATGTTCTGGAATGGTTCTTGAATGAATATTTCAGATAGATAGATAGCTATATATGCAGATAAACTTAAGTTAAATAGATTTATTTGCCTATCGACTTGATTTTTAGACATACATGCATACAAATATACTTCCGGATCACATACTAAGTGATTAAGTCTATAATACCCTACTTGGTGAGGGTATATACAACTACGAGCCACATTACTACTACTACAGCTTAAACGCGGATATCCGTACTGATCAGGAATATATGTATATATAATCTATAAAGTGTTATATACTAAGCATGAATTCCATATACTCTTCTCTACCAGAGTGTATGGTATAAGCAAATACAAGCTTCATTTTACAACTACAACTTGATTATCCATACAAATCAGCAATATCACTACATATATATCCATACTTTATGAAGTGTTACATACTGACTGATCAAATCTGCAATACTCTAACCGAGCAAGGGCATATGAAGAAGCAACTGCGAGCCACACTTCACAGCCGTAAATTGAGTTACACGCGAAACTAAATGGAACTCCATTTCGGTTTCAGTTTCAGTTTCAGTTTCGGTTTTGGATGGCTTTTGTCACAACGCGACGGGGCGTGGCTAAGGCAGCGACATATACACACAAACACACACATACACACACAAACACATACACAATTAAAAGTCAGTTAGGTGAATTTGATACGACGAACAAGTTAGTAAAGCAAAATGACAAGCAGAAGACAATGGACAAAGTCAAAGAGAAGACGGAAAAAAATCAAACGAGCTTGCGCTAGTTGCGCGTTGACAGACCCAGAAGATACCCTGTATGCATATATTTTCAAATCAAATATATGGAAATCATCAATTGCGTTGAAAGAGTTGAGGATACCCTGTAAAGTATACAAATTAGGCAAGCGTACTGCAGCTGATACACCCAGAAGATACCCTGTATACCAGCTTTTCTAAGTAAATATATAAAAATCATCAGCTACGAGTGAAGCAAACTATTAATTTAGTACTTTTCACTTTAAGGAGGCTAAAGATACCCTATAAACTGAAAAAATTAAGCAAGTATGCTCTAATTGCGCATTAAGAAACTCAAAAGATACCCTATATCCAAGTATTTTCAAATCAAACATACACAAATTTTCATGTTGCATTGTACGACTAGAAAATACCCTGTAAGCAGTTAATTTGTTTTATATAAAGGTAGTTTTACTCTCTCTCAATTAGGAAAATATGTAAGCTCCAAGCTGATGACAAGACTGAAATTATTGAGTTCCAAATTACAGTTATATATGATAGGGTATCCAAAAATGTAAATATTTTTAATGTGTGTATTATATAGGAGCATCTATATAGCAAATTTTATGTATTTTATGCATTTTAATTACCGAGACATGCTAAAATAAAGTTTAAGCATAGGCTTACATACGTATATATATCGATATCATCAAATATGTTATGATATAACCTCAAATATATACATGTATGAAAAAATTCACTAAAAAATGCCTACATATGTATGTCCGTTACGTACACACTTCAAACTCAACATACCCCATTTCACATTTGTCACATTACAGGGTATACTAATAAGCTATACAACTGACTGCCCGTAGGTTGTTGAACAAACTTGGGCACAGCGGTCCCTAGCCATCAGAACAGCTGCTGTAAGGTGTTAAGTGTGTGTGAGTGTGTAGGGGCGGTAGGGCGTGGCGTTGTAAGCGATTTCCTTTTAATCGCACAATTTTTACAACTAAATGTTTTGTGCGTACATTACACGAGTTTTATGATCTCCATTTAAAGAGAACTTCAATTTTTTGTTCGCTTTGAGATTTTTGAAGACATGTTTAGGAAATGTCAGACCTACCTGGTTTTAATTATAGAGATCACCTTTTTTTTAAAGTTAAGAACAATTAAGAGAGTGTTTTTTAAATGAAGAAGTTAGCTAAGATTGGCTAAGGAAAAGAGTTTTATATGGAAACAGGAAGAGTGCTCTTGTCGGTCGAACTTGACTGGGAGGTAACCTAATTGACTAATGATATAGGGGTTTTTCCGAATCTAGGCAAAAGCACGGAAGTTATCCAAATTCGGAAATATTCCAAATTTGTGTGTTCATCACAGGAGGTAAATGAGCTATGCAAGCTTAGCTTAAAAAACTAAATTGAACTATCGATTATCGAAGGACGAACAGAAGGAAGGACGGACAGACGGACAGAAGGACGGACAAACAATCAAACATCGCTGGATCGATGTCAGCTTATCGTCCAGATCAAGAATATATATATTTTGATAGCTAACCTCAAAAAACATTCCATAATTTAGCTAATATTTCGTATAGCTCACCTATTTAATAGACTTCCACTCAAAAATTCAACTCGACTTAAAGATAGCTGTAATAGGGCATAAAGGTTTTATGAGAATGCCTGTAATAGGCAGAAGGAGACGTGACGGCCTCATAAACTATTCATTAATATTCTTGGACAAGACGACGAGCTGAGTCCGTCTGTCTGTCCGTTCGACTAGTAGAGTCTTGCAATAACCTTGAAGTTATTAAATAAATCGTTTGGCCAATTGTCAAAGCCACGTGGCAATCAGCCCCCAGCGCATGCATTTTCTCTACACGTGGACACACATGCATTGAAAAGCGTGCATTCCCTTCCGAATTCAATTCAAGGAATCGATACTTGAGTTTTGGATTTGTCACTTGCAGAGAATGAAATGGCGGCGATGGTAGATGAAATGTTAGATGATAGAGACCCTCTCGTCTCTTCTCTTCGGTTGCTTACGAAAGGCAGTGTGCGTGTTTTGTATATAGATTATATAAGATATAAGATATTAGATATAGACTTTGTATATTGATAGATATAAGATAATAATATATAGAATATAATATAGATTTAGCCATGGAGTATGCAGCTCGCTTGGAGCTCCAGGTATTTCCCAGTTGTGCACTCTCGACTGCAGCTATCTTACTTTCTTCTTCTTCTTCATCTCCATAAAATAATAATAATAATATCAATTTCTATATAAGTATATGAAAGTTGGCAAATTGATCATTTAAGCTAAGTAATTGCTGGATAATGAGTGGGAAGGGTCCCTCACCTGAAGCATTGACCCTGAGCCAATGGCTAAGTGCAAACGCTTTAAAATGCCAACTCATTTGGCCCAATGCATTGTCATAACTGTTGCACGAACCACGAACCACGTACCATTTCCATTTTCATTTCCATTTTACAATTTTCATGGCTTTTGCCTTGAACTCGAATGGAAAAACTGAAGGAAAATTTCGCACATACGTTTAAGAAAATTGCTTAGAAATATGTGCATAATCCATTGGAGAGTTATGTTTTTTTTGTTAAGTTAACTTCAAAATGGCAATTATGATGGACTCTAAAGAGTCTCTATATAGGGGGAGAGAGAGAGATAGAAAGGGAGAGAGAGAGAGGGAGACAGCTAGTGTTGATGATATAAAGTTGGCGGAGTTTGCCTGTGAGATTCGACCTTTAATGGTGCCATTGTGTGCTAAACAGTAAACAGACCTTAAGACGCTGTCTGAATCTGAATCTTGAGCACCATCATCATCATCATCATCATCAACGTCATCAACATCATTATCGTCATCAGCAGCTGGCTATTTCACACGCTCTGCCTTCCATTGTTCCCACAATTTTCCATTCATTCATTCAGTTTGCTCACTTCTGTTCCTACTTTGTAATAAGTTTTGCTACCCAATCGCTCCCCATACCCCCAGGCACACACACACACACATACACTCTCACACACACACACTTGTGTTCTGCTCTTTGCTGCCCTGCCACGCCCCTTTTGCATCTGTGCTGCTTTTGTCTGCGCTTTTTTTTGTCATTTTGGCCACTAGCTGTCATCATCATCATTAGCACTCTCATCATCATCATCATTGTCATCATCATCATCATTATCATCATCAGCTTCAGTCTCCACACACTCATTCACCTTCTCATCAGTCTTATCATCTTTATATTCATCATTATTATCATCATCATCATCATTGTCATTATCATTATCATTATCATTGTCATTCTCTTGTTCTTCATTCTCAGCCAACGTCTGCATGCAATGCTTATAGCTCTGTGTAATGAGCGTTGTTTATATGGGGTTACTTAGAAGTAACTATCTACGTACCTCTACCTACCCATCTCCCCTATCTATATAGGTACGTATGTAGCTCCCTCTTTTTCTTTGCTCTCGCCCATATGAATATCTTGTAACTAAACCCATTTTTATATGCCCCCTCTTTCGTTCTATCTCTCTGTACGTACTTAACATTGTCGTGGGAGCAACTTGAGCTTAAGTAATCGATCTTCAAAGTTCTTAGTATTAAGATCTGTTTTGTAAGGCAATACAATAACAACAACAGAATACTTGAAAAAACTCTAGAAAAGTGTACTCAAATTAAGCAGAGATCAGTACAAAAGATATCAATAGTTAGTTGTATATGTATTTGAGGGAAGCACTCCAGCTCGTTCGGTTTTTGATACGATAGTTGGAGGACAACGAAGAAGGGGTAGACCTAGAATCCGTTGGAAGGACCAAATGGAGGCAATCCTAGGAGGTGTAACCAACTGGAGAAGTCGTGCACAGGATAGAGAAGCGTGGAGGCAAATCGTGCATCAGGCTGTACTCCGATAGGGGTGTTTTAGCCAATTAATAATAATAATAATAATATGTATTTGATAAAGTTTACATGGGTTAGGTTATGGTTAGAATATAATATATCATATGACATTCATTAGATCACAGTTCAAATTCATATAGAAGTACCTATAAATTATTATTAAGTTTTATGCTTTGTATAAAAAAAATTCCATTTTTTTTTTTAATTTTTATTTCTTGAAAAATTCACGTACTTCAACAATTATTTTTTATTTTTCGTGATTTTTAGTTGTATTTTTTTTATGTTTTCAGGGTTTTGAGACACAGTTTTGATGCTTTGACTATCTTTTAAGATAAACGTATAATAATAATAATTATTATACATAAAGTATTCATATACATATTCATATTCAAAATACATAGTCCACTTCAATTTGCAATTGACTCTTTTCTCTAAATCAAACCTGAAACAAAACCAGTTAAGATCCTAATTGTACCATTTCCAAGAACCTCAATTTGCAATCAGACAATTGTTTTGAACTATTATACAGCTAAATTTGCTTACCTTCTTAAGTATTCCTACAACTACGTCTAAATATGTGCATTTACCGACTATAGACAGTTTCTGGATAAGCTCTTTAATCTATATTAGAATTCTTGAAGCATTATGCATCCGAACTAGCGCTTGAAGTTGCTTTCCCAGCCAATCTTTCTTGCTGATATCTTAACTATATTTTGTTGCTTCTACAAGACGAACGCCGCTTTGCTTCCTATGTAAAACATACACACATACACGACACTCATACACACACACGTACAGAGTCGCACACTCGTTGATCGCGAGACGAGCACGTTTTACCAAACCACGCATATATACACACACACACATACAAACAGACATACTCACTCTCACCCTCTCATACTCATATAAAAACTGTCGCCGGTCACCGTAGCCAATTGTCGCTTCTGTGGGGCCACTGCAGCGCGAAGGGGCTGACTAATAGATACCCACAATAGAGCTGACCAGCAAGAACTGCGCAGTCGACCGCCCAATACTCGTTCATATAGCAAATGCATATGACACTGTGCATGAAAGTAGCTAAAAATTTAGTTGACTTTAGCTTTAAAGCTAAACCATTAACGGTACTGCTTGCAAGCAGTAAAAGTAGCTATATAAACTGCTGTTACTGCACAACTCATATACTCTGTTTTCTCTACCTGAGCGAGCATAACAACTGGCAAGTGCAGCGCATAATTGCCAACGACAACACGCACTATCCACAAGTAGCAGCAGCAGCAACAACCACAGCCACAGCAGCTGGCCGCTGGGACAGCCCGGGCATGCGAGCTATGGGCGAGCCCATTGGGCTGGGCCAGTAATTATACCCTAGAAGCAAAACAAGTGAATATGATAGCTAGAGACTTGGCATGTGGCAGACAAACCAAAATATCAATTTATACATACAGAACTAACAATGACAATAAAGTAAACCGTATTAATATACGCAGTTATACATATATTAAATATTTTACAGTTGTATATACAAATATATTATATATTGAAATTTAATCCTAATTAAGCATATCTAGATAAACTACTTAAATATAGTATAAATCTTAAAAATATTTTCTAAGCAATTTACTAAATATGTATTTATTTCACACGTCATTCCAACGACTTCTAAGGTATTAGCCTAGTCGTGCTCACTAAAGTACTAATTGCTGTGCGCTGCCCTTCTGCTTGTCTGTTCTTCCTCTCCGTCTCGCTCACTCTTCGTCTTGCTGATTCGCTCTGCTTACATGCCAAGCATTTCCATCACCGTAATTCAAATGTCTTTGGCGTCGTTTCTTTTGCTCGGCGCTCGTTGAGTTTTTTGCGCTTGCGCCTAGATCGTAGCCGTTGCCGAAGCTCAAGCCGAGCCTAAAGACAGCCCGAGAGCCGCTGTCGAAGCCGAAAGCGTTTCGAGCGTTGCCTTTTCATTTGCGTTTGCTCAGTCAACTTCCGCCACGAAACGCGATCGGACGTGCGTCTTAAGCCGCGATCGGTGAACGTTGAAGCCAACCCACAGTCAAAAATTCACAGAATTTTACGTAGCGAGCTGTATTTTTTGTTGTTTACATTTCCGCGTTACGTATGTGTGTGTGCGTGTGTGTGTTTTTGTTTTTGTTTGTGTCTTTTTTTTTTGTCGGTGGTGTCTTTCGCTCTGCATTCGCGCGTAACGAGCGGCTATTAACAACTAACCCCCGTCTCAGTCGCACACACGCGCGGTGGGGCGACATCCTGAGCACAGGATGCGCTTCGTTGCATTCGCGCACCTGTTTTTCTGTGTCAGTCCAACAACAATAACAACAACAACACTCTGTGTCGAAATTTGTTAGCCGGTAAATTTTATAATTTATGCAAAAATTAGAAAAATAAAAAAAAAAAACTTCATTTAAGATTATGTTATATGGTTAGTTAAGTGGAAAATTCAACTGGTTGTTCGCCCATAGGCCGCGTTACCTGTTGGTAAATGTTTTCACCTTATTTCTGTGTGAGAGTTTCCGATAAGAAAAACTCCCACATTTTGTCAGCGTATCAATGAGCCAGCCGAACAATTTGAATATGCAAATTTTTACCTTAACAACCGGAACTTGTCATCAAATGTATACATATATGGTGTTATATATATATTTTTTTTATAATCAGAAGATCATGGCATAACATGAAAATCTCACATATTTAAATACACTTTCCATAACTTGATTCTCGAATATTAAAAAAAAATATATATATATATCAAATTAAGAAATTCCGCTATAAAAAAAAAAAGATTTTTACTTCATATACTATTTTATATTAATTATATATTTTTTTTCTTTTATTTAAATTTTTAAAAATATTTTTCATGAAAATTAAATATAATAATTTAATGTTTAATCTTTTTTTCTGATTATATTTTCCAACAAAAAAATTTCTAACAAATTTTTAGAAATGTTTCTCATAAATAAGTTCCATAAAATATTTACAAAATATTTTTTCTATAAAATAATGGTGAAATTTTTTTTTTTAATTCCTAATTCATAAGAATAAATTTTTGAAAATATTTTTTAAATTTCTAAATTTTTAAATAAATATCTAAAAATATTTAAAAATTTTTGTCATACAAAAATTGATTCTATGTAGAATATATTAATGAAAATAATTAGAAAATATTTCTAAAACATATTCCAATATAGAGTAAATTTCTAAAGTTTTTCTTTTGCGAAGTTTTCGCTTGAAAAAAGAAGAAAAATAATATTTCTCAATTAGGATTCGAGTGAAATGCACGTAAAAATGAGGTTAGGTCGAAGCATGATAGACTAATTATAATTGGAATGGGTAATGCACGATCTAGAAAACGCCGAGGCGCTATTAACGGTACTGTGGAAAGTATCGATTGCCCGATAATTATGATTATTATTGATTATCTTTTATGATGATGTGCTAATTTCTTTAGTTATTGCTTGAACTAATTGTGAATTGCAATTCGCAGCTTGAATGACGATTGAGGCTATATATGCTGTGTATGTATTGCTGTTGGCACGGCAGCAACTATGCTGATTGTGGACATGCTAACACTGGCCTTAACGAACGGACAGAGCGTGCTGGAGCGGGAGCGGGAGCGGCAGCAATGCGATGATGCAGCGAAACGCAGCAAAATGACGGCAACAACGATGGCTAACAAAACGCTTAGCAAACATAATGAAGATGCAAATTATAAGAGCAACAGCAACAACAGCAGCAACAACAGCGGCAGCAATAATGAGCATATTGCTGTTGCACTTGAGGCAGCCGCAGCCGCAGCAGCAGCGGCAGCAGCTCTCATTGCAGCGGGCAACATGTCTAACGGTGTACAAGGTTTAAATGTTGTTGCTGCCACGGCTGATGATGACACTGATGACGTCGATTTGGCATGCGAGGCACGCAGCTCACGAGCTAATGTTGCTGGCGTGCAATACAAGGCGCATTGTGCGTGGCAGCCCCAGTCCCAGCAACAGCAGCAACAACAGCACCAACAGCACCAACAGGGCGCCGTGCGGGGCTGGCAGGAGGCGTGCCAGTCAGCGGATAGCAGCGACATGCAAACACAGGCGCATGCGCGTGCTGAATACAGCGACAACAACAACAGCAGCAACAACAACAACAACAACAGCAACAACACAGGAGCGGAAGTTGTCAGCAATTGTGAGCGCGCGCAAGTCGAGCGTGAGAGCGTGAGCGTGAGCGCAAACGCAGACCATGCTGGCCATGGCCAGCAGCAACCACCCAATGTGACAGCAGCAACAACACCAGCCAGCAGCAGCAATGCCAAAGGCATGGGGAGCGACAACAGCGACAACAGCGCCTGCTCAATACCTACAATTGGCAGTGAGCTTTTCAAAGCCAAACTCACAGCAGCAGCAGCAGCAGCAGCAACGGCAGCAGCAGCGGCAGCAGCACCATCAACCGCAGCAGCAGTCGTCGCAGCAAGCGCAGCTGAGCAGCAGCAGCAGCAGCCAAAGCCAATAACAAATTTTGGCCAAAATCAAAAATTGTTGAAAATTGTTGAAAATTTTGTGCAAATTGAAGAAGGAAAAATTAGCAACGAAATTGGCCAAAACGAGCAGCAGCAGCAGCAGCAGCAGTCGCAGTCGAAGTCGAAGTCGAAGCAGCAGCAGCAAGAAATTTTTTTTACTACCAACAAGAACGACGCGGGCAGCGCAGCTGGCGACGACGCTGACAGCGACGCGCGACGTACAGAAAAGTTTGTGCAAAAAATCTGTGAAAATGCTTTAAATGTCAATTTTTTTAACAACTCGAGTGAAAATGTGCAAAGCGACCTAGCGACAGCAGCAACAACAGCAAAAGAGTCTAGTGAGCAAACGTCGTCGTTGTTGTTGTTGTTGTTGGAGGAGGAGCAGCAGCAGCAGGAGGAGGAGAAGGAGGAGCAGCAGGAGGAGGTGACGACGACGACGACGCCATTGTCATTGCCATATTTGAAGCTAGACAACCGATGGCAGCAGCAATTGCCAGCGAATGTTGCTGCTGGGCCCGTGCACGCCTGTTCCGTTGCCGTGATTGACGAGCAACGTAACGAGCAATGTGCTAAGGCAACAATCTGTGCAAATTATAAACAGCCCGATCTAAAGGAGGCAGCAACAAGCAGCTGCAACGATAAGGATCTTATTGATTTTGAGCACGATTTGGCTGATGATTTTGTGGCTAGCCAAAGGCTGAAGCGCTTACAGCATAATTTTCAGGGACGCGTTAACAGCAACGGCAACGGCAACGGCAACGGCAGCAGCACTGCCAGCAACAACAGCTGTAGTGAGGCTGTTGTAGTTGATGATTGTGTAAAGGCATCCTTGAGACAGCAACAGCAACAGCAACAGCAACTAATACAACTAAATGCCAGCACAGCGACAATAAGCACAACAAAGAAACTACCCCCGCAGCCAGCAACACCCAACGGCAACAGCAGCAGCAGCGGCAGCAGCAGCAGCAGCAGCGACAGCTCTATACAGGACAATAAAATAGTTGAAAGCGCGCTATTGGCCGTGGCCCCAGGCTCAAGTGCAATACAATTAAATCGAAATTGTATACAAGACATTGCTAATGAACAAATTGCCAAAGCAAATAGCAGACAGCAGCAGCACCAGCAGCAATTGCTGAATACGCAGCTGGAATTTGCAGAGCGCGTGCGCTGTGAGAGCTTAGTTGATAGCAGCCAGGTGCTGATTGAAATTGAAACGCCAACAATACGCAGCGCCTTCGTGCCCACAGCTAGCGACAACAACAACAGCAACAACAACATCAACAACAACAACAACATCAGCAGCAATACTCACAGCAACAACAGCAACAATTGCAGCTCATTTGTGGCATCGCTTAGCGAATTTGATGTGCAACGCTTTGGCGACTATTTGAAGGCAGCGAGACAATTGCAATTGCTCGATATACGAGCGAGTTCAGGTCGCAGTGAGCAGCTGGCCGAGTGCAGCAAGTGCTACGACGAGTTGCTAGCTGAATTTGTTAGCGAGCAGCAACAGCAACAGCAACAGCAGCAGCAGCAGCCAGAGCGAGTTGGCAATAGCGAGAGCGAGCTGAGTGAGAGCGAGAGCGAGAGCGAAAGCGTGTGCCAATGCAATGAGTGCCTAACAGCGCCAGCAGCAACTTATACAACAGCAGCGAGTGCAATCGTTAACAATACATCAACAGCAACAGCAGCAACAGCAACAGCAGCAGCAGCAGCAACATCAACTGAAACAGCAACAATTGCTGAAGCGAACGTGTTCAGGATGCGCGAAATGAATGGTCAGCTGCGCGGTTTGCTTAAGAAGCCAAATCGTCCGCCGCCAGCGCGCAAGAATCGCGTCGTCTTCGATGAGACGCGCAATGAGTTCTTTGAGGCGGATTATATCATATTGATACGGGAGGATTGCGCCTACGATGAGGAGGACGAGGAGCCGTGCACCTGCGGCGAGCACGAGCTGGTGCGGCTCTGTTGCGAGGAGGGCTGTCAGTGCAACTATGCGGTGAGTGCTGCAGAGACAGCCGATGGACGAACGCCACAGGTGAGTGTAGAGAAAGTAAGGTAGAGAGTGGGTATGAGAGTGGGATTGGGATTGGGAGAGTGGGTGGCAGTTAGAAGTAGCTAGATAGAATACACGCACACACACACACACACTCGCGCGCGTTAAGCGGATTAAGCGACGAGTTGCACAAGTGAGCAAAGTTGAAGTGCTTAACGCAGCTTAAGCATGCTGTGTGTGTGTGTGTGTGTTTGTGTGTGTTTGTGTGTGCCACCGCACAAAAGTAGGCAACACTTGAGCAGACAGACAGAAAGAGACAGTCAGAGAGCGAGAGAGTTGCGTTGACAGCCAGCTTAATAGTTGAGCATTAAAACACATTTGCTATGTTCTCTGCATTTTCCTTAATTTTCCTTGATTTTCCTAGATTTTCTCTCTATTTTCCTTTAGCCAAACTTTGTGTCAGGCTGTCAGACAACATCAACATTGTATCGCTACTTGTTTTTATCTATTGCAGCTTTTGCTTTTCTTTCGCTTGTCAAACATTTGATTTGGGCTTAACCTCTTGTTAAATATTTAACAGCTAGTCTTTGGGTTCTATGTGGTCTGAACATTGTTCTATTTAGCTTGGCTTTAACTTATAGCAATCGAACCATACACCTACTGTCAAATATTTAACATAATCTTTAGCTCTCTCATCGTCTTGTTACATATTTAACAGCTTGTCAAAGACAAAGAGCCAAAGCTCTATATATATCTAAACATCTATTAGCAATGCTCGAGTTAACTTGCCTTTCGCTTATGGCAGCCTTGCTATATGCCTTTTGCCAAGTATATCTAGCAGTTTTAGCTAACTCCTCCTCCTCCTAAGTACCTGCTGTCAAATATCTAGCACTTTTAGCTACCTCTTTCTTTCAGTTGTTAAATATTCAACAGCTTTTTATTTATCTTCTATATACATATATATTTATTTACAATTTAACTATGCTCCTTTGTGTGGCTGTTTATCCTTCCCTCTAGTACTTAACAGTTTTGGCTATCTCATATTTATCCTCCTGCTAAATATTTAATAGTTTGTCTTTGCTTTCAAGTTGTTTGCACATATTTGAACTATGTTTGCCTTCAATCAGCTCATTTCCATTTACTTTATGGGATGTCTTGCTATTGATACTACTGTCAAATGGGTTACTTTTGTTTAACTTGTTGTTAAATATTTAACACTTTTTGTATACTAGTCAGTCGTGCTCCTACTCTTATGAGTTTTTACTTTCATAAGCCTTTAGCTTTACATCTAGCTACTTTGACCTGCATTGGCTTTAGTATTTGTAAGTTATTCCAGTATTTTGTTGCTTTTCAGGTTATAGTTTCGTATGTTAACTTCAAATTAGTCTTAGAGTTAACTTAGCCGTCTCTAGGGTTTCTTTAGTCATTTTGAATTCTGGCTGGTATTTGCTTTGATTAGGCTTGTTTGATTATCGAAAAGCAATTCTCTTCGTTCACTTGAAGTAGTTTTTTGAGCCAACTACATTTGGCATTTCTATTCTCTAGGCGTAAGCCCTATATACTAGAGTCTAGTAACCCATGATGCATTCATTTGTAACTGTTTAGCCTATTAAGCGTCCGTCCATATTTAGTTTCCCATTTGATGGTATCCTTACTCACTTTGTTGTGGGTTGATCTCTAATGTCCTTCATGCTTTTTAGCTGCAGCTTTTGATTCAGTTTTTACTGGAGTCTGGAGTCTTAAGAATTGAGTCTTGAGTCTTGAGTCTTGAGTCTTAAGTCTTAAGTCTTAAGTCTTAAGTCTTAAGTCTTGAGTCTTAAGTCTTAAGTCTTAAGTCTTGAGTCTTAAGTCTTAAGTCTTAAGTCTTGAGTCTTGAGTCTTGAGTCTTGAGTCTTGAGTCTTGAGTCTTGAGTCTTTAGTCTTTAGTCTTTAGTCTTTAGTCTTTAGTCTTTAGTCTTTAGTCTTTAGTCTTCAGTCTTTAGTCTTTAGTCTTTAGTCTTTAGTCTTTAGTCTTTAGTCTTTAGTCTTTAGTCTTCAGTCTTTAGTCTTTAGTCTTGAGTCTTGAGTCTTTAGTCTTTACTCCTTAGTCCTTAGTCTACAGACTTCAGTCTAGAGTGTCCAGTCTTTGTCTCTTTCACTGCCTTATGTCCTTCATGTTTAAATTATCTCGAGCTTTACTTCTTTTTATTCACTTTTCACATTGTCGTCAGTTATCAGTCTTCAGACTTCAATCTACAGTCTATTATCTTCAGTCTTCAATCTTAAGACTTCAGTCTCTAAACTCCAGTCGTCCGTCTTATCCTTCCCTTTACCTAACGTCCTCCATGCTCACATTATCTACAAGCTTTACTTATCTTAAGTCACTATTCACATTGTCTTCAGTTATCAGTCTTCTGACTTCAATCTTTAGTCTACTATCTTCAGTCTTCAGTATCCAATCTGCAGTCATCCGTCTTAACCTTCCCTTTGCCCAATGTCCTCCATGTTGACTAAATGTCACATTCAACCACTTCTACTTGCCCACAATATATCTTTATCTATATACTTATATATATATAATAAACGTCAACTCAACTTTAGCCTCGTTCCAAGCACAACTTTCACCTTAACCCACTTTACAGTTACTTAGTAGCCATTTTGCCCCACTGTCAATTATGAACAACAAAACAATTGTTAACTATAATTGAACAAAGTTTTTCGTGCCATATTTTGCTTAGCACGCCATTGAGTTGCTTTAATAATCTATATACGTTTATTGTTTGTATTTCATATCCTGTTTCCTGGCATCCTGTTTTCACTCAGCTCAGCTCAGCTCAGCTCGAGTGGCAGTCAAGGCAAGTCAAGTTGCAAGTTGCAAGTTGTTGTTGTTGTTGTTGTTGTAGATGCTGCTAGCAAGTTTGTAGTTAGCTCGAGTCGAGTCCTCGCCCCACCGCCCACCGCCCATTTGCCCCAGCTCGACTTCGTTATCCTTGTGCAAGTGGTGTATAAATCACTTAAAAACTTTTACACAAAATGCAGCTCAAGTGACTTCCAGCACGTTAGCAACATTGTTACAATGTGTGTGTGTATATATATATGATATATATATATATCACTGATATATTGTTTTATGAAATTGTGCCTTTTATCGTGATGTACGCGTTTCATGTTGCTAAGGACATTCGCAAGGTTTGCTGTCGCAGCAACTCGCTTGCTCTCTATCTCCTTCTCCCTCTCTGCCACCCTGCCCCTGTCCCTTCCTCTTTGGCCCATTACATATACGCCCTGCACTCTTTAAGTTCTTCTTCTTTTTTTTTTTTTTTTTTTTTGTGCCTTTCCATCGATCCTAAGCGGCCCTCGAGCTGCGTTTAAATTTCAATTTTCTGCCACATGAGCGTCACTTGAGTGCGCCTCTTTTTTGCTTATCTGCTATGGCAAATGTCCTGCCACGCCATGCCCCCGCACCTCCCCCTCCACACACACACACACAATACGCCCACTCACTATCTGCCCGTCCGTCCGTCCGTCTGTCTGTCTGAGTGCTTTGGCCAAGTGGGTGGACGCCCAATGCACTTGACTTGGCGCTGCTCAAGTATGTGGCAAATGCCTAAGATCCATGTCTGTGTGCGCCGCTCTACCCCTCTCTCCCTCCCTCTCTCTCTCTCCCCCTCTCCCTGTGTGTAGGTGTATTGCTCTGAAGAGTTTAATATGCATTTAGTGTATGTAACAAGTTTACCAAACGCGTTGCATAACCCAAACTGAACTCGAGCTGCAGACAAAGGCAGTGGCAGGCAAAAATGTTGAGTAAAAACTGTTATACCACATGTCAGATACTCTTATAGGTATATAACAGTTATTATATGTTTAGTTATCAATATATCCTTAACTGACATATGATAGACAGCAACTAGCTTGAGCTTGTATAGTGTGCAAAAGTAACATATGCAAATACAAAGTACAAAATGTTATACAACTTATCAAAAACTCCAACAGGTATATAACAGTTGTTATATGATGTATATATTTATGTAACCACAGACAGCAACGAGGCAAAGCTTCTATATTATGCAAATGCAGCACAAGAAAACATAGAGTAGAAACTGTTATACAGTTTTTCCAATGGTATATAACAGTTAATGTATCCATCAATTTAGACTTGATATTGGAAGTCGTTAAGGCTAAGCTCAAGCAAATCAAATTGAAATTTTTCAATCACAAATTTTACAACTTGGCATAAAATCAAGCAAAATAATAGATAGAGAAGGGAGTATATACATATATAGATAAAGATATATATACATACATATATCCAATATATATATATATACCCAAGACGCCTGCTTACAAATTTCAAATTCTCTCAGGTAAATTGCAAAACAAAAACCCACAAGAAAATTTGACAATCTTTATGGCCAAGCTGCGCTCTTATGGCGCTGTGCAACGACTTTGCCATTTTCCATTTTCCATTTGGCTTTTCTCACACACTCACACACACAAACACATGTTGTAGCATTTCCTTAACGTTATGTGTGGGGCTTTTTGCTTTATGAGGTACTGCTTGAAGAAGTCAGCAAAAAAAGTGGAAAAAGAGAAAAAACTTCTTGGCAACTTGATTGCCTTGCCTTACCACTGTCGCACCACCAGAAGCGGTGGCAGCCACAGCGAACTTTTGGCCTAGACTTTGTTTGCAATTGCAAATGCATTGTGTTAAATGTACTTCTATTTGCACTTACAAATGCATGTGTTTGGCATGTGTGTGCGCATAGGCATGTGTCTTGTCCTTGGTCTTGTGGCTTGTGGCCATGTTTGAGCGCTAGATAATCAGCTAATAGGCGGCTTGCAAATGAAATGAACTAACTGTTATACGACTGTTATACTTATGCATTTCGTGTAATAGTGTAACATTGAGAATCGCAGATAGCCATTGAACAATTTAAACTAGCATAAAATTATTTATCAAACTGTTATATTACTGTTATACACATGATATTCATATGATTACAACAGAATTCACTTGACTAAGCTTAAATCAATTGACAATTAACATTTGATCAATTTAAGTATACAAAAAAACTGTTATACAACTGTTATAAAATACCTAAGCAGCTTTAATACAGGACTGTATAGTTAAAAAACTATAACTATCAAACTGTTATACATTTATAAACTGACTGTTATATGCCTTTAGAGCACATGAGAAATCGCTAAGACAGGCTCAATGCTATGCAAACAAGGTGCTATGTAACTGTTATACAGCACCTTCTACAATGAAGTGCTATGTCAATTATTATATAACTATAATGACAGTAATTAAGCACCCGGCCGTACAAGTGTTATACTCAAACAACGGTGGCTGCCTTATGATTAGTTTCCTGCACAGCCGCCGAGGAAACTTAACACAGATTTATGAGCACACACAGTTCATCAGCCAGACAACCACCAGCACACGAACACACACACACACATACACACATACACTTATATGTGTGTAACGCCCCCATTTCGTCTGGCTATAAAACTCAATTAGCTTAATTTGCGAGCGGGTGCACAATTACGTGTAGCTAGAAGCCTAGTTGCCTATAACTTACTTAGTTAGCTATCATTAAGTTGACGCTACACTTAGAGAAATGGATGAAAACTGTTATTAGCTATAGAAAGGGTGCATTACTCAAGTGTTAGACGCAGAATTGGGCTTGCTCAGGAGGAAATGTCCTACAATAGCTGGCAATTGTTTTAAAAGTGTTATACAACTAAACATGCTACTGTTATACAAGTGTACTACTACTGTTATACAACTGTACTACGACTGTTATACAACTAAAAATACAACTGTTATACGACTGTTATACAATACAAATGCAGCTGTTATACTATTATTGTAAAACTGTTATACAACTGCCATACACAGTATAATATAGCTATATTCATGAAAAACTGTTATACAGCTGATTTGAAATCATGAAATTCGAATGGTAAACGTAATTTCTTTGAGTGTAATTCGACTCTTTGAACTATTTTGCAGAGCCCCAAATTTCAGCCGCCAATCGACTTTGTGGACGATGCGGCGCTCAGTCCACCGGATGGCTATAAGGACAACAGCTTGAAGAATACGCTGGGCGGCGCGCTCAGTGGTCACATCTTTGGGGCGCAGCATCTGCAACAGTTGCAGGTGATACAGCGTCTGCAGCAGCAGCGTGCCGCAATGTTGGCGGCGCGCAACGGCAATGGCAACAGTCAAGTACCGCCACCGCCGCCGCCAGCGGGCGGCGCTCAGCAGCAGCAGCAGCAACAGCAGCAACAACAACAGCAGCAGCAGCAACAACATCATGCCACATCACAGCAGCAGCAGCAGCAGGCCGATGAGGACCTGCAGGGCGTTTGCACTGAGTGCGCCGAGTGTGCCGAATGCGCCGCAAAGCAGCTACAGGATGCAGGTAACTGCGCCAATGTCCTTTGGCTTTTGGTTTATGTTTTGCTAGCGCCAATGCAATTAGCGGCCATCCCTTTGGGCGTGGCTAGGTGGCGGGGGGAGGGGGTTGACTGGGGTTTCGTCTGTGTCCTTTTGGGCTTTGCTTCTATTCAGCAGCGTTCTTTTTCGTTTGCCTTTGTGTAATCTAATCATAAATTATTTATGCAAACAGGCTCCTCGGCCTCGGCCGGCCATCAGCTGGGTCTAGACCGTGCCAATTGGGTGCGAGCCATAAATGCGACGCCATTTTGATTTTTTATGTCGCAGCGAGGGCCCATGAAATTTAATAGCTAATTAAATTTCATTTAATGCGACTGCCAGAAGTTCTGGGGGGCAATCGCAGCCAATGGGGATTTAAGGCTTAAGCAAACTGTTATACAAGTGTTATATAACTGTTGTGCGACTGGTTTAATCGTTTTTATATGACTACTGTACACAGATTATTCGACTTTTATTCATCTGTTATGCAACAGTTCGTCGACAATTATCTAAGTGAAGTGTTATACATCTGTTATACGGTTACTATATAACTGCTATACGACTACTATGCAAGTATTATTCATCTGTATAACTAACTGTGACTACCATATAAGTAGTACTATAAAAGTGTTATACTTCTGTTATACGGTTAAAATATAACTGATATACGACTACCATAGAACTAAAACTATACAACTGTTATACCTTTATAGCAACTGCTATACAACTACCATACAAATAGTACTATACAAGTGTTATACATCTGTTATACGGTTACTTTACAACTGTTATACGACTTCCATAGAACTAGTACTATGCAACTGTTTTACCTCTATAGTAACTGCTATACAACTACCATATAAATAGTACTATACAAGTGTTATACATCTGTTATACTGTAACTATATAGCTGCTACCATACTATACTGTATAGTTGCTATACAATTCTTATGCTCACAATTGAACTATTATATACATGCTTATGCATTATAAAAGAAAAGACATATACTGTTATATAAATGTTATTCAGTGATTATACAACTTTTATGCCTGTCATATACCTGCTATTACGCTTGCATGTACTTGTTATATATACTTCTCTTACATGACTGTTACATAAACACGCGCTGTATAAGGATTTACGACAGCTTCACATGTCTTATATGACAATTACATAACTTACATAAGACAATAACTGTTACACATTAGTCTACTCAACTTGAATACTTCTTACAATGTCACTATCATACAGCTGTTATATATACGTGAGCTACAATTTGGAACAGAACTTTTCTTAAATGACATAAGACTTTCATATATTAGAGCTTATTGAGGTTAATCCAAATAAAGTAGCCTTCAAAGTTTATAGATTTCCTTAGACTATATGCCACTCTAGCTCATACTTGCAACACTTTGTGCAACAACTTGCAGTGAGTTCATGGCTATGGGGCATAAAAACGAATGAAAGGAGGCAAAGCGTTAGCCCGCATTGCCGCAGACGTCGAAGTTGGTTAACAATTGATTGATTTATGGAAACTTAACTAAATGGATAAACAAGCGCAAGTTTTGTAGTTGTTTATGGTTTTGTTTAGCTGGTTGCCCATAGAAGGATATCAGAAGCGACACTTTTTGCGTGGCAGGCAATGGGGTTTGCGTTCGAAAAGTCGGGAACGGGCTAGGCTCAATGTTTACATTAATTTCGGTCACGCTTTATTGATTGGCAAGCAAAACGGAACTCGTGTCGCCCCTTTTTAAAACATTATTTGTTGCGCCTAACGAAGCGGAATGTGACCCACCCGGTTAACAGTCAAAGAGCCACCGAACCATCGAGCCGCCGGAACCACTGAACCACTAAGCCACCAAAGTTAAGTCAAGCACCAGGGCATGAGCCGAGAGCTTTGGCCGCGCCCTCATACGCGAGCAATCCTTCAAGCGCGCTTCCGCTGCAGCAACAGGCAGACCAACTGGCATACTCCATATAACAGTATGACAGTGTGCATTAACCGGCGTTGCTCAGTCGATTATTCAAAATCAATTAGAAATATGAAATAAATCAGCATGGGAAAAGCATTTCCGAAAGATTGAATGATACGAAATAGTAAAAAAACTGTTATACAAATGTTTTTTTAACCTGGGAGTTACTGCTGTTACTTTATGGGAATCACTACTTTACTACAGTAAAAGTTCTAGTTGCCTAGCTCTTCCGGCTTGGCTTTGACGCAGCTCATCAATCAATCAATCACTCAATCATGACATCATTTTACATTCTCCCCCTTCTTCTTCTTCTTATACAGAATGCAGCGCCGCCCAATGCAACGAAGAGCTAACACCCATTGGTGTGCCAGCTGTGGCATTGCTGCCATTGCATACCAGCTCACCGGAGCGTCGCATCACACAGAAGGAGATCATCGCCGGCGAGGAGCGTCCCAAATATGTGCTTCAATCACAATACAAGCCCGCAGCGGCAGCAGCAGCAGGTAAGCTCCCTCAATTCCCCATTAGCTTTGTATATATAGCTGCATATACTCGTTATATATACATGCATTGCTGCATCCACTTCACGCCAATCGCCTAGCACCCAAAACCGAAATTGCTCAGCATTTTGTCTCTCTCATTTTTGCAATATTCCTTCAATCAGCATTCAGCGGTCATAGCACAGAGCAGCAATTACATACATCATGCGTTGCTAACTTTCCAAATTATCACCAATATTATATATAGTATATAGTATACATGGCTTACATCAGTTAATCTGCAGTAATCCTCTCCTGGAGCATTCATTCAATTTGGACAATTCTCGTATTGAAGAGCGAAATTCAAAGACAAATTGATCAATCATGCATTGCCATCTATGTGGCGTCATTGAAAGCGCTTTGTGCACATGTTATACAACTGTTATACAGCTGTATGACAACATTTTCGAAGGCTTTACAGATATATGGTGTACTGTTGGTGTATAGCGGCAAGTGTTGTACAGCTGTTATACGATAGTTATACGAAGTTGCAAAATAACTATTATACAACTGTTATACAACTTCTATAAGACTGTCATATAACTGTTATACACATGTTATACGACAGTTATACAGAAATTATACAATTTGTAATCAAGTCGCCAAAAAACAGTTATACAACTGGTGAACGACTGTTATAAAATTGTTATACAGCTGTTATACAACTATTATGGGATTGTTATACAACTGCCATAAGACTGTTATACATCTGTTATACACCAATCAGAATATCAGTGTAATCAACACTGCACAATGAAGCTGCAGCCAAAGCTGCTCTCAATCAATCAATCGCTCGACCTCGCTCATTCGTCTGCCCATTCACTGCTTGCCCAACTAACCACGTTTGTCTCTTTGCCACCTGTCAATGCAAATTTGTTCAATGCTCTATTTCGTATAACAATTACAACCAAATATGCCGCTTACTGTGACTATTCCGTATGTGAATGCTGAACTTCGTGCTCTGCGTATGTGTGCGTGTGTGTGTGCGTGTATATAACAGTCAAAGTTAGAAAGGATTCGGGCAGTAGCAGCAAGCCCGCCGCAAGCTCTAGTCCCGGTTCCGTTTCCGTAACCGGTTCCGGCTATGGCACCAGCCTGGTGCCAGCAGCGGGCAGTAGTACAGCCAAGAAAAAAAGATTTGTTGTTGAAACTATTACCACTATGACCACAGTGACCGAGCGACGCATTATACGCGAAGCACCCGAGGATCTGGCCGCCACGGCCGCTGCCAACTCAACTGGCGCTGGAGCTGGCTCCGCGCCAGCATCGGACATGCTGCCACCGGCGCTGCCGGCCAAGGCAAGTGCCACAGCAGCTGCAGCTGCGGCGGCGGCGGCAGCGGCAGCAGCCACTGCTGCTGCAGGCTCAGCAGCTGGCTCCGAACAATACGACGAAGAGAAACCGCCACCCATACCGCCCAAGGAGCTAACAACGACCACACAGATCAGCGGTATACTTAAGGGCGGAAAATTGTGGAAGCAGGACTCCATTTCGCAGGTGAGTGAGCTGTGAGCTAAAAGTCAGATCAATCAACTAGTAATAAAGTCAGGGAAGGAAGTTAATTAGTCGACCATTAACGTCATCAATCAGCCAATCAGGCAGTCGCTTAGTTAATCAATCAATCAGTGAATAGGTTCGAACAGAGAAGCAGATAGAAAGTCATTCAGTCAGTTAGTCAAACAGTCTATAGGTCTATTAGAGAGAGAATAGCAAGTCAGTCAATCAGTTAATCTTATTGCTAGGCAATCAGTCATCAGTCAATCAATCATAAAATCAGTCAATAATGCAATAGTCAGACGGATAGTTGTCTATCAAGGAGTTAGTCAATCAACCAGCCAATCAGTCCATAATTCGGTAAATCAACCAATCAGCCAGTCGCTCAGTGAGCCAATCAATCAGTCAAAGAGATAGACAGAATATCTGTGAATTAAAACAGTCATCAGTCAATCAGGTTCTCAGCTAGTAATCAGTAACCAATAGTCAATCAATCAGTAAGTCAATCAGAGCTGTAGACAGTCAGAGAGTTATTCAATCATTCTTCTATATTGACAATGTGCTAAAACATAAATCAATCATCTCAATCTCAATCACCAGCAATCGGATGACCAGAATAACACCACCTCAGAAGATGAAAGCGGCGCTACGAAGCGTTCGGTGCGTTTCGTAACCGAGGATCAGGCAAATGCCGGCACTGATGGCGATGGTCAGTCGCTGTGCGGCGAGCTGGATGATAGCGAGAACCAGATCAACGAGCTGATACCCATTAAGAAGCATTCGACACTGTTCAACAATGCGTTGCGTCCCAATTCGGCGGTGCGCCAACTATTTCCCAGCGTCTCGGCCCAGCAGGCGCCGGTGCTCACGTCGGAGGCATTACGCGCCTTTGATGAGTCGAAGCGTGCCGGCTGCCTGGTCACCCATTTGCCTGGTAGCTGCGGCGACTCGGACACCTTGCGGCGCAGCATGGAGCGCAACATACTCCGACGCTCCCTGATCAAGTGAGTGCAGCTAAAGCTTAAGTCAGGCAATCTGAGTTTTCATGTTCTTCAAACATTGCAGGAAAAAGGCCGTCAAGTCGGACATTTCGCTCGAGGAGCGCATAAAGCAGCTGACCTGCGACATTGATGAGGATCTGGTCGAGGAACTGTCACGCGGCGTTAACGATTCTGATCAGGATCAGGATTTGGCTAGCGAACGTGACTGCTCGGAGCTGGCACAGCGCGACAGTCCCGCCGGCGAGGAGAATCCCAATACGCTCGCGCCCAAATTCATGAACGGCGAGAAGAGCTTCTCGCCCAGCAGCTCCGTCTCCAGCTCGTCCAGCGGCTCGTCGGCTTACAAGAAAATCGCTGACATTTTCAGTCGCGACAAGAAGCAGGAGAAGATTATGGAGCTGGAGGAGAATCCTATTGTTATCATACCACAGGTAAGCGGACTGAGGCAGATAGGGAGAGAGACGAAGAAAGCCAGGCTCACTTGTATTCATGAGAATTGCAAAGAGGGGCAAGGTTACTAAATGCACTTTGTATATATTTTTCATATATTATATATATAATTATTGATCATTAACACTCTTCTTCTTCTCCTTGTTCTTCATGGTATGCCCACAGGAATGCCGCTGCCCGGCCGCACCCGACTTGGGTATGGGCATCCAGGTGCCAGTGGTGCACACACAAATCCATCGAACGCCGCCGCGCCAAAACGAGCCGAAGCGTCAATTCTTATCGACACTGGCGCCGCTGACCGCCTGCGTGGCCGGCAACAAGGACGATCTGTCCTCCTACTATACACTGGCCGCAGCAGCGGCTGCCCATCAGCATGGGCATGCGGCGCATGCACACGCCCATTATGCGGCTGCTGCTGCCGCAGCTGACTACAACATGAGCCAACTGCTGGGAGCGGCGGCGGCAGCAGGCGTTGGCGATGCTGCAGCACAGCAGGCGGCGGCTGCAGCGATGGCAGCCCAGGGCTTGGCTTTGGGCGGCGGAGTAGGTGGAGGCGGAGCCGGTGGAGTTGGCGGCGGAGCTGCTGGCGGGGATGAGGCACGTAAGGTGGCGCCGGATGTAATTGCCGGCACGCCCGGCCAAGAGACAACGCAGCAGGATGAACTGGCCGCCTTTGCACAGGCCGAAGCCAAGCGCACGGAACAGCTAAAGAAACGCTATACGGGCGTAGAGAGCGCCTCGCAGTGCCAGTCGCAGGCGAGCAGCGACGATGATGAGCAGAACGACTATGGCTTCAATAAGCGACCCTCGGTGCGTGGCATCAAGCCCAAGTTCAGCTCCACCAACGAGATCCTCGCCCAGATGCAGGAGCAGCTCACACAGCAGATACCCACAACGGTGATCAGCAGCCAGCCGGTGCCGCAGGCCATCAAGGGCTATGCCATGCCCAATCAGCCAAAGCAGAATCCTTCGCCGCAAAACGTGCCACAGCAACAGCAGCAGCAGCAACAGCAACAACAACAGCAGCAGCAGCAGCAGCAACAACAGCAACAGCAGCAGGCGGCACAGCTGCAGCAGCAAATGGCTGCAGCGCTGCAGGCAAACACCATTGCCCAGCAGAAGACGGAGCAGCGCACCTGGAGCTTCTACAGCGAGAGCGGAGAGCAGCAACGTTTTCCGGTGGATGCCGCTGCTGCGGCTGCCATACAGCAGACCTACTATCAGACGCTGCCAGCTGGCGCCATGTTCCGCCAGACCATGATACAGCAGGGCGCCACAGACGATGCCTCGCTGCTGTATGCGGCGGCACAGAATTGCCAGAGCGTCACGGCGACGGCGACCGCAACGGCAACGGCCATCGAGCAGAGCAAGCACAGCAGCTACAGCAGTCACTTTGCACGCAGCCCCACACGGCGGCCGGAGTCGCCGCCGCCGTTGCGTAACTATCATCAGACGATGGTGTTGATACCCTACAATGCCGAAACCTATTCCCAATTTGCCACCAGCAGCAGTGTCGATCCTAAGCTGGCACACATCCAGCGACAGAATATACTCGAGTATCAGCAGGTGAGAATGGATGAAGGGGTGCGAAGAAGGGAGAGAGAGAGAGAGAAGCAGAGAAGAAAAGAGATAAGATAGGGCAGGGAGCGATAAACAGAGAGAGAACGGATAGGAAGAGTGAAAGAGAGAGAGAGAGAGGGAGAGAGAGATCGATATATAGATAGAGGTACAGAGAAAGAGAGAACCAGATGGACAGAGAGAGAGAGAGAGAGAGAAGGGGAGGGAGAGATAGAGAAAAAGAGAGAAAGAAAGACAAAGAGAGAGTGAGAGAGACAGACAGAGAGACAGACGGAGATAGAGAGAAAGAAAAAGAGAGAGAGAGATAGAGAGAAAGAAAAAGAGAGAGAGAGAGATAGAGGGAGATAGAGAGAAAGAAAGAGAGAGAGAGATAGAGCGAGAGAAGTGTAAACGACAAAGAGAGAGAGAGAGAGGCAGAACAAGTTAAAGGGAGAGAGAGGTAGAGAGATAAACGGAGAGATAATGAAATGGAGAGAGATAAAGAAAGAGAGAGTGATAAAGATAAATAGCGAGGGAAAGAGTGAAAAGCATAAAGATTGATGGGCAGAGATAATGTAGATGAATACAAATACAGAAAAAAACTTTAAGATAATTTAGCCTTACAGGGCATATCATAGTCTAGTATACCCACTTCATACGTACAAGAAATGAATTCAATTTGTTCTCTTCTTCTTTCCCTCAGGTAACACAGCAAACGATTCGCGTGCCCATTGGCTATGCACTGCCCGGCATGCAGTTGCATGTGGTGAGTGGGCGTGGTCATGCCGCCCACTATGCACAGCATCCGCAACAGCATCAGCACCAGCATCAGCAGCAGCAGCAACAACAACAGCAGCAACAGCAGCAGCAGCAGCAACGTCTCATGTCGCAGCATTATCAATTCGGAGCAGAGGGCGGCATGCCGGGCTTTAGCGAACGAGGCGTGCCCGAGGGAGCAGCTGCCGTCTCGCACAGCGATTGCAGTGCCATGGTCTCGCCCACAGGTGCAGCAGTTCAACAGCAGCAGCAGCAGCAGCAACAGCAGCAACAACAACAGCAGCAACAGCAGCAGCAGCAGGGATCCGTTTATTATGCGATGAATGTATGACCCGGGCTGGAATAGTCGCTGCCAGCGGCGGTGATTGTTGAGCGCCGCCAATGTCAACGCGTCGAGTTGTCAGCGACTTCAGTGCATTTGGGCGGTGGTGCTGGTATGGGTTGAGCCACGCCCACAGTCGACAAAAAACGAAGAAGAAGAAGACGAAGTAGAAGGGGCACTCAATCAAAATGTGAAAATTGTTTTGGCTTTTCTAGTTTTGTGGAATCGTTGTTGAACGCGTTGATCCTAGCGAGCGTGTCACTTACTCTCTCCCACTCACTCTCACACACACTATTCCTCTCTCTCACACTCACTGTCTGTCTGTTTGTGTGAAGTCGCTTGAACAACACTGCACATTTAGTAACGCTAACAACACTAAAAACTAGTATTTGCAGCGGAAAAGGAAAATACTCTGATTAAATATGGAAAACAAAATGAATTGAATTTAAATACGATATAAAAAAAAAATATACTAAAAAAATATTTATAAAAAAAACATGAATTTGTTTTTAAGTTAAAAACACAGCAACCAAAAGGGAAAGAAGCCGAAAAAAATAAAAACAAATTAAGTCTATGAATTTATTTATGACATCATGCTGGGTGCTACAAATGCAACAAAAAGAAAAAACAATTTTAAAGAGAACAAAATACCAAAATGTTAAAAACTTAATTAGAATTATTTTAAGTTTAGTTTAAGTTTTTTTTTTTTATTTTTAAAACATTTTTTTTATATTTAAAATTTTTTTTAAACTTTTGTGCGCTTTATCAAAAAACATGTTTGCTCAATGCATTTGATTTTAAGTAAATATAATATATATATATTTATATATATATTTGAATTAAATTAAATTAAATTATATTATATTAAATTATATATATATTATATATATATTTGAATGTAGTGCAATTTTGGTGCTATAGCCAACTTTTCTCTCACCCACAAAAAAAACCCAAAAAAAATATACATATAACAAAAATTACCAAAAAAAAAAAAAAACTAAAATTATGCAAATTATGTCGGAAGTAACCGACTAACCAATACTCGTTCATGATGCAAAAAATATTAAATAAATAGCTAACAAAAGAGCTTTAAAAGAAAACTTAAAAAATAGCTAAAAATATAGCTTCAAAATATATTAAAAAATTCATGTTTTCCGATATATATAGAGTTATGGTATGCAGCTCAGCTCAGCTAAGTTTCAAGTGCAAAACTGAGCTAGACACGCCCTGAATATAGCATGGCTAAAAGCTATATAGGCTGAACTGGTCTAGATCTTAGACTGTAAGTCTCTAGCTTCTCTAAGGTCTCAAACAGATATATATATTTAAACATATATATAACATTTCACATACATACAGTCAAAGCCCATATACTCGCCTTTGGCCATGTGAACGAGTATTCAAAAAAACAAAAAACGAAATTATAAGAAAATATGTATGAAAAATTGTTTTTTTTTTTCGAGCTATTAAATAACTTAACATGAGAAAAAAACTATATTACTAGCGACTATATATTTAAGCATTTACACATATATATATATATATAAATAAATATATATATATTCTCAATTAAAGTTTAAATTTATCAATTATAATTTAAATATAATTTTTTGTATATTTTTTTTTTTTTTTACTGTATAATAAAAGTATGCAATTTATATTCATATATATATATATATATATATTATTTTGAATCCCCAAGCAGAGGGTTAACTGAAAAGTTTATATATATGTATGTATATGCACAGATCTTATATAAATCGGTAATAGCATTTGATATACTAGAACAACGAAATATATTGAGTTCATTAAACTAATTTCACTTCATTTTCTTAAGCTAATGCTACAGATTACAAACATATATATATATCTACATATATATATATTATATATATATATATATATATATTGATCAAGTTTTGTATTAGTTCTGCAAGGGTATTTGTAGTTCGACTAGACGTAAAAAAAAATGCTTTCAGTTTGAGTTAAACTTGAAGTCTTTTTTTTCATTCGCTAATTGCCAGATGCAAATGCATTTGGATGCGTATATATATATATATATATATTTTGTGAGCTACAGTTTGTTTGGGTTTCATAAAGAGGAGCACATATACATGCACAAACACATGTGTATGTATAAGCTACGATCTATTGTATCATTCGTAAAAATCATTTACTTCTAAGGGAAAAGAGAAAGAGAAAAAGAAAAACAAGTGCCAAAGCAGCACGAAAAAGAAAACAAAATATTTTGCTTGTTGGAATAACTTGAAACAGGTATAAAAGGAAAATATGCAAAAAAATATGAAAATTGATTGAAAATTGTATGAAAATATATACAATAACTATATACTATATAGAGTATATATATATATATATAAATAAATATATATATAACTATTCACAAAACGAAAAAAGTAATAAAGATAAAAACGAGTCAAATATTATTTTTAAAAGAAATCACAAATTGCGTTCATGTCTATATATATATATATAAATGTGTTTATATATATATATTTGATAAACCTATATATATATAGGTATATATATAACATTTACTACAAAGCAGCACAGAGACAACGCGTAAACCGAGTTAGTTAGAGCTATCGATATTATATATAAAATATAAAAAATAAATAAAAATACAAAATATATAGAAATTTAGACTTAGAGCTCGAATGCTAAACGAACTTAGTCGTATAATGGATATATATATATATATATATATATATATATGTGTATGTATATGTGTATGTATATATACATGTGTATATAGTATAGCTATGCACGTGTATATGTTTAGTATTGAAATAATACAACAAAATATACCAAAGTTAAAAATTCACGAAAAAAAAAATTATATATATATAAATATATATATTAAAAAATTTCAATATATATATATAGATATATATATGATTAAACAGCCGAAAAAAAATATGAAAAGAAAACGAAAAACATTTTTGAATTGACAAAAGCAGCGCGATTTGCATATTGAAATATATATATATATATATATATTATATGTATGTATGTATAAATACATATATATATATATATATATATATAAATATGATATATAGTATGTTTGTGTTTTTTGAATTGTCTGAATATCAGCTATAACTAAATTTTTTCTATGCAAAATGTAGTTGACAAATTATATGAATGAAATATATATATATATATATATATATATATATATATATAAATATATATACTAAAATATTGAATGACTTTTTTTTGTGGCATGCAACAGCAAGAGAGAACAAAATATGTATTCATTAATAAATTAAGCAACAACAAATATATATAATAAAAAATAAATAAATAAATATATATATATATGTATGTATGAATATGTATACACATAATATTCATATATGTATATACATATATATGAATAGTATTACAAAGATAACATTTAACAAGTTATATATATATAACACAAACACAAAAAAAAAGAAATTTAAAAAAAAATATGACTGAGCCAAGGACTCAAAAATAAATTTTAAACACAAACAAAATTATATTACAAGAAAAAAAAAAAAGAAAACAAAAAAAAATAAGCTACAAAAAGTTGTTCTCATTTATATTGCCCTACTCGATGGGAGAGTGCGAGAAAGTTGATTTTGGTTTGGGCTGGCTACGCTACGAACCCTTCATTGATAAGACTCAGCGCCATGCGGATAGATAAGGTATAGGGCGAAGTGTATGCGACTAGCAGTTATCCTGTAGTGGAACTACTTCTAGTTCTGCTCTACATTGTAAAGTCAAAATTTTAACTATAATTATCGATTTATTGTATCTCGATAAATAGTACATATCCTAAATTTAGCTGAATAATCGATAAATATTTTCTATCGAATTTAGATTGCTTGCTAAGTATCTAATTCAAAATGGTTTCGCTTGTTTCATTATAGAAATTTCGTCATGAATTATCGATCTTCGATATTTAGGCTCTTCAATTTAATCTTTGTTAACAATATTGAATTTCTTGGTAGGTTAGGTTAGGTTATCGATACTTTATTATATTTTTTATAACATAATTTAAAATAGATATTTATTTATATTTCGATTATTATCGATTTTAATACATCATTTCACATTGGTGATTATCAATTTGAGGTTAATACACTTTATCGATTTCTTATGTATCGATAAGCAGTATATATCGAATTAATAGAGCTCAAGTGATAAAAAGTCTGTCCACTCTTATCTACTTTAACGTTCCAAAAGAACTATAATTATCGATTTTTTATTTCTTTATATTTATCGATTTGTATTCATCGATACTTATGAAATTTTAGATCAATTTTAATATTCGATATATTTTTATACATACATATGATTATATTTCGATATTTATCAAATTGATGTATATCGATAATTATCGATTAATTTGATATTTATGTGAAGTAAGTAAATAGAAATGTAAATATGTAAATACATTGCGTGTAGCAAGACAAATTACATATTACAGGGTATACACCAAGGCAATCAGGCCACGAGCTAAGCTAGAGTTGGCAGCTGTGCGCTGGCTTGGAACTGCCAACTTGTTGTTTGTCGATTAAGACGGACATCGGGTAGATATATATATTTGATTTAGGTTGCGATTTAGTCTCTCGCTCGACGTGCAGCGAGTCGCATCGATTCCACTTGAAATCCAATCATGAGCTGTCCCTATGCTGCCAACGGGTGAGCTTACAAATTTTTCTGAATAGCCAACTAGAGGCAAGCATCACTCACACACACACACACTCTGAGCTCACTCACAGCAACGAGCACGACGATGGCGCCATACCGCTGTCCAATGAGGTGGGCAAGATCTATGGGGAATATCTGATGCTGGACAAGCTGCTGGATGCACAGTGCATGCTCTCCATGGAGGATAAGAGGCCGGTGCACGATGAGCATCTCTTCATCATAACGCATCAGGGTGTGTACAACTTTGTCTCTCTCTCTCTCTCTTTCTCTCTGTCCCACTCTGCCTAACTATTTCTATCTCTATCTTTGATCTGTGGTGCAGCCTATGAGCTGTGGTTTAAGCAAATCATCTTTGAATTCGATTCAATACGCGACATGCTTGACGCAGAGGTCATCGATGAGACCAAAACATTGGAAATCGTTAAGCGCTTAAACCGCATCGTACTCATACTTAAGGTAAGTGATCGCAATTTGATATAGTGATATCTATTTATAGGAATTTATGTATCATTTGATATCATATCAAGCAGTTTCGCGATATCAAGTCTTGCTCAAATATCAAACCAAGACTTAGCTTTATGTGTAACCACCTTTTGATAAGATCTGACTGATCTGTTTTTATACAAAATCTGCACACAGATCTTGTATAAAGTTGAGTTTAGTTCTGTAACTTCTCATATATATCTCTTCGTATATCAAATTGATATTCACTTAATGAGATCAACAAATGTTTTTACAAATGCAATTGACCTTCATTTCTCTAACTTTCTTTAGTTTCTCAAGTACTATAGCTAAAAAAGATCTTAAATGGAATATTATAGACTTATAGAAAATTTTCTTTACTGATTTGAGCAATAGCTTAAGATCAAGATCTTCTTCTATATATTTAGTCCTTAAAGATCTTGCAATATTTTCTCTAGCGAACTGCAGCATCTCAACAGTTTTTTTTTTTCAATTTTTCATTTGTCAAATCATTTTGAAGATCAGTCCATGGCCTTTTTGTTAAGTCATATCTGGTAATCAAGGATAAGCTTTTGTGTTTCTATGAGTCATAAAATATTAACTTTTCTCAAGTTGAGACAAATGATTGCTAAATCGATCTTAAAACGATATATCTAGATATAGATCTCACACTTGGCTCGTGATGTTTGTCATTATTCATTTCTCATTGTTCATTGTTCATTGTTCATTGTTTATTCTTCATTCTTCATGCTTCATTCTTCATTCTTCATTTTTCCTTCTTCATTCTTCATTCTTAATTCTTCATGCTGCATTCTTCATTCTTCATTCTTCATTCTTCATTCTTCATTCTTCATTCTTCATTCCTCATTCTTCTTCATCTTCACCTTCATCTTTAGATATTTGGCTTTCATTACAATTCTCATAGACATCATGATATATCCATTATTTTACAATTCCTCTATTTTGATACTTAACATTCTTCTCATTCTTGTAACAATTACTCCTATTAAATATCTAATTTTTCTCATATTTCCCTTATAGACGAAACCTCTTATTTCGATAGCGATCCTTACCATTCACATAAATCTTCTTAAGTTCAAGTTACAATTCCCATTGCTTTTATGAAATTTCCTTGATATTATTTCCCTAGGGATCTTTGCAAATGTCTTCACTACTGTCATATTAAAGTTCTCTGTCGTATTCCTAAATGATCTTAAGTATTTACATAGATCTATAAGTCATTCTCTGTTTTAGTTCTCGAAAGATCTTATGATATTACAATTCTCATCTTATATTTCTCCTAAACTTAAATTCCCTCTATGGCTCCACACCGATCTTATGATATCATCGATTTATATTACAATTCTCTGTTTCAACTCATGACAGCTTCTGGTCGATCAGGTGCCCATATTGGAGACAATGACACCTTTGGATTTCATGGATTTTCGCAAGTATCTGGCGCCCGCCTCCGGCTTTCAGTCGCTGCAATTCCGACTGATTGAGAACAAGTTGGGCGTGTTGACCGAGCAGCGTGTGAAGTACAATCAGAAGTATACGGACGTGTTCGGGAATGATAAGGAGGCTTTGCATGCCATACGCAACTCAGAGGACTCGCCGTCGCTGTTGACGCTGGTGCAGCGTTGGCTAGAACGGACGCCGGGCCTGGAGGAGGATGGCTTCAACTTTTGGGCCAAGTTCCAGCAGAGTGTCGATCAGTTTCTGGCCGCGCAGGTGCAGAGCGCCATGCTGGAGCCGGTGGAGCGGGCGAAAAACTATCGCCTCATGGATATTGAGAAGAGACGTGAAGTCTATCGTTCCATCTTCGATCCGGCGGTACACGAGGCGCTGGTGAAGCGCGGTGATCGTCGCTTCAGCCATCGTGCGCTTCAGGGCGCCATCATGATCACTTTCTATAGGGACGAGCCACGCTTCAGTCAGCCCCATCAGCTGTTGACTCTGCTCATGGACATTGACTCGCTGATCACGAAATGGCGCTGTAAGTGAGCCCCAACTCACTCTCCCTCTCGCTCTCATTCGCTGTCTCTTTCTCTCTGTATTGATCGCATTTCACTTTTACTTTCGTTGCTCAGACAATCATGTGATCATGGTGCAACGCATGATCGGATCCCAACAGCTGGGCACTGGCGGCTCATCCGGCTATCAATATCTACGCTCCACACTCAGGTGCGTCAGCACAGGTAGCTGTTACCTGATCTTCGATAATTGATTGTCGGTTTGTTTTACTTTCAGCGATCGGTACAAAGTATTCCTGGATCTGTTCAACTTGTCCACGTTCCTAATACCACGCGAGGCTATTCCCCCACTGGATGAGACAATACGCAAAAAGCTGATCCATAAAAGTGTTTGAAGAGCTAAACTTTTATTATTGTTTTTTTCTTACCTGAGCTCTGTACGAGATCAGTTTAATAATAATAAAAAATGATTGTAGAATAAACTGAAATATTTTTTTTGGTATTTTCTGTTGATCATTCATTAGTTATTCTAAAGGTATTCGAATAACTCTTTTGAGAGAAAGGGAAAAAATGATATAGAGTGGGAAACATATATACAATATAAATGCCTTGGCTCTACTCAGACATGTATATATATATATATATAGGTATATATATTACGATCAGATACGATTATAAATACAAGTCTAAATGTATGCAACATTTAAAAACCTCTTCAAGCTAGATCTTAGAAGAGCAGGAAGAAGAGAAGAGAACAGAAAAGAAGAGAAGAGCAAAAGCAAGAGAAAGAAAAAGGAAAAAACGGAGGGAGGAAGCAAGAAAAGAAGGAGAAGAAAACGAAGAGAAGGAGAAGGAGGAGAATAAGAAAGAGGAGAAGGAGGAGAAAGAGAAAGAGGAGAAGGAGGAGAAAGAAAAAGAAGAGAAGGAGAAGGAGTAGGAGAAGGAAACGAGCGGAGAAGAAGGAGACGAGGGAGAGAAGGAGACGAGGGAGAGAAGGAGATAGAAACGAAAATGAGAAGGAGAAGGAGTCGAGGGGAGAAGGAGAAAGGGACGAGGGTAGAAGGAGAAGGATAAGTAGAAGAAAGCGAAAGATACGAGGGGAGAAGGAGAAAGAGAAGAGATGAGAAGGAGAAGGAAAAATAAAAAGAAAAGAGAAGGAGATGCAGATGGGAATGAAAAAAGAAAAAGCTAAGAAGAAGGAAAAGAGAAGAGAAAAGAAATGAAGGGAAGAGAAACAAAACATAGACAAGAAGAGAACAAGAGAGATAAGAAGAGAATAGAACAAAAGAAGCGAAAGAGAAGAGATTAGAGATAAGTGTATAAAGAATTAGTAATTCCCAAAAGCTAACCTAAAAGCTATAAATTTCAAACTCTTTTCGAATACACACAGACATTATCTAACCAATTACCTTATTCAACGGATGTGTACATAATAAGAGTCAAGAGTAGTAAGAGTCTATATAGATGCTCTAATATATATACATATATATATATAGATAGATATAGATAATGAATGTACATATAATAAATGCTTAACCTTTCCCAATGGCCTTTTTCTATTTAAAATTGATAAGCGTTCCACAGTTTCAAGTTTTCAGTTTTTGTTATTTGTTAGAAATGAGCTCAAAGCGAACAACATCTAAACAGATTGAAGTAAAAGTGATCTAATGGGATAAGCACGACTAGCAGATACCCATGACTAGGGAAATGTGATGTGATATATGTGTGATATCTAGCCTTTTGATTGTTTGAATCATGTCTTCTGATTCAAAATCGATTTTTATCGATATTTGTGATTTATGAAAGAAATAAAAGCTTTTCTAGGCTGTGTATACTATATAAGAAGATTTGAGTCTCCTAGACTTTGCAATCTTCAGGTTTGGCTCAAGGAAGCCAAGACTCCAAATCGATATTTATCGATATACAAGAAGATAACAATGAAAATAAGATAAACTCTTTCGCATATTTGAACTTTCTACTTTATAGCTTCTCTAGAAATCTACATAAATGGACTTAACCCATAATGCCAATCAAATATATTTACATATATATATACTCAATGATATCGAAGCAGCTGCATCAAATCAATATACCCCGCTTTTGTAATCGAAGAGAAACATCGAGAGTGCAATTTATAATTGTGACGACTTGAAACGGAATTGGGGTCGTCCGCTTGCCGCCACGACTTGTCCCGATTCCCCAAAAGCTCAGCTCGATTGTGCGAAAGAGAGAGCGCGAGGGAGAGCGAGAGAGAGAGGTAGACAAAGTGTTAGCTAAGCTCGAAGAGACAGCATTTTGTTTATTAGCATTTTATGTAAGTCATCAAATCAAATCCAATCAAATCAAATCAAATGTACAAATTCTATTTTCGTTTTTTCAGCATTTTTTTCCCGGTTGCAATTAAAGCGCATTATTAAGCTCTGCATATAGCATAATTGCGGCACATTCTCAGAAAAAAAAAAAAAAACACAAATAAATCCACAACCCTCAACCCTCTTAACTTGCGGTCCACAGCTCTCGCAAGTTCAAATGAATTTAGGCAGCGAAAAGCGTTCAATTGCAACGACTTGACAATGCGCTGCAGCTGCAATCGGAAGAGTATACATGGATATTTAACGAAATGGTTGGAATCGGTTATTTTTAGGAAATTCAAATGGAAGTCAAGTAGATATGCTCGTCTATCGAAGCTTTTCGAAACGGTTATATTTCAAAGTTAATTGGAAACTGAGCTATAAATGTTGGACCTAATTCGAATCGGTTATTTTTTACAATCGAAATCGACCTTTACTATATACATGTCTACTTACAAACACGCTGTGAATCGGTTATATTTAAAAGTCGAGCTGGAAATAAGATATACACAAGCGAATCGGTTTGAATCGGTTATTTTTTTAAAGTCACGATGGAAATTTACTATACAAATGCCTATAAAGAAACAGTTTGAATCGGTTATTTTTAAAAACCAAAGCGGAAATCAACTATTAATGTGCAAATCAGTTATTTTTAAATACATGCCAACTTAACGAAACAATTCGAATCGGTTATGTTTTTAATAGAATCGGTAAACGAAAGTTACAAACTGAAACGGTTGGAATCGGTTATTTCATATAAAATACAGCCTGTCCGAGCTTTCAGACTTGATTCAAGTAAATTATATCATAACCTTTTGGTATTATTAAAAATAGTATTCAATTTCAATCTATTTTCTACAAATTTATACGAATTCGCAGTGCTTAAATCGCGCTTGAGGCTTGCTTTCAGTTACAGGTTTCAAATGTGGTCAAGAAACCTGTTTGCTATCTCTAAATAGAGCAGAGCGCTAATCAGCTTTATAGCTTTATATGCAAATATATATATATATATATATTTCCTTTACTCTCTAGCCCAAAGCCCATTCAACTTCGCTGTCAAAACTTGAAGGGCTTTGGGCCTAAGCCACTCGGGCTAGATACAATCTTTACTTTTAGAAGAGCAAAGGCAACATTCACTGTCCACTATGTGGCAGCAACAGTTGAACTGAAATACCCTAAACTAATAGACGTAGCGCAGCTACGATCGCCGGCCTAAACCCACGCTAAATGCTGTGCGACAGCAACTACATCAACTCATTAATACAAAGAGAAATATAAGTAAGAGTGCAACAGTTGGGAGTGCCTGACTAGGAAATACCCCAGGACAGGAGATGCTCTAGGAGCTAGTCAAGAGCTGAATAGCTAGACAGACGAGCAGGGGTTGGTAGAGTATGACAAATTGAAAGGTGAACAGGCGTAGAGCTGAATGGTTGCATAGGACGGACGGACAGATGGATGTGCGGACGGATGGACGAACTGACATAGGAAGGAAAAGAAAATAGAGACAGAAATCTACAGACAAACGGACAGATAGCGAATGACAGAGAGCCAGACGGATGGAAATTCATAGAAAAAGTAAGAGGTAGAGAGAAAAAATGAAAAGAAAGAGAACGAGAGTGACAAAACACAGACATAGATCGAGTCGGAAAGACAGGCACAGAGGCAGACGGACAGAGAGAAAGAGAGAAAGGGAAATAGAGACAGAGAGAGAGAGAAAGGGAAATAGAGACAGAGAGAGAGAGAAAGGGAAATAGAGACAGAGAGAGAGCGAAAGAGATGGGCAAACAGACACAATGGTGGACGGACGAAAGGATGGACGGACATAGAGAGAGAGAGAGAAAGACACACTGACGGACTGACAGAGAGGGAGTGAGAGATAAAGAGAGAAAAGCATACAGATAGTCAGATAGATAGACAGGCGGAGGAAGAAAGAATGAATGTGAGAGTGATAGACAACTTGCCGGACAAACAAACGGATAAATGAAAGAACAGACAGAGATACAGATATATACACCCAAGGAAATAGAGTGAGACAGAGACAAATAAGTCTTGTTTACAGAGACATTGACATTGCCTGTTACAAGCGCATGCATATAGCCAATATACCCCTTTTCAACTATACACAATAATTACAGGGTATCGAGAAAGGAAAAAAAAACACAAAAATAAAGGCAAAAACAACACAGCGAAGCAGAGATGAGGCGGATGCCCGTGTGTGTGAGTGTTTCGCAGCGTCGAACCGCTGGAAGTCGTGTCTCTGGTGTTAGGTCTCAGTCGTGCGCTGAATCTCTGACCAGTTGGTTGTGTTCAAGCAGCCCGTAAAGCAAGGTGATAAAACAAAATCAAATAACAAGTAAAACAAAATAATAAAAAAAACAGCAACAAAATGCGTTACCTGGCATTGAGCGCGCTGTTTGTTTGCGCTGTGATCGCCAGCCAAAGCCAAATTGCAGGTAGGTAAACGCCGCGACTCCAGATGTAGGCCATATACGATTCACAAATTGAAACAAACTTTCCTTTGTCCATCCAAAACAGCTGGCTATAGGACCGAGATCGAGATAACTCCCGAGCCCGACGTGGAGGTGACGACCAAGAAGTCGGGCTGGTTCGGCGGCTTCAAGAAGTTCTTCGGCAGCGGCAGCAGCAGTGAAACCACCACGACAACGACAACAGTGAGACCCACGACGAGCACCACCCGAGCAGCTGTGGCCGTAACGCCCGCCCAGAAGCCACCACCGTTGGTCATATCGCATGCACCGCTCATGCCGCTGGGTCCACGGCCCGACACGCCCAGTTCGTCGCCATTTGGTGTCTCATCGGCTCACGGACCACAGTGGCCAGCAGGCAATGGACAACAGCATCAGCAGCAGCCGCATAATGTGGGTGGCACAACGCCGACAAACCCACCAGCTGGCCGTTTGGGTGGTGCAGGCGCCTCAACCGCTGCCAATTTGCCACCAGGCTTTGCGCCCTATCGTCCGCAGAAGCCGCAGCCCAGCGGCTTTGATTTGAGCTATTCGGGCGGTGGTGCGGGTGGTGCCGCTGCCGCTGGTGGTCCTGCGCCACATCCCGGCTTTGGCCTGGCGCCGCTAACCAGCAGCACCACCACCACCACCACCACCACTACAACGACAACGACAACACCACGACCACGCAGCAATGTACAACCCGGTGGCATTGACTTGCGCTTCGGCAGCTCGACGACAACTACGTTGAAGCCTGGCCAGCACAAGGATGAGTTTCCCAGTTTGCCTGGACCACGACGTCCCTCGATTAAGGAGGATTATCCAGCATTGCCCACACCACGCTCGCCTGGCTCACCGACTCCAGGCACACCGACCTCCCCCTCAGCCTGGCAGGTGCCGTTGCCAACACCCGTGCATCCAGCTGTGCCCGCTGTCAAGCCAGCTGGTGGAGTTATGCCTACGACACCAGCAGCTGGCAGTGGGAGCTCTACCCCCACTCACGGCTCCTCGGGTGTTTCCTTTGTGCCGCATACGCCTGGCCCGACGACAACCGTGCGTCCGGGCTTCCAGTCCTCGGGCAATTCCCTGGCCACCGACGATGAGATACGTCAGCTAACCGAACAGCTCTATACCAAGGAGTCGAACAGTCAGCTAAGTGAGATTACAGTGAATGTACAAGGACGCACACGTTCCATTGATAGCGGCGATGAGGCGCCACAGCCGTAAGTAAAGCCAGATTAGCTGAGATCATTCCATTCCATTCTCTGACATTGCCAAGGCCTTAGATCATTCCATTCCATTCTCTGATATCTCCTTCCTTGCCCCTTGACAGACTGTTGAGCGTGAATGCCAAGGCCTTGGAGCCATTGACCATAGCCAAGATGCGTTTGCTGTTCAACAACTACGAGCAGGATACGCTGGTCAACGAGCACGTGACGGCCAACGAGCGCAAGGAGGAGAACGAGTTCCTCGACGCTGTGATGGCCACCGGTGTCATGCGCCAGGCCATGTTGTTTTTGCAGCAGAAGGGTCTGGTGACGCCCGATCCGAAGACGCATCGTGATCTGGTCAAGGAACTGTGGTTCACGCAATACTCTCGGGGTCAGGGCAAGATCGGTAGCTCCGGCTTTGAGCATGTGTTCGTCCACGAGGTGAAGAACGGCACCATCATCGGCTTCCACAACTGGGTCTATGTGCACGAGGAGGAGCAGGCCGGTCGCTTCGACTACAAGGGCTACATGAAGGAGCAGGACATTGGCACGGTAAGTTTGACAACGTTACCCAACACTTTTTCCATTTCTTCATTGTCTTCTTCCTTTGCAGAAGGGCAAAGTTCTGAAGGTTCGCTTCACGCATCAGGGCTTCAACAAGCCCGTGGATACCATGTTCATTGGCACCTCACCGGAGCTGGAGCTGGCTTTGTACACTGTCTGCTTCCAGTTGCGTCCGGATCGCACCTGTCCCGTGTCGCTGGGCAACAGCAAGTTTGGCATCGTCACCTATTCCTGGCGCTACAGGGGCAAGAGCCTCATTGGCAGCGCCTATCCTGAGATTTGAGCCATGCAACGCAGCTCGCAATAAACTCTTTTTTTTTGTCTCGCTTTCTACTGCAATGCTATGTTAAATTTTTTTTCTTCTCTATATAATAAAGACAAATAAATATAAATTGATCGTTTTTTTCGATTAAGCTTGCTTTAAAAATTTGAAATGCGTTTTTGGTTGCCGATTACTGCGCAAGTTATCAAATTAAAACGATACTGTTATCGATATTTGAAATAGAACTTGCCAAAAAATATTAGTATTTTTTAAGGCAATAATAAACGCGTAATAGATAGGAAAATAAACAGTTTGTGTGAAATTTTGACTTTTATTTTTTAGAGCATATAAAAAATATTATAAAATATTCAGCAATTAATAACCAAGTTATAATGCATAATTCAATTTGCATAATGCATTTAAATAAAAATACTAAATGCTCCACACACGAAATACTAACATTTCTTATCGATTACGCACAGCTGTTCGTCGCTCATCTCCAAAAAATTTTCGATAGTAAAAGTCTGCACGACTTATCGCAATGGTGCCGCGAGTGCAATACCAAAGCTTTTTAACGCCATTAATATTACATAAAATAAGCAAAAATGCTAAGCTAATAAAAACATAATGCTTGTGAGAAAACTAAGTGCAAATAACATCATCGCGTTCTCTAACTCTGGCAGATAAAACAAAGTAAATTTAAACGTAATTTAAGTTTTTGACACGTAAGGCGGCAAAGCAAACCGATACTCGTGTCACGCTCGCTAGTTCGTTTGCAGTTTGACAACACTACAGAAAATATTGTTTCACGCGTTTATTCACACTTTTCGTAAAGCACAGAAATTGTTGAAATTGTAAGCAAAAAAAAAAAAACAAATTATATAAATCTAGAACAAAAAAAAAATGGCAACACGTGTTGTGGCAACAGCAACGGTTCGCGCTGTCAAGGGACGCAAACTAATACCAACGCGTGCCGCCCTAACGCTGGTAAGTGCTGATGAAATAACAATTAGAATCGTGTTTATCTTTATTTATGTATATTTTGGCTGTTGTTGTTGTTGTGATCTCTCAGACACCAGCCGCTGTACATCGCATCAAATCGCTGCTGCATGACAAGCCCGAGGTGGTAAGTGAATGGGCTAGCCTGTCAATTACCTATAAGACTATGTTTTCCATCACACAGATCGGCCTCAAGGTTGGCGTGCGACAGCGCGGCTGCAATGGCCTCTCCTATACCCTGGACTATGCCAGCACCAAAGGTAGTCCATATCTGTTTTTGCTATGCCCTTGACATGTGACTAACTCGCATTGATTTTCCACACAGATAAATTAGATGAGGAGGTCGTTCAGGATGGCGTTAAGGTCTTTATTGATAAGAAGGCTCAACTCTCTTTGCTAGGCAAGTCGACAGCATTATATAATCTATCTAAATATTAATTTCAATGATTTGTTGTTGATTGTGTCGCACAGGCACCGAAATGGACTTTGTCGAATCGAAGCTATCCAGCGAATTCGTCTTCAACAATCCAAATATTAAGGGCACGTGTGGCTGCGGCGAATCGTTTAGCATGTAAAGCGTTTTGCACTCATTTCTCTTTTCTCTAACTAACGGAATCGCAACCCGCCTCGCAGAAAAAAAAACAAAAAAACAAAAACCTAAATTATCTAAGTTTATGTAGAGTTTAGAGCTCGTTGTTATTTCAATTAGGAATATTTAAGCTGCTAAATAGTCAAATATTGATTGCAGCTTGATCAGCCAGCGAGAAATTGTTGCAAAATATGCTTAAGTTTGTTTTTGCTGTAGCTACGAAAATCTAGTTGTAACCATTCAAAACGGACATTGTTTTTAGCTTAAACATTAAATCAGCATATTCGTATGTACATAGCAAGTATGTAGCTCAAATATAAAATTACAAAAACAAACGAAATGTTATCAATTTGAAAGAGTCTATCTCTCTCCCTCTCTCCTGATAGTAATCATATTTTGTTTACTTTTTTATGCAATGCACACAGCTACATAACTGTCAATACACATATACAAACAGCTGTCAGCACGTGTGTGCTGTTCATCCAATTGTAACTTATAAACTCACTGCTGGTTACCCTTTCCAAAAACTCCATATACCACAACAGAATGCGCGTGGCAAACTCTGCAACAATTTCGCAATACTCTTCGCACAGCAGTGCAAATGCATACACACACACATGCAAGCATTTGAGAGCGCAGTGAGAGTAAGCTAAATAAAAACGAACGGTAAAGCGGGCATGCAATGTGCATCTCACTCAAGCACACGGGATCTTGAAGTAGTTAGCTGCCTTTGCTTGCTGTTAGTGCAAGAGAGTAGGGAAGCAAAAGTGAGAGGGCTGTTTCACAAGTTGTTTATGCTTAGTGACAATGAAAAAACTCATTTTATTTATTTAAATGTGTGGTAAACATGATGCATACAAGAATCTATATGTATATAATATAATCGCTTCATGGCACACACGCACATGTAAAAGGACGAGATACACTTATTGAGCTGTACAATTAATTGATATAAACAAACCTAATCAATGGGATGGGGTGAGCTTGATGCTTAACGGTGCTGCAGACCATGTATGCCAAACTCTTCGTAATCATCTCGCGTATAGATGAACTCGTCGAAATTTGGACTGGTGGCCACTTCGCGTCCGCCGTACCAAGCATAACGCACTGGATCCTCCGGACAGATGAGCGACACCTCCAAATCGTCCGGCACGAGGGACCGCAAATCCCGTTTGAGGCGTGGCAGGAAGCCAGGAAACTGTGCACTGCCGCCCACAATGAGAATGTTGAGTAGGAGTTCCCGATGAGCCTGCCAAGGACAGGCACGCAGCGCGTCCGCCACAGCCTCCGGTATGCCCACTTGAGGGATGCCAATGTCCGAAGGATTGAAGAGCAGCTCCGGCACAGTGAAGCGTTCATTGCACAGCGGCACCATTTGTTGTTGGTCCTCGTCGGCGCGGGGATGGCCCGGCACTCGAATATACCCACGTTTGACGGTCGTAAAGTCGGGCAGGACATATTCGACGGCGACTTCCTTGCGACGCTTCTCGCTCTGGTGCACGCTCATCGCATCCTTGAAGTCCTCGGCCACATAGCACACATCCTCCTTAATTTGGTTCACCACATGGCTCTCGTCCATGACATTGAGATGGCGGTACGAGATGAGCTCCTTGAGATGATTCGTCAACGCTTTGCCGCCAACATCGATCCGTCGTATCGCCTCCAGGACACGTCGGCCCAGCACAAAGGGCACAATGTGGGTGAAGCTATAACCGACGTCGATGATGATGCAGTTGAGCGTTTGCATTGTGGTCCGCTCCTCGCTGTCTGCCACATAGTTGAACGCCGCCAAGTCCGCTGCCGTCGTCTTGTACATCCCAGCTACGCGATACTCCTCGAAGAGCATCTCGAGCATTGCCTCCTGGACGCTGTGGAAATTCATTTGGGGCTCTGTGATAACAATATTGCGATTCTCCAGCGTACAGCCAATGCCATCCTTGCTGAAGATATAGTCCCACACCGTCTTCTGCGTGTCCCAGTTGAGCAGATACCCACGCTGGAAGGCCAGGATGTAGAACAGGGCGGAGGTGTCCCGGCATTCGTCGATTTGGTTGCCCACAAATGCGCGGCGTCTTTCGCTTTTCGCCTTCATGATGCAATTGGGCACCACCTGGGGCTCGTCCTGTGTGGCGAGACCCACCTTGGCTGTGTACGCGCCATTATCCAGCACAACCACAGCCATTTCGGCCAGCTTATCAAATTTTTTTCAATTTTACTTTGCTTTTGGCAATGTCAACAATGCAAAAGCAAAACGAAAAAGCAAAGAAAAAAGTAATAACGCAAAATTGAGCCAACAGCAACGCAAAGTGATAAGAAATAAATGTTAACGCAAAAATGATCAGAATGTTAACGGGTATGTTAGGAGACAGTAGGCAAGTATGCTGCGTGTGTTTGTTATCATTGCTATATATAATATGTTTTTTTTTATAAAAATTAATAAAATAAAATGTGCATATTTAATTGTGTTTTATTCAATTAGTATTAACTGTTCTATACGTTTGGTCTATAAAAAATTATTATTTGTATTGTGAAGATGCTAAATTTGTATAGTATGGTTTCAATACTTCAATATGTAAAAAAAAATTACCATACCGTACAATTTCATCTGTGTGCAAATTTTGCCTGACTCACAACGGCTGTGCGCAGCATACCAATTTCAAACAGATCACTTTAACAGCAGAGCAAATGCTCGGGAACAGCCGTTTAGCAGCAGTCAGCTAACAGCAATCGCGTCGCTGCTAAATGTGCAAAACGACTGCAAGATAGAAAGATCCCATTTTTTAACATTACGCGGTGTGCGGCGGCCAGGCGGCGCTTGTTTGCGCTTGTTCAACTTCTTTTTTTTTTGTTTCCAAAAAGCATTTCGTACCATTAACGTCTCGATACGAATCAATGTGTGTGCAGTGACTGGTGTTAAGTAGTGTATATATATGTATGTGTGAATTTGTTTTAAAAATGCGCCAAATCCAAGCCAACGGCTTTAGTAATAACAACAACAACAACACGCAACTAATGCCAAAATTAGCCGGCACAGTCAGCGCACTTGTTTGAGTTCTTCAACTGCTTATCGCTTCCGCCAAAAACAAAAACGAACACAAGAATAAAAGCAAATCGAAGCGAAACAGCCAGCAGCAGTGGCAGCAGGAGAGTAGCAATTGTGCGTATAACAGCAACAACAAACACAACAACAACAGACACGATGAACACATGACAACAGTGCCATTCGTGCATCCAGCATCCTCTATGTACATATGCATGTATGTGTCTGCGTGTGTGTGTGTGTGAAATTCAATTTGCGTTACGCCTGAAAGATGCGTAGACCGTCCGCGTTGAGTCGCAATCATTATTTTGTGATCGGGCTGCTGCTGGGCCTGGTGCTCAGCTGCTATATACCGCAGGACATTTGGGAGCTGGTGCAGCAGGAGGAATGTCCGCAGGAGCTGGCCGAGAATTTGCTTATCGAACGCTTTGGCCAGGACTTTGAGCCACATTTAAATTTGATCAATAAGCCGCTGGCGGCCAAAAAGCCGGTAAGTCTCATCAAAAACAAAGTTTAATTTAGATCAATATTTGACTCTTTTACGCTCACTTGTTCTCTATCTTGTTGTTCTCACTCTCACTCCCTCTCTCGCTCTCTCCATAAAGAGCGCTTCTTCTGCACGTGGTCCACGCGCCAATCAAAGCGTGGCAAGCGCAGAGAGCGCCAATCGAGTCCTACTTAGAGCTGAGCACGTGTCGTGCTTTCTGTCGTGACTTGAGCACGAGTCAAGTACATTGCTTATCACACGCTCTAAAAATATAATTAAACAACTTTAAAATTAGCCACTGAGAATAATAATAATAAAATAATGAGAATTTAATAATATAAATTGAGTGCATTTGCTGCACTTCGAGCTGTTTACCTATTGAACATGATGTTGCTGCTCCTATTGGAACAGAAAACACGTGTCCATCTCTAGTCCTAGTGTATATGCATATGCGCGCGCGCTTTAGTATACGTGTGTTTGTGCCTGTCTGTCTGTTTGCTCGTATTTGTGCACATGGCAAGCAATTTATTGACCTTCTTGCTTATCGCATTCGCTTTCGTAATTCGCCTACCACCTCATTTCGGGCAGGCATATGCACACAAACACATATGCAGGCATATACATATGTATGCATGTGTGTGTGCGTCGCAGACGTCACTTTTCATTATTTTTTTGGGGTTCAATTGCCGTTATCATACGCCTATGTATGAAGAAGACAAGATCAACAAGTCCAAGAAGCCAGCAGCAACCACTTTGCAGTCGCTCAGTTTAATTTTAGAATGGAAATGGAAGAGGAAAAAAAAGAACATTTCTCGACAATTAACACCCGGTGTTTGTGTGTGTGGAGCAGCAGCCGCAGCAGCAGCAACAGTTTGATGTTCACTGTAAATGCTCTGCATACTTAATGGTTACTGCACTGTTAATGCACACTCACACACATACACGCTGATTCATTCTCATGTTACACGATAACAGTTATATATATTTTTTTTTGGTAATTACAATGAGTGCAAATTTCTGCATTCTTTGCAAATTAAATTTGATCAGCAAAAAAAAACAATAAAAAATGAAAAAAAAATGCAAAAAAATTGAAGTTGAAAAATAACATGCGATCGACAAAAATTCCACTGGCGCGCGCATAAATTACATTTAAATAAATAAACGCATTTCACTTATAAACCAGAGCTAAGTAAATAACCGATAGCTGATACATGCATCATGCCATAACAACATGCAGACACACATACATACAAACATACATACAAGTATGTGTGTATGTACAGCACATACATTTGCCAATTTATGTATAGACACATGTATATATGTATGTAAATCGAAGACAGCAATATTTATTCAATTAAATACGAGCAACATGGCAAAAAAAAAACGAAAATCTTTTAAAACTTTTGCTTAATGCTCTCTTTGAAAGCATATCATATTTTGATATAAAACTTAATGTAAAGTAAATGTTGTTACTTTGTTAATATGGCATGTTAACAAATTCTAATTGGACATTATGTTAATGTGCATATGTGTGCGTGTGTAAGGGATTAGAAATGAGATTAACAGGGAATGATATGTTACAATTGACAGTTATGTTAATATACATACGTATGTTAGTGTAAGGAATTATAATATAGATAGGAATAATAAGGAGCTGCATACTGTAATTGGAAGTTTTGGTACTATGCATATATGATTAGAATTTGAATTGGAATAACATGCAATGGCATATTTCAGTTGAAACTTATGTTAATATGCATATGAGGAAGGTATTCGGTATGAAATAGGATGGAATTGTATATTCCAATTGGAAGTTACGTTAATATATGTATGCTAGTGGAAGCAATTATAATTGGAATAGGATAATTTGGAGATGCATATTCCAATTGGACGACGTGTTACCATGCATTTAAGAGTGCAAGAATTATATTGGAATAACATTGAGTTGTATACTACAATTGGAACTTCTGGTAATATGCAGATATACGTATGCAGAATGAATTAGGATTAGATATATGTACAATCCAATTGGAAATACTGGTAACATAGATAACAGTCTGAAAGGAATTAGAGTTGGAATTGGCATAGCATATAGAGCTGCATATTCCGATTGCAGTAAGTGTTTAATGACTTCCAATTGGAATTTGAATTGAATTAATAATGTTTTAATTTTAATTTGAATAAATTTTAAAAAAAATTTAAGAATATAATATATAATACAATATATATAATATTTCAATATTTAAATATTTTCTGAAAATATAACATTTTAAAGGGTATTTTACGTGCGGTTATATCAGGTCAAGACTGTTTTTTTTTTTACCATACATATATTTATATTTAGTTAACAATGCAAACGTTTGCGTTTTAATTAAGCGATTGACGTGAAAAAAACTTGATAAAAAAACAAAAAAAAAAAAACGAAAAATAATATTTTTTTTTGGGCAATCAATCAGCGATAATTTATAAACTGAACAAAAATACTTTTCGCACTTCTCTTTAAAGATCATAAACACTAGTGATATATGGATATATTTATTTTAAATATGATTTGTTTATAAATGAAAATAATCCAAGCTGAACATGTGATTCGTATATGTTAATAGCATAACATACAACAATTATTTTACCTAAAAAAATTTGAAAAAAAAAAAAATAAAATTTAAGTTTCCATCTTTAACCTGTAAGCTCCATATTTATGGCCAGAACTTATTTAATATATGCTGTACGAAAATCAAGTGAAACGAACTTTTTGCAGTTTCTTTTTCTTTATATATATATAAATATATATTCAGTGTTGTATAACACGCAACTAGTGTTAGTGTTAGTTAAGTCAATCTTAAGCACTTTTTTGTGTGATTTTTAACGATGATTTGCGCTTCATGTGCCACGAAATAATGTTTTTATTTCGACTGAAAAGGCCAACGTTTCTCTCTCTCTCTCTCTCTTTTACTGTCTGTGAGCTTATTAATAATTTTTTTTTTTTTTTGTTTAATGTGCGTAAGTTACTTAGTGGATATGACACGAGCGCAAGATAATATTCGAAACTCGTTCGCATAAGGCAAAAACTGAAAAAAAAGAGAAAACAACTATGAAGACTGGCACGACTAGCAAATACCCTAACTATACAGATATAGCTAACTAAATGCTATAAAGAGAGTTGTATTGGAAGTAGATATATAGAAGTTACTGTTACTATATCTGTATATATCCAATTTGACTTTTTTTAACTTTTCAGTTTATCGATTATTAATCGATTCTATGACTAAATGTAACAAATTTATCGATATAATCAAAAGAAGAGCCTGCTCTAAAGGTACCTACATGCTCTATAGCTCTTATAGCTCCCTCAAAAGTCTCAGTTCATACAGAGGTATAGACAGACTAAATCATTACGACTATTGTCAATGAGCTCTAATATATATTCAATTGGTTATAGGCTAAACCACGCCCACTTCAGCCTGTTTCAAACATAGCATAACATAATATACCCCATTTTCACTGCTGTACAGGGTATACAACAAAAGTTGAGCAAAAAGTCGTTTTCCCATTCACTTAATACAAGTAAATGACAATAACTCGAGTTTACTTAACATCATGTCTGTTTGTTGTTGTTGTTTAAGCAAACATATAACATGTGTGTGTGTGTGTGTGTGTTTGAGTGTGTGTGTGCATTGACTAAGTGCTCCATTGACACGAAAAACAAAAAAAAAAACTAAGCAGAAGAAGTGAAATCACATTTGTTCGTCTGCGCACTTTGAACCTAGTGACCCAACGCGCATGTCTCAACCGAATGAATCTTTCAAGTGATCGAAAGTTTTAGCTTAAGTTTTAGTTGTACATGGAATATGAATAAATATATATATATATATATATATATAAAAGATAATATATACAGTAAAATTTATATTGTCCTTGAGATATAATCCAAACAGTTCTTTATGATCTATGAAATATTATGCTAGAGAAATTCTTAAAAAAACTCTTAAAATTATTTTCTTATTTTTATATCTTTAAGAAAAACATTCCTCAATACAATAAATAGTCTCTAAAGTAAACTTTTATTCAAATTTTATATATTTAGCTTTAATAATCTCTGAGATATAAACAAAAAAAATATGCTATACTATGCCATGCGTAAAACCTATAGAACCTTACATATTTCTAAGTTCTAGAATCTCTATTCCGCTCTTCTCTTTGCATATAAACTCTCATAAGATCCAACTAGTTTTTTATTATATATATAGAGCATATAATATAAATATATATATCGAAGATATATAACCATAACAACTATTTAGCAAACTAGTTGCTTTTCAGCCAAAAGTCATTTAGGAAAAAAAAAATTCAGAAAAAAAATTGTTTTTAAATTTTCGGTTAATGTTAAAAAAAAAAACTCTTTTGGTTTCTCGCCTCGTATTTGAAGAGTTGTGATCTGCGCAGATATGGCGAAAAGTAGTGTTCGGATAATGCGTCGATTTTGCATGATCATGCGGCAAAATTTTGCCAAAAGCTGCGAAGACAAATTGAATGATCAGATCAATATGGAGCTAAAGGCGTGCCATCAATATTTAGCTATGGTAATATTAGAATTTTGGATGGGCAGAGGTATATATAGATGGAGATAATGTTATAGATAGAGATGGTTAGATAGGTAGATAGAGTTGGGTAGTTAGATGGATGAAGATGAGTAGATAGATAGATAGAGCTATAATGAGCTATATAATGTTATATAATTAGAGTTGGGTACATAAGATATGGTATATTCTATATATAGATATATAAAGATGATGCTGCATTGAAAATAAAGATAAATGGGTTATGTGCCATGTGATAGAGATAAGATATAGATAAAGAAAGATTGATAGACAAATAGTTATGTATAGCTTACAAAGGACCTCAATGAGTAGAGCCATATATAGAAACAGATAATGCTATAATCTTGATAAAGATAGTAGGATGTACATATCGTCTACATAATTCTATATGTCTATAAACTACATCGATCATTGAAATGATCTGCATCTGAATAATTCAGTCACATCGCAGGCCTATCACTTCGATCGGGCCGACGTTAGCTCGCCGGGCATACATGGCTTCTTTCTGAAGGCCAGCCTGGAGGAGCGCGATCATGCCGAGCTGATCATGAAGTATATGAATAAACGCGGCGGTCTAATACGGCTGAGCACTGTGCCCGAGCCGTTGGCGGAGTTCGGGGATGCGATGGATGCACTGAAGCATGCGCTCCAAATGGAAATGGAAGTGAATCAGCATCTGTTGGATGTGCATGCGTTGGCCAACAAGGAGAACGATCCGAATCTGTGCGATTTCATTGAGGCCAACTTTCTGCAGGAGCAGGTCGATGGTCAGAAGGTCTTGGCCGATTTCATACGCCAATTGGAGCGGGCCAAGAGCGATGTCGGGCACTATTTGTTCGACAAGTATCTGATCTCGGCGGGCATGCATCAGGTCAAGAAAGCGTGAAAATTGAAGACTCTTTCAATTCTACTTCGCCTGCTCCTCTTCTTTTTTGTTTGCTTTGTATCAGTTCAATGGCAATAGATTGTAGGGGACTTATCAGCGTCCCGGTAGCTCAGTATATGTCTATAAATAATAAAAAAAAAATATATATATCACTTATCAATGAGAACAGCCCCAGGGCTTTGACACACATATATATTTAGATGGGAAAGTACGCTCAGATAGAGACGATGAGCTCGATCAGCTGATCAATGATAGTCCCAAATCACAGTAAATCAATAACTAATAAATTTATGGCTCAATGGATTGAGATCATATATGAGAGTAGATCAAATATTTGAGCTGAATATAGTAATAGGATATTGATCACTTGATTTGATCAATATTGTGCGAAAACAAAACAGAGAAAATCTTAATCTAAATCTGAATCTGAATCTATGATCTGACTCGACTCAGTTTTCTTAAAGGTTAGGAAAGATTTTTATACCCTGAACCCATTGCAAATGGGAATTCAGTGTTTGCTTTTGTGATGGAGTATGTAACAAGCATAAGGAGGCGTGGCAGACCCTTTAAAGTATATATGTATATTCATGATCAAGACGACGAGCTGAGTCGATCTAGCCATCGCAGCGATCTCTTAAGCTAGAGAATTCAAAATTCAATTGTATAATCCATGCCAGTATATCAGACTTAATACCAGCTTATGAATATTCAAAAATCTATTTAATTTTACAGAAATATTAGTTTATAAAGCTGCTCGAAGGCAGGCATTGGGGAAAGGCATCAACTTCCACTCTAGTTATAGATCTAGCCATAGACACATGCCTGAACGACTCCATGCTCGAAAACAAACAAAAGCTAAAGACCTGAAATATAAAAGATATATGCTCTTAAGCAACAGAGTCCAAAGTAGAACTTAATATTTCCCTATATTATCTTTGACTTTCCTGATATTAGTCTTTAATCTATAGATAACCAACCAGAGACTTGCCAGAGCTAGATGACTCCTAGCGCTAGAGACTTTTTTTATGTGCATAAAGTAGGCATAACTTAGGTATATAATGAAGCAAAGTATACATATGTCAACAGGCAGAGTAACTGCTAGTCGGGCATACCCTACTTAGGGCACTTTTATCATTTGCCTTAATTGAAAAGCGCGTCGCATTTCCGGCTTAAGGCTCTCGCATGCTGCTATATAACATATACCTAGATATATTTTTAGAATTTATATATGTATGTGTGAGTGTGAGAGTGTGTGTGAGTGTGTGTGTGAGTGTATGTGTGTGTATTGTATGTGTATTTGTATATTTGCATCTATATAGTGCACAATAACGCGCTCAATTAATTGTCATAAGCGCGAGACAGCGTCGACCCAACGTTTCAGCTTTTACAGCTAGAGTCGACAATAACAACAACAACAACAACAAATAACATCTTATCTAGCCGATCTGTAACAATTCTAGCACCGCCTGCGCACTTCTTTCAATTAAGATTTGTCAAATCCAATGCAATTCACATTGCCCACTTGGGTCTGTGTGCCCGATTGAAAACGAGCTGAGATTGAGGCACAGAGATATATATATATATATATATTTATATGCACTATATATATCTATCTATATATATAACTGTCATATATGGTATATATATACATACATATATGCTATATAGAGCTATTTTAAATTATCCACATTCATCAGATTCATATTCGAATCACTTGAAAACATTTGAATGTCGTTGATTCATTTATTTGAAGATTTACTTAGACTTGAGTCAAGGGAGTTAAATAAAAGTACTCATTGAGTTTATGGCTCGGTCTGACGATAATTTCATTCATTCATTCATTTATGATATGATTTCGAATACAAATTCCAGTTTACCCAATCTAGTGCCACCTGTCGTAAGATATCGACAGTTTAAGATAAGAATAAGTTCTTAAAGGTTCTTCAGTTACTTCAGGAAACTTTGACTGAATGTTACGAATATATTTATGAATATCTTCAAGAGATTATATTAGTTAATAAGCCTTAAAGTAAATCTAGTTTTGATATCTTAATTTGGAATATACTCTGATGTATTTGAATCACGCGAAATATTTGTTTACAGATCGAAAACCATTCAAAAATGATTCAAATCAATGTGATAAATTGGCATATTTGTAAAGCAAATGAAATGATTCGATTCACTTAGTTAATATATCTTATGAATACTTATATACTTATTCAGCTATAAACTTTATCATTCATTATTCATTCAATATGCTATAAAATTTATTCATTTGATTCGAACAGCTTAAAGAGATCAAAACTCGAACTCTATGACTTGCACTTGCCTCCAGATGAATGATGCATTCGAATAGCTCAAATCAATTAACAAATATGAAATGACAAATATTGAATTACAATTTGATAGAGCTTCAATTACTCGCTTTATGAATGAGCCATCGAGAGACAACAAATTGCATTTCACACTCATCAAATATTATTCACGGCTCGGAGATCTGATTACAAACAAATTAAGCTCAAAGCAAATCAAATATTGAAATTGCAGCTGCATGAATCAATACGCAAAGCAAACAAATATCTGCAGATATATATATAGCTATATACATATATATATATATATATAGATATGAATATGGCTATATCTGTTTGTATATAGTAAATGTGACAAAAGTTATCTTAACATTTATTTATTGCACCCAATGCCGAGCAGACGAACAGAAATCGTACCCCGGACCCTAGAGCCATATAGCCAGGCCATATTGTATATATATTGTGTATATATGTACAGTTTGTCAAGAAACACTTTACACACTGAGAAAAAACTACATTTTTTGACTTTACATGCAAAAATAAAAGTCTTTTATTCAAATAAACGAAATTTTTAAAATGCTAAGCTATTTAATATTTAATTTTAAATTAAATAGTAAAAAAAAAAACAACAAAACTAAAAATATATAACAAAAAAACAACAAAAACTAAGATGACTCACTTTTCAAGCTGTCAAGAAACTGTTTACACATTGCGTTTCAAAATTCTGTTTGGTCCAATTCTTGGAAACAACGGTGCCCTTCTGTGATCTATGCTTTTTGTGTCTCTTAATACATGTTTATTTTTGCATATCTTTCAATTCGGTTATGAATTTTGGCAGAAATATCATCTAAAAGTGAATTACTTTAATTTTTATAATGCCTGGCATAAGATTAAGCTTTGATGTGGTCCAACTGATTTATTATACTCACAAGTTGGGAAAATCTGTTTCAGAATTAGTTGAAGAGTTATCTGTTTCTAGGAAAACAATTTACAATGCCAAAAATCGCGCGGAAACCGAAGGCAACCTTGAAGAAAAGGGCACAGGTGGGCGTAAAAGCAAGGGTTACAGTCGGACAGACCGCTTAATTAAGCGGAAGATTGACCAAAATCGGCAAATATCAGTACGGACACTTGCCGACGACCTTAAGGAAGAATTGAATTAGATGGTTCACTTAAAGCAGTACTCTATCCCACCCTACGGCATAGGTACACTTGAAGAGTTGCACGCAAGAAAACGCTGCTCGATGATTTACCGATGCAAATGTAGAAAAGCGATCCAATTTCGCTGTGAACATGATTAGTCAGTTGGCAGAATATTTGCAAAACTTCATATTTTACAAACAAACAAAAGAAATGCAGTACTGTAACAGTAGTAACCAAATTTAAGCCTTTTTCTTCATATACCGATGAAAGCAGCGTTTTCTTGCGTGCAACTCTTCAAGTGTACCTATGCCGTAGGGTGGCCTAGAGTACTGCTTTAAGTGAACCATCTAATTCCAATTCTTCCTTAAGGTCGTCGGCAAGTGTCCGTACTGATATTTGCCGATTTTGGTCAATCTTCCGCTTAATTAAGCGGTCTGTCCGACTGTAACCCTTGCTTTTACGCCCACCTGTGCCCTTTTCTTCAAGGTTGCCTTCGGTTTCCGCGCGATTTTTGGCATTGTAAATTGTTTTCCTAGAAACAGATAACTCTTCAACTAATTCTGAAACAGATTTTCCCAACTTGTGAGTATAATAAATCAGTTGGACCACATCAAAGCTTAATCTTATGCCAGGCATTATAAAAATTAAAGTAATTCACTTTTAGATGATATTTCTGCCAAAATTCATAACCGAATTGAAAGATATGCAAAAATAAACATGTATTAAGAGACACAAAAAGCATAGATCACAGAAGGGCACCGTTGTTTCCAAGAATTAGAGCAAAACTGAATCCGAAAACGCAATGTGTAAACAGTTTCTTGACAGCTTGAAAAGTGAGTAATCTTAGTTTTTGTTGTTTATTTTGTTACACACTTTAAGTTTTGCTATCTGTTTTTGATAGTTAAACTTAAAATTGATCATTAAACAGCTTAGCATCAAAAAAATTTCGATTATTTGAATATAAGGTTATTATTTTTGCATCTAAAGTCAAAAAATTTAGTTTTTTCTCAGTGTGTAAAGTGTTTCTTGACAAACTGTATATATAATTTGCCATATTGAACCTATATTTGAACTGACTCATAGGCCCACACGTAAGCACTTTGCTATGAGGCATGACTGACTGCATAATACTCGTTCATCAATGTGCACCAATTTCACAGAAAGTATTGAAGTCTAGCTTTAGGGGAGCTCATCATATAGATATATAAATATATAGAGATATAGGTATATAACTATATAGAGATATATAAATAGAAGTTCAAGCATGAATATGGGCTATACGACCATCCCCATCGTGTTCTAATAGCCCTATTCTCGATGGAATGATTGTGAATCCTAAGTTCATCCTCTTTTTCTTACCTCTCAACTAGACATTTCCATAGAAGGTTCCGGCATACCCGACTATATAAATATAATTGAAATTCTTGGTCTATAGAACCAACAGCTTTAAAAATATACTAATTGCCCAAGTAAGTCTATGCAACTACTATACAAGAATAGAAACATATGGACATTGATAGTCACTCAACTAGACACAAACCAATATACCCGTTTACATCCACATAAGCGCGTATAATTATGCGCGCCTTCCAGCTGCAACTGAATTGTAAATTGTAAACGAAATTGCCGACTGCTCGAATAAACATAATTCAATATCTATGTTTAATTAAATTCCCTGGCATGGAAATTGAAATATTTCTTTGATTTTTCATTCCGCTTTTTATTATTTCTTTGTAATTGGTGACGTTGTTCGCCTTGGCGATAAGGCGAGCTCCGTTGATAACGCCTAACGCCTGGGCCAAAATGCCCAACTTTTACTGTCGAACTAATGTTCAGTTCAAGTGACAATCGGGCGACAACGTTTGCATAATACTCGTCTAGAATAAGTTGAATTGGATCAGAAATCTATATTTTCATTATATAACTTATAGATATATATCTGTGATCATCTAGAGATCTAGACGTCGTATAGATCTATTTATGATGAATTTAGCTGACAAACTGAGGAAGCTCTGGTCTATTGGACATATCTAAAGTAGATCCTATAAATGGAGTATATACCAATAGTATGTGTTTCTAAATTTTAATTCTCTTCAATAGACGAACTACCAGTTAGACGTACATTACACCAAACCAATATACCCTTTTCACTTCCTGAACGAGAACGTAAAAATCTTTCACATGGAAACTGTTTGGTGTCTTTACTTCCGTTGGCTGCTGTTACGTCACAAGGCTGTGCTGTTATCGGTTATCATGTCTAATCGATAAGCGCGATTGTTAAATGTTCAAATAGGCAGCGCATTTTTAACAGCCACGTGCTCCCGCAAGCTTACGCATCTAGCACTAGCACTTTGACACTGCGACAAATGCAGTAAATTCAACAGATTCATTCAGCGATTCGCATATAATGAAAGTTGAAAAGTGAGCAAACTAATGAAAGTGTTAGTCTGAGAAGAAGAAGAAGCGAAAGTTGAGTTAAACCTGCTGTCAACATTGACAAGCAGTTAAATTTTATATATAAATATATATATATTCTCTTTCTAATAGATATAATATTTCTAAAATGTTAAATGCAGAAGATTAACTATGATTCGGTCTGTCTAGAGTATTAATCTTGATTATTTGAGCTCCTGTCAAAGTTGACAAGCAGTTAAATGTTGCTTGCTTTGGTTATTTCTAATATAGAAAGCTTTTGTCGAAATGAGATGAAAGAAACTAGAGAAAATATAGAATGGACAATGTGGAGTATAGAACATAGAATATAGACTATAGAATATAGACTGTAGAATGTAGAATATATAGCATAGAATATGGAATATAGAACATAGGACATAGAATATAGAACATAGAACGTAGAACATAGAATATAGAACATAGAACATAGAACATAGAACATAGACCATACAACAAAGAACATAGAACATTGAACATTGAACATTGAACATAGACCATTCAACATAGAACATAGAACATAGAACATAGAATATAAAACATAGAAAAGAAAACATAGAACATAGAATATAAAACAAAGAACATAGAGCATGGTATACAGAATATAGAGCTGAAATTATGGAATCTGGAATCACGTACATATAATAATCTCAAATTTGGAATATAGAAAATATAGCATGGAGTCTAGAAATCTATATTATTCTTAGCTAGTTCCGTCCTCAATAAAAATTCTAAAGTCTAACGTAAGTTTTGGTTTGCTAATGGCATAGTGAACCACACCTTGGTCGAAATTATTTCTGGTGTTGATTCATAACGCCAAAAGTCTGCAATTGTTTGCTCTTTTCTCTACTTCTTCTTCTTCTTCATTCCGTTAGTCATTCATAATTCAGATGAAATCGTTAAATGGCAAAAGCAAATAAATGGACTGGTCAAAGCAATTTGTAGATGAATCGAGCAGCTGAATTAGTAAATTAGAATCGAAACACTCGATGCGAAATTTTCAATTTTGTGAATTTTTATGGAATTTGCAAACAAATATATATATATAGCTAGATATATATAGTATTTCCCTAAACACATTTTGGAAAGTATTTTCATAGAGACCACAAAAAAAAGCTACAAAAAAACTGATGCAGAGGCAGCCATATGAAGAGGCGGGGCTAATGTGTGTGGCAGCTAGGCAAATGTTTACCTGTTGCGCAGCTCTGTGTGTGTGTGTGTGTGTGTGTTGTGTTTAGATATTTACACAATTAATTGCGTACAGAGATATTGCTCTGACTGTGTGGCATAAGGTGCCGTAATTTAAGCACAAGGTCATCTTGCTTTTGCATGCGAATCGCATAGAGGGGCAATAGCTACGTCGGCAGCTCGTTAGCTCGCTGCTATGACACTCCAGCTAGATAGCTGACAATTACGAAACGTTAATTAAAAATATATAAAACTTAAATTGATTGAATTGATTTGTTAATTACAAATAGGCAAAGCCATAAAAAAAAGCGTAAAGAACTGGGGCATATTGATTAAGATAGGGATTATAACCAAAACAAAAGATAAAAATTGATAATTAATTTTCTATTTATGTGTATATAGGGTATTTACTAGTCCAGCATATATTAGTAACTAATTACAGGGTATATTGCTTAAGCGAAATAACTACCCAAGCAATTCCTTTCCCACCTAAGCAGGGTATATGTCAGTCGCACAAAACTTGATTGATTTATTTATTACAGAGTATCTTGCAGTCGTTCATACTGTGTTAATTTGCACTGCTATTAACTAACTAGACAACCTGTATTTGTAATTGTTATTGGCGCTAATTGCTGCTCGCTATGATGCAATACAAAGTTGTTCATTAGCCACGCCCATACCCATGTAACGCCCCTTTTCAGTGAGTGTCTATGGGCGTGTGTGTGTGTGTCTGTGAGTGTGTAGCCACAAGCTGAGTGTAACCAGCTGCATGGGCACACAGTTCAAGGGTCAAACAGGTATATCTGACGTCAGCCTCGATAAGCGAATAATAATAAAAAAAAAATGGGAAGGAAAATCAATTACTAAAGCGATTGATAAGAAAAAATAAAGACAATGAAATACCCTTGAAATTTGGGGTAAAAATAGAAGTATTGCAGAGAGAAGTATTTGGTATTGAAGTATATCATTTGGAAGTATTTTTCAGATGATATAGATTATATATATATCTATACAGTTATATATATCTATACAATAATTTGATCAACTTAAGAAACTCTAAAAGTTAAGCCCATGCAACAAGAACTCGAACAATGAAAAGTTTTCATTTATGATCTGGCATATGAATGGAGATATCTCCACTTCTTCAGAAAAATTATAATACCCGCCTTATGGCAGGCGAAGGCGAGCGAAGGCCAACGCTTTACGAGCCCATAAACAGTGGCCAATTAAAAGATATTTGTAATTGGCCATATAATTTCATTCAACTGCCGACAAAAGGCCTCTAAAAGCAAATGAAACGTAGCACAAGACTGAAAACTGAATTGGCAGCAGGGAAAATATGAAACGATCGGGGAACTCTCAATATAGTAAGATATAATATAACTAAATATGTATATGTTATATATGTAAGAATATATATGTACAAGAATAGATCGATATGTGGATTGAAAGATCGATAGATATGTATGTAGATAGATAGATAGATAGGTAGGTAGAGAGATAGATGGTCGATAGATAGGTAGGTAGAGAGATAGATGGAACACGGATACGGAAATTGCCTGCCTCAACTCTTATACTCTTATACTTATACTCTTATATTATAACTCTTCTAAGAGCTCAACTTGCGATCATATATCGTAATATCATATTTTGTAGATTTTCTATTGCTTAATCCTATCCATATATTATGGAATGCATTGGTATTTACTCAGTGGATTATATTATTCAGATACCCTGTAAGTCCATTCGTCATTTTACCCGTAAGACCCACTTCGATCACTTAAATTTGATCTATAAGACATCAATAGGCTCCAGTAACGTAAGCATTAAGGCTACCTTACCTTAAGGCTGATCGTATTCATATTATAGGGTATCTGCTAGTCGAATACTCACGCTGTCTGTCGACGACAAAAAATGTGTTACTTGGAAAAACCGCAACTCATATACATAATCATAAACATTTTATAGAGAACGTTGAACCCTTTATAAACTTCATAAAAGCCCAGATACAAATTGATGGAAACATTATATACTTTTCCAACATCCAACATACATACATGTATATATATATATATACAATTATTTTAGAGTTTTAAAGAATAAAACATAATCATCTAATCAGCACTTGACTCGAGTTGACTTTGTGGTCTTGATTTCTCAAGTGCCCAAACGTGCAGTCCATGCAGACGGACTAGATAATTGGAATGGGTACAAACTACTTATGATATTCCCAATTCGAAACAATGATCATTAATACAATTCTAATGCTATTAATGGAAATCTATAAATATGACATATGATGGTAATGATGTTAGATGATAACAATAGTAACAATAATGATAATGATGATGTGATCAAGAAGATTGAAGATAGAAGACAGGATAGAGAAGATGGAAGACAGAAGATGGAAGATATAAGATGGAAGATGGAAGATGAAAGATGGAAGATGGAAGATGGAAGATGGAAGATGGAAGATGGAAGATGGAAGATGGAAGATGGAAGATGGAAGATGGAAGATGGAAGATGGAAGATGGAAGATGGAAGATGGAAGATGGAAGATGGAAGATGGAAGATGGAAGATGGAAGATGGAAGATGGAAGATGGAAGATGGAAGATGGAAGATGGAAGATGGAAGATGGAAGATGGAAGATGGAAGATGGAAGATGGAAGATGGAAGATGAAAGATGGAAGATGGAAGATGGAAGATGGAAGATGGAAGATGGAAGATGGAAGATGGAAGATGGAAGATGGAAGATGGAAGATATAAGATGGAAGATGGAAGATGGAAGATATAAGATGGAAGATGGAAGATTGTATATTGAAGAAAGTAGAAAAAAGAGAGAAGATAGAAGTCAGAAGATAAACGATGAAAGATTGATAAATTAGATTACAGATAAGAGATAGAAGAAAGAAAATTGGAGAGATAGAAGACAGAAGATAGAAGACAGAAGATAGAAGAGGATAGATAGAAAACAGAAGATAACAGATAGGAGAGGTTTAGGTTCTCTAATACGCTCTCTCCCGCTTCTCTCTCTTTCTCTCATAAAAACCCCTCTCTCACCTTCACTCTATCTATTCTTCTCTGACTCTTTCGCTCATCCTCTTCTCTCGTTCTCTCCCCCACTCTCACTCTCTTTTGACTAATATATCTCATGCATGACTTTTATTATTATAAAATCTCTAACGTCTCTCTCTCTCTCTCTCTCCCTCGCTAAAGGTTAAAAATGTATTACGGCCTCGTTACTACTCCTCGGAGCTGGGCATACGCGAGAAGATCTTTATTGGTGTGATGACATCGCAGGAGAACATCAATAGCTATGCAACGGCATTCAATCGCACCACCGCCCACCTGGTGAACAAGATCAAGTTCTTCATCAATGCGGACAGCGGGAAGACAAACTATCAGCTGAAGAACATCGTGGGCTTTACGGACACACGGGAGAGCCGACGTCCGTTCTATGTGATCAAGTATATAGCGGACAATTATCTGGATGACTATGATTACTTTCTGCTGGTGCCGGACAATGTCTATGTGGATGCGCGGAAGCTGAATGCGCTGCTCTATCACATGAGCATCACCTTTGATCTGTATATGGGCGGCACACGTGTGACCCAGGGTGAGACTGGCGATGGCGATGAGCGGGAGGGAGGCAATGCAGCATCTGTGGGACGTGATGAATCGATGAATGATTCGGGTGCGGCTGGTGTGAGTGATCGCAACTATTGTGATCTCGAAGCGGGCATCTTGCTGAGCAGCAGTGTCATACGGAAGATGCGCAACAATTTAGATCGTTGTGTACGTATTGGCATTACGAATGATCATAGTGTTAACATTGGACGCTGTGTGAAGTATGCAAGTCGTGTGGCTGGCTGTCAGGAGAGCTTTCAGGTGAGTGGATAAAACTGCAATGCCGAACATTACGGTTTGACAAGCATTGGCACAAGTGTAAAGTTCATTTACTTCAATTAGCAACTAGCTTAACAGACTAAACCAAATTAACAGCCGCAGCCGCAGCACCTGTTAACAGTTTTAGCAGCACTGCTATCAGATGAAGCGCACAAACGTTGCCATGTACGTGCCTACTTGTTTGTGTGTGTGCGTGTGTGTGTGTTTGTGTACGAGTTAATTTGCCGTTTGCTTGTCGTGTGATCTTTGTTGCTTCCTACACGCCGTTTTATTTATTTAAACAATTTGCCGTTGACTAAAAAGACGCACAAAGAGCAAACACACACACACACACACAGTCATATGCAAGCAGAACCTCAGAACAGAACATAAAAAAACAAAAAAAAAAGGAGGGGAAAAAAATCAGTTCATTGATACATGAAAGTGACCCTGAAAAGAGCATCGCAACGGCCGAGCGAAATGTGATGCGGAAAGCAGAGAATACAAATGAGAAAAGGAAAGAAATATAAGCAACAGCAACAACAACAACAAGAACTTCAAAGTCTACATACAGCTTGATAAACGAGAAGAAAAAAAAAGCATTTTTAGAGCTGTTTGCGGGCTTGTGGCAGGCAATCAACAAACAGCAGCAACACTTGATGGACAGTTTATTTAATTTCCAAGTAACAGCAACAGGCCAAAGAATTTCTCTAACGGAGTATGTCAAGGGGAAGTGCGCTGGGGCAGCTAAAGAAGCTGAGGAACTGAAATAAGTGGCAATAAAATGATGAGACACCACGGCTTGCATGCACTCTCCAAAACAGTTGGACAGACATTGTTGCTTAGCTTAAGCTCGGGGCGGCTTTAAATGTAGCGGGCGAGAGAGAGAGAGAGGGACGTAATGCCGCTCTTAGCATATGAACATGCATATACAGTGGTTCACAGCTTATTTGAAACAGCAAATAAAAAAAAAAAAGAAAACAAATCTAAACAAGTTGCAAGTTGCTAGTCTAATTAATTTTTATTCATCATCAACAAAAACAATTCTACAGCTTATTTCGACCATTAAAGCTAAGCTTTTTATTCAAAAAAATAATAATAAAAAATAAAAAAAATTTTAGTTTTAGTTTAGATTTTATAGATGCTTACATTTTTTTAGGCGTTGCTTGAAATAAGTTGTGAACCACTGTATGTATGTATGTATATATGTATGTAGTATGCACGCGTAAACATATACGCAAGGAGGCGTAGAAGAGTGGCCAATGGCTACACTCGCAACAAAGTTAGACAAGCACTGTTGCTTGCGATGCTTAGATTATATGTATGTATGTATGTATGTACATATGTATATGTGTATGCATGCATGTATTAAAGTAGTTGCTGTTTATTTATAACAACACAAAATCACATTTTGCGCACGCAATTTATCAAGAAAATGTTATTTCTTACTCTTTTCTTCTAATGCACATATGTATGTATGTGTGTATGTATTTGTGAAGATAGAATGAAACAGAGGGCCAAAAAGAGCTTGACGCACGCCTTTCACTTGAATTTCATTTGTTTGGATTTTGGGTTTTATTTACATATGCGGCGAGCAGGTACCGCAGAATGATTTACGCATGTATGCATGTCTATGTTCGTTTGTATGCGTGTGTGCGAGTGTTGATAACGGTCAACATTTGCTGCAGTTTAACAAGCCCAAGAGCTTTGCCTAAGCACATGTGTATATGTATGCGTGTATATGTAGAGTATTTAGCTGTGGAGACATTTGACTGTAATATGCTGGATGCGCTTCCTAGAAACTAAGCCGCTTGCGCTTGCGTTTGCCAACGCCAGCTGTTAACAGCGTAATGTTAATTAAATTATGCGACCGACTCGCTTCAACTCTCCAAATGGAAATAACGGGAATGGCAATGGGAATTGGGAATGGGCACTGGAATGCTGCGTCTGTTAATGAGCTCGTAAATGCGACGGCGGCCATAAAGGAAGTTGATTGTTTTGTTATCTGTAGAGCACATGTGCATAACTGGAACATGGATTTGGGTCTGGATTGGGGTCTGGGTTGGGGTCGTCGTTTATTAGTTTGCTCTCGCTTTTTTCTTAGAAATTAATTTCATGCAGCATTTATTGGCGCCAAACTAATTGTTTTCTCTCTCTCCCTCTCTTTCTTTTATATTTGATGTTGCTTTGTACAGGGTATGCGTCAGTATAGCTATGCCTTAAATACAAAATCGCGCCAATATAGGGATCTCAGCATATTGGCCAAGGAGCCGGCATTCCTCAATGCAACAACCGTTTATCCCGTACAGTCGCCGGAGGATTTCTATCGCCTGCACGCCTACTACTCCAAGGTAAGCTCAATAGACTATAGAGAACTGTTATCCTTTAACTGCTCGTTAACATTCAACTGTAACGAGTATGTAATGTGTCTGTTAAAGGACTTTTAATGTTAATGTTATTGAATTTGATAAGATTTCGCTTGTATTTACTAATATTCTTAATAACATAGAAATGTTAACTGACTTGAGCAGCAGCCAAATCATTAACAGAGATGATAATTTCCGTTAGATACTTAACGAAACTGAATTTAATGGCTGCAATAGGGAATACTATCAGTTATAAACTTAACGAAACTGAATTTAACGATTAACATAGATTATAATATTTGTCAAGAACTTAACGAAACTAAATTCAACTGTTATATAAGCTTAACGAAACTGAATTAAACAGTTAACATAGAGCAGACCATCTGTTAAGAACTTAACGAAACTCAATTCGAATGTAAGTTTAAAACTCGTTCTCTTTCCTCTTTCGAATCCTTTCAGCATCATCTGGAGTTGGTGCAGCAGCGCGGCTATGCGCTGGAACAGAAATCATATCGCATTGCCAATGGCAGCATCTCCAATAAGATACTCGAAATCCGTTGGCCATTGGGCGTGCCGCCGCCCAGTGCGCCGGAGACCCGTCACGACATGCTCACGTGGCAGCTGCTGAACGAGACGCACTCATTGCTGCCGAATGTCAACTCCGACCATGCCATCGCCCCGCTCAGTCGCATCGAAGCCCTAGACTTCGCCAAGGTCCTGGAGATAGCATTGCAATACGCCGCCCAGAAGTATCCGAAGCTGCGTTACCAGAACTTGCACAGCGCCTACCGCAAGTTCGATGCGACGCGCGGCATGGACTATCAGTTGCATCTGAATCTGTACGAGGGTGGGAGTGATGTGGCCAAGCGGCGGCTGTTGCTGAAAAGCTTCGAAGTGGTCAAGCCGCTGGGTCGCGTCGAGGTGGTGCCATCGCCCTACGTCACGGAGAGTACACGGATCGCCATACTGGTGCCGGCATTCGAGCATCAGGTGCCGGACGCACTGGACTTTGTGGCCCAATACGAACGCATCTGCATGCACAATCAGGACAATACATTCCTGTTGCTGGTGAGTGTAACTGGAGCGGGAGTGAAGCCCTGAGTCCTTAACATTTCCATCTTTCAGATCTTTCTTTATCGCCTCGATTCGCCCAGCAAGGGCGACGACGATCCCTTCAAGAGCCTCAAGACATTGGCCCTGGACTTGTCATCGAAATACAAGACGGATGGCTCACGCATTGCCTGGGTATCGATACGGCTGCCGGAGCAGCTGAGCAGCGAGCCATTACGGCCGGAGGATTGGCTGATGCACGCCTCCATGTACGGACCGAGGCAGTTGCTCAGCTTGGCTGTCGCCGATCTGGCGCTGCCCAAGCTGGGCCTCGAATCGCTGGTGCTGCTGGCCACGCCCAGCATGCTCTTCCGTACGGATTTCCTGAATCGTGTGCGCATGAATACGATCCAAGGCTTTCAGGTGTACGCACCGATTGGCTTCCAGCTCTATCCCTGCAGCTGGGCGCACTTCTGCAAGGAGTGCGACACCTGCGACATTAGCCAGAGCAGCGGCTACTTCGATCGACAGAATCAAGACGTGATTGCCTTCTACAGTCGCGACTACGTGCAGGGTAAACATAGAGCTCGCTCTCTCTCTGTCTGTCTGTCCTTTATTAACCTTCTCTTTCCCTTGCAGCTCGTAAGCTTCTGGATCCGTTGGGTCTGCCCATAATGCGCAGCGATCTGGATATTGAGCAGCTGCTGCTGGCCGCCTCGCAGCCGCGCGGCTCGAAGATCGAAAGCATTTTGGACATGTTTGTGGCCGCGCAGCATACGGTGCACATATTGCGCGCCGTCGAGCCACATTTGCGCTTCGGTCTCGATGTGCGAAGTCATTTGGCCAGGGGCGGCTCCCTGCCGCCCACGTTGCCCCAGTCCGAAGGCGGCATCCATTTGGCGTCGCGCAAGCAGATCGGCGATGCCATCATCCGCTACGAGGACAAAAGTATTCTGCAAAAGTAGCTGCTCCGCACAGCGACTGTCCAACGCTAACTTTTACATATATATATATGTATATATAATATTTTATATAGTAATATTATCAGTTCCTTGCTAAACATATATATTGCCAAGTGTGCGTGTGTGTGTCTGATCTTAGCTTTAAATATATTTTTGTTACTTTTTTTTGTGTGTCTGTGTGCGTGTGCGTGCGTGTGAGTGAGTGTGTGTGCCTTGCTTTAAACTGAAACTTGTAATGCTCAAAATGGTAGACAAGAATTGTTATACAATTAAGTGCTCAAAGGGTTGGGTTAGAACGGGGGGGTTGAAACGGAGCAAGGGGTTAGCATGGGCTTGGGGTTAAGGAAACTTGTAGCTGCCAACTAACTAAGCTCGCTTAAGCATAACAATAATATATAGATATATATATATATATATAAAGAATGAAAATGTTGTGTATAACAGTTGTCTAATCTAATAGCCAGCATCTAGCGTGTCGTCCTTAGCCACTCTCATAATTTATTAATCTTATATAAATATAACTTGCCCTGCAAATTCCTATATATACGATATATATCTATAAGTGTTATACTGTGTAATGCATAGAAGTATAGTAAAAAGTGTGTATAACAATTTGTACGTAATTTTTGCCTGCTTAGCCCAAATCTGACTGTGGCCCAAATCTTGCCTAACTACTGCATACTGTGGCAACTGTTATACGTGCTCTATTTAGTTTCAGCTTTTAGAATTCGATAACTGTTGAATGTAGAACAGTTTGTGAACTGTTATACACACATTTAGATATATTTATAATACTATTTCGAGAAGCCAATAATTGCCAGTTAACTGTTATACACATTACCACTGTAAACTGTTATACACATTACCACTGTAAACTGTTATACACATAGCAATTAGCTTTAGTTTCAGCTAGCTGCTCAATAATGATCAACAGTTATACGAAAAATAGCCACTGTTATACGACTAAAAACACTGTTATACAAACGACGAAACAGTTCTGATTACTGCTGAAAATTGTTATATAAACCACTTTAGAAGAGTTGAAATAAAATCGATATATCAAAAATGCATGTTATACAATATATATAGCCAACTGTTATACTGCTCTAATCAGTAATCAGTAATAGTAGCGACTGTTATACGCGCTGCAATTGAGTTGACAATTGACATTGCATGCTACTGTCACTGTTATACAAGTGCCAACTGTTATACAATCATACCAACTACGTATTTAGAGTTCGAATAAGTAGCGCCTGCCAGTTATACGTTTTAAAGCATTATTTTTTTTTTTTTACATAATTTCATATAAAAGATTTTTGTATTTAATTTATTATAACACAATCGACATATTTTTGTTTGTTATACAACTAGCAAAAGGCAAATCGTCTGTAAATAGTTTTAAACATTTTGGCAATCGAAAAACGAGGATTCTTTTGAAGTGTAGTCATAGTTTTTAGCATGATATATAGTTGATATATAATGTAAATATGATATATGTAAGATCTATTGCGAACATGCCTATGTATACCAGTTGTTATACATATAAATATATATATCAAATAAATGTACGTAAAACAAAAAATCTTTGTTCAGCTCATATCTGTTATACAGTGCCTAGGCCTTGAGCAGGAAGCTCAGATCCGACAGTGGTGCGTATTCCATGGTGCTGCCATCCCTGTAAGTATAACAGTATAACAGTAATCAAGTATAACAATTATAGTTGCATTAATTTACGATTTGAAGAGCTTGGCACTGCGTTCGCCCAGCAGCATCGCCTGATCGCCTTGGACGCGCAGGCTGGTGCCCTCGCGCAGCCCCAGCACGGGTCGGGCATGGTAGCTGACGAACTCCTCGATGCGTTCGTCTCGCGTCTCGCCCTTGTGGTGGCTGTGCGGATCCGTGTCCAGGTAGTGGGGATTGATGTTGAAGGGCACCAGGCCGAGGGCCTCGAAGCTGGGCGGCTGCATGACGGGCATGTCGTTGGTGGTGTGTATGGAGCGTGTGGCCACATTGGTGCCGGCGCTGCTGCCCACATAGGTGACGCCCTGCTCCAGCACCAGCTGGCGGATCAGCTCGATCAGCTGTAGTTCGTACAGCCGCTTGAGCAGCACAAACGTATTGCCGCCGCCCACGAATATGGCCTGCGCCTCGCGCAGCGCCCGGCTCGGATCGGGCTTTGTGTGCAGCCCCTCCACCGTATAGCCCCACGGCTGCAGTGCAGCGCTAACGGTTGCCGTATATTTGTCATGATCCCGCAGTGCATAGGGCACAAACAACACAGTTTTCACGCCCTTGCTGTCGGTATGGAACGACTCGATAAGCTAATCTCTTAATAATCTCTTCCGAGTTATGCTTACGCCTTGAACAGATCCTCCAGTTGGGCGCGCGCATGCTCCAAGTAGCCGTAGCCGTGCAAACGGGACGACGAGAGCAACAACAAGTTACGCGTTCCGCTGTTCATTTTCAAATGTTCGCAATATCAATTGGTCGTTTAATCAGTACTTTGGATTATCTTTGGTTTATGGTCGCATTTGCGGTTGGCGATAAGTGAAAAGAATACAAATAAACATTCAGATTTCTCACACTGAGCAAAAAGTCAACAGTTGAGCGTAGAACGATTTATCGAGTGCACTATCGGTATTTGTTGGTATTTAATAAGCTTTCAATTGAAATATCGATATATTTAGTGCACTATTGTTTATTTGGCGATATTTGTTGGTATTTTATTAGCTATGGATGGCATATACAGAATGCACTATTGTCAGTTTGCCGATAGTTGCTGGTATTTAAAAAGCTTTCGATATTTCTAGTAAATGGCTCAATTAGCCGATATTTGCTGTTATTAAACTTATCGATAGTTTAACAAGTAAATTTTCATTCAAGACTGCAAGTTATCGACTAGATAACGATTTTTTATTTTTAAATTTTGTAATTCACACAAAGAGCTTAAAGTATCGATATTTTTTTTTAGTATTTTAGTTCGTTTTAAGTGGCGCGCATTTGAATTTGTTAACGTATTTGAATTTCAAATCATTAATAGCAATGACAATAAATCTTATTTAACATATAATTTTTATTTCAGAACTTAATAAGCCAGTATGGAAACGACTGTTTTGTTTAGGCATTTGTTTGACATGCTTGCAATTTATTCTGTTCAATTATATTGCTTAAAATGAATTATATATGTATATGTATACGTATGTATATGTATATGTTATGTATATGTATATGTATATGTGTGTACGTAATTGACTGCCGCCAAAATTCAAGCATTTCCATAATTAACTAACTTGAATTATTGCAAAGGTTTTTTCTTGTTTTTTTTTTTTTTTATATATTATTATTAACAACAACAAATGGATTTGGCTGTTGCTTTTTGTACATATTATACATGATGTGTGTGTGTGTATGTGTAAGTATTTAGGCAGACATAAGTTTGTATGTATTAATAAAGCATTTCACTTAAGAAATTTTAGTTTTTTTTTTGCGCTTCATTTTACAGTGAGTTTATAAGTTAATTATTATATTATATATATATATATAGTTAGATAGTTTTATAAATCAACAAATAATTACACAAATTGTTGTTGTTTTTGCTTTCAACATTAATTTAGCTATTTCACGTATATTTGTTAAACAATTTACACATTTTGCTTGGCTTTTTGTTTATATATATTTTTTATAGTTTTTAATTTTTAATTTATATTCCTTCATGTTGCATGTTGCATGTTGCACGGCATTTGATAATTTGTTTTTTATTTTTTAATTTTAGTTTTACATTTTACAATTTGACAGCAACTGGGCTGCTGGGCTGCCAAGGCTGAGGCACAGTTTGGTTTTCATTTTTTATCGTTTTTTTTTTTATATATTTTTATATTTTATATATATATATATAGTTAAATGTTTTTTTGTTTTGTTTTGTTTGCTTCAATTTTCACGTTTCTCCATCTTTTTTGAGCGCTGCAAATGTGAAAATTTCAATATTTGCAGTATATGTAATAGGTAAATAGATATATCTATATATATATATATGTATGTGTGTGTGTGTTGTATGTGTATGTGTGCCTTTAGTTTTGATTTCATTTGATTTATACTTAAGCTAACAATTTGTATTGCAAGTCTATCTCATCATACACACACACAGCGAGTTAAGCATGAAGAGAGAGTGAGAGGGAGGCATGGAGAAAGAGAAAGATATACACACACAGAGAGAAAGAGAGAGAGATATAGTGAAATACATATGCATGTATCAAAAGAGACATGAAAGAGACATAGGAAATGAATACAAACACACAGAGAGGTAAGAAGGTAGAGAAGAAAGACAAAGTCATGCAGAGTCAGAGATAATGAAATGCACATGATATATATATAAACAGAAAGAGAAAGACAATTGACAAACACACACTCACACACACACACATACAAAATGCATGTAGAAGACGGCGGCAATTTACATTTTGCTTTTTTGTTTTGTTTTTTGAATAGTTTCACATTGAGTAGAGAAGACATCTTGATCCTTGATTGACTGCGCACGTTCTACTCCTACATCTACTCCAACTCCAATTCCAATTCCAATTCCAACTTCAACTCCCACGCCAACTGGCCACCCTACTGCGACGCCTGCTCATCGGGCAGATCCAATATTCTGGCCACAAACTCGGATATGTCCGTGTTGCGCTGTAAATGCTCGACAATAAAGCTGTGCCGCAGCAGCTGCTCGTAATTGGGTCTCGCCGTATATTCCTTTTTCAAGCACGTCGCTATAAAGTCCTCGAACTCTGTGGAGAATGTGCCAGCCGTCAGTCGTGGCGGATCATCCTCAACCACCTGAATACCAAGAGGAAAAGACCATTAACATTAGACTACACACCTGCCACCTGGCTGCACTCACCTGACGCAACTGTTCGAATGGCGTTCGCCATTTGTTATAGGGATATTGCCCGGTTGCCATCTCGATCATGCTTATGCCCAGCGACCAGACATCGGAACGTATATCGTATTGGGCCGGATTACCTTGCGGATCGATACGTTCCGGCGCCATATACGGCTTGCAACCAGCATCTATAGTCTTTGCCACCGAATCAACCAGATAGCCTGTGCCAGGATAAGATAATAAGGAAATCGAATCAGAGTTTATTCTCCTTGAGATCTTGCTGAAATGCTTAACAGAGGCTTGGAATGAAATGGAATGAAACGGCATATCGATAACAAGCCACACAATCGATATTTTGATTATTTTGATTCCTTCAATTCAATTTTCTATGCTTTCTTTTGGAATCACGTTTCACTGTTCCATTTCCATCATATGAAATTGTTAATCGTTAAGTCTTACTATTGAAATTCACTTTCACTGTTCTATTTCCATTTGATTTTTGAAGTTATAAATCGAATTTCCCTCTATGGACACAGTTGAAACTATATGGAACAAAGTGGAATGAAAATATCAATCGATAAGTCTGACAATCATAATCTAACAATTCACTATTTACTGTTCCATTGCCGTTTGTTTCATTAAGTTATAGATCTATATAAGACAATTGCCAATTCCTCTCTATGAAAACTGGAAACTTTTCAAACTATACGGTACAAAATGGAATGAAACTGTTAACCTACATGTCTGACGGTTTAAGCTCGGTGTTCTATTTCCATAAGTTTTTCGCTATTGGCACAAAATTGTTGATCTATAAGCCTGTTAATGGACATGAAAACGTTTACTTCTATCTGTTCCAGTTCCATTTGTTCCCTTACTTAATTTTTGAGAAAACTGCTAAAAGCTTCCAATGTTCCAGAGCTGAATTCACAAATTCTCTATCCTATCCATCCAAAGTCTTTGTTAATCTCGATATTTCTATACATTATGATTCCCGTGAAATGAAATGGAAAGAGAACGCAGCACTTACCTGAGATGCCAAAGTCGCATATTTTCACCTGGCCGCTGCGATTGATCAATATGTTTGATGGCTTTACATCGCGATGGATGACCTTCAGCTGGGCATGCAGATAGTGCAAGGCGCTAACCACGCTCATTGCGATCTGAAAGAGTATAATGAGAGTGAAAGAGATAGAGATAGAGATAGTAGAGTATATGCCTTACCTTGCCTAGCACCGTCTCCTCCATGGTTAGCTGATTTTTGAAGACCTTCGGATAGAATTTGTCCAAACTGGTGTTCATCACCTCCATGCATATCCAGACATCGCCCTCCCGATACATGGCCCCATAGAAGTGGACCGTATAGGGGCAGTCGCTGGATCGCATCGATATATCCAGATCCATGATCAGACGTTGCTGTTCACGGAAGTTCACTGTCATTGGGATGCGCTTGACGGCCAGCACGGTGCCCGTCTGCCTGTGTCGCATCTTCTCCACGATGCCATAGGCGCCGCGGCCCAAATCGCAAATCTTCTCCAAGCTGTCCGCATCGATGTCGAATGTCTGTTCGCCGATTTGTATGGTCGCCCGGGAGTCCAGATTACGCGGTGGCACACTGTTAACGGTATGTAATGTAACAGTATGTTAACAGAAGGATTATTGGTATTGTTAAATGTTAACACTGAGTTAACAGAAGAATTATTGTTATAGTTTAAGGTTAACAGTATGTTAACAGAAGACTTATTTCTATAGTTACATGTTAACTGTATGTTAACAGAATAATTGTTGATATACTTAAATGTTAATAGCACGTTTAAATGTTAACAGTATTCTAACAGACGAATTGTTTGCATGGCTAAATGTTAACAGTAAGTAACTAACAGTATGTTAACAGCATAATTATTTCTCTAGCTCTTCTATCTTTTCGACTTATTCGTTTTGCTTTGGCTAATTGGCATTGGTTAGAGCGAGACAACATTAACATAACATAAGGTATTTGTTTTAGTTGGTATTTTAATTGATATGACTTTGCTAGCATAGCTCATTCACTCAGGACGAACATAAAACTTATTTTAACATAAATTAAATTTTTCTCAGTTTTTATATGAATTTTAAAATATTTTAATTAATCATTTAACGACATTTTCTAGTTTTACAGGGTATACAATATTCGATGTTTTGTGTTCAACTAGTTCATCGAACCAGTTCAATCTGCAAGCATTCGCATGCCTACTCTCTCTCTCTCTCTTTCTCTCACACACACACACACACGAAAACAAAATGCCAAAAAAAAAAAACAGATTATCTTGCGCACTCTTCGCACGCACACATTAGCTCTAAACTCTGCACAGAGACACACACGCAGAAGCATAGGCGAAAGCAAAACGAACAAGTGTCATAATGTCATAACCCCCAATGCACTTACAATGGCGGTTCCGGCTCACGCGGAATGCCGATGGGTGTGAGGCGCGGACGTGGTCGTGACATTGCGCTCTGTCGCTTATATATATATATGTGTGTGTGTGTGAGCGTATGTATGTATAGGTGGGTGTATGTGCGTGTGCGTGTGTGCGTCTTTGGCGGCCTGCACTTGCACTTTTTTTTGTTGGAGCTATTCACGCGTGTTGCTCTGCACGTTTCGCCAGCTAACTGTAATTAGTTGCTCCACTTTTTGGATACTTTTATTGCTGCTGCGGCGGCTGCTGCTGCTGCTATGCTGCTGCTGTGTGGGTTTTTATTGGGCCGTCGACAGCGACGGCGACGGCAACGTCGGCGGCGGCTGCTGCTGCTGCTTTTTGCTATTTTTACCACATTTGGTCAAATCGTGTTGTGGAAATGTTTGCCCGCTGCGCGTTCACTTGTGCGAGTTGAGTCAAATGAAAAAACAACACACAAAAATGCAGACCAAATGCCGCGCTCGCTGCGGCTTCTAACTTTTCTTTGATATTTAGTTTTGGTCGTTTTCTTTGCGTTTTTCACCCAACACTCGCGCAGAACTCGTCCTCGTTGAAAACAATACAGTGGGATAATCGCAGTGTTGCCAACTCACTCGTTTTGGCTACGTTTTTTAAGCACAAATGTTATGCTGGTATTTTCACTGGTCACACTCAAGACACTGTGTGTCCTTGAAAATGGCTTTATATGATTATGGCAATATATAAATGCATGACAATCTGTGTAAAATAAGAAATTATGTTTTTCTTGCATGCAAATCAATATTAACATATATGTATTATAGAGTTAAGTCTATCGATATATCGATTCATCGCTGCCAGCTGGTTTGTGTATTCGCGCACTAGCCACTTCTGGTCACACTGCACACACTATCTTCTTGTTGGTGGTGGACTGTTTCACATTGTTTAATAGGACGTGCATTGCGAATTAAGCAGCAAATACAGCAAATTTTTAATGTCTAATGCAAAAGTGCAAGTGTTCGCGCGCCAGCCAACAACAATATTAAACAAACGCCGCGCGTGTAGCGCACAATAGCTGCAAACGAACGCCTACAAAAATATAAAACTAACGAGTGCTGCTGCTGGCTGCATACAAAAAAAAGGAAGGAAAAGAATCGCAAACTGTATTGTTGTTGTTGTTGTTGTTGCGCTCGGCTGTGTCGTGCGTGAGTGCGTGCGTGAGTGCGTCTCTGTCGTGTTTCGTGTCTGTTTTTGTTTTTTTTTGTACGTAAACTTTTGTTGTTGTTGCCGCTGCAAGTGGAAAGTTCAGGCGCACGCATACAAGTGTAAAAGCCAAAAGACACACACACACGCACACTTGTGTGTGTGTGTGAGTGAGTGCATGTGTGTGTGTGTGTGTCGGCAGCAGCAGCAGCAGCAGCGCTGGGAAAATCGAATTTGAAACAACAACTGAACTAGAAGAGGAGGAGGAGGAGACGGAGAAGGAGAAGGAGGAGCAGAAAGAGGAAAAGGAATACAGCAACAACAACAACAACAATGTCCAGCACAATCGAATTTGAGACAATTGGCAGTCGGCTGCAGTCGCTGGAGGTGGCGCTGCAGGCGCAGAACGAATCACATGAACAAATCGTCTTATCAAAGCGCGTTCGCCCAACCACAATATCGACAACAACAACAAACACAGCAACAGCAACACCAAACAGTGCAGCGGCAGCGGCGGCAGCAGCAGCAGCAGCAACGGCAGCAGCAGCAACAGCAGCAGCCGCCGCTGCCGCTGCCTCAGCCTCTGTCTCAGTCTCTGCCTCTGCCTCTGCCGCCTCACCAACCACCAGACCAGCGACAGCGCTGCCGTTGCCGACGTCAACGTCAGCGTCGCTGGCGTCTGGTATCTTTGCTGGCGGTGGCTTTGCCCCGCCCACCAGGAGTATGCGCCCAACGCCCAGTTTGCCCATACGTAAGTTGATAAGAAATTTTCGATAGATACGATAAATGCTCATGTGTGCGTATGCGTGCGTGTGTGTGTGTGTGTGCTTGCACATGCATATTATACCCTCAGCTAAGGGCACACGTTATCGATCTCTGCGTTTCGATTGCATAGATAAGCGCACGCTGCGAGCAAAACAAAACCAAAAACAAAAACAATACGAAAACTTGTTTTCGCCAAATGCAGCGACGCAGCGGCAGTGGCAGTGGCAGCGACGCAGCATCAACACATACACTTGTTCGCGTCGCTGCCGGCGTCATTTGCTTTGTGTTTGCATCTCTGTGTGTGTGTGTGTGTTTGTATCATATTCGCATTGTTTCCAATTGGATTTGTCCTTTTCAAGTTTCTGCTTGGAAATGTTATCGATAAATAAGTTAAACAGTGGGAATTCAAATAGGAATTTTGATGTTTGAATGAGAAAAATGTTTAAATGGAAATAAATAAATTTATAAAAAAAAAAACAAATAAATAAATATTTAAAAATAAGTATATATAAATAATAATAAAAAATATATACATGTATACGAATTTATTTACTATTATTTATTTATGTATATATTATATTCTCTTTTTTATTAATTTATCATCATTATTTTATTATTATTTATTTATTATTCTATTATAAAAAAAAACTAAGAAATAATTACATTTTAACTATTTATTATTAATTCCGATCAGTAAATAATTTATAAAAAATCATAATTTGTCTACAGTTTCCAATCAGATATTCTAATCTGCTCACATTTTCTATATTTTTATATTATAAAAAAAAAAGAAATAATTAATTTTATATATTATTTCTTATTTATTCCAATTAGTAAATGACATTTTTCAATCATAATTTGTCTAACAAGAAAACTTGAGTGAAATATCTCACAAAAGTTTTCCAATCAGACGCCTTAGTCTGCTCACATTGTCGTTATGTCAATTCCAATTAGATTGTCAAGCTACTTAATGATTACGCGTCCAATTGGTCTTTGCAACTCCTTTGCTTTTGCTGCACTGGTCCAATTCCAATTAGACTTGTGCACGCCTGGCACACGTGAGGCTCAGTGCAAAATTAACGGCAAATGCACTTTGCAGTTCGTTTCTATCTCGCCTCCACTCGCACGCACAGACGCTTCTCCTATTTAGTGCGTTTCTATGTGTGCATGTGTGTGTGTGTGTGTCGTCGTCGTTGTTGTTGCTTTTGCCGATTTCATTTGGCATGTTTGTTGGCTTTTTTTTTTGGCATTTCCGGAGTAAATGTCTTGATACGCGCACTTCGCCGCCTGCGTCGCTGTCGCCGTTGCCGTCTCTCGCTCGCTCGCATTGTTGTTTGTTTTTGTATTCGCTTTTGGTTTCGCGTTTCTTCACCCGCACACAGACACACAGTAAGACTGCGACAGCGACGGCGACGTCGACTGCGGCAAAGACAGTGGAGACAGCGTGACTCGCGTGAGGATTGCGGCGAAATTTGTCTTCGTCTAGCGTTTTATTGTTGTTGTTATTGTTATTGTTATTGTTATTATTATTATTATTATTGTTGTTGTTGTTATAAGTAGTAATATTTCATGTGAAGCAACTGATAAGTTATAACTATTTAACGCTTACAATAACAACAATAATTAAAGTCATAATTTTAACAATAACAACGCACTTTATGCGTCGCACAGTTTTGTAGTCAATGTAAGGCACAGTGGGTCAAGCTAGATTTGCTTTAGATGTGTATATAGACCCGTCTTGCCATATCCATTCAGATGTGGCTTTTTTAAAAGTCAGATTTAGAACTGGAACTGGAACTAGTTTGGTTCCCAACTGATTTCTAAGCCTAGGGACATATAATAAATATCAATATATATATAATATATATTGTGATCCGCTATTCAAAAGATTATGTCATAAACTCTTATTATATTTTTCGTTTGACAAGAAAAAAAAGTAAATAAAAAATAATGCCGCTTTAAGAGATTATTTTATAAATTATTATTAAAAAACAGTTTTTTTTTTGCTAGTAAAAAAAGTAAATAAAAAATAATGCCACATTTATAGCTTATTTTATTTATTATTATTATTACTATTATTATTTTTTGCTAGTAAAAAAGAGATTATTTTATAAACTTTTAATTTCATTTTAATTTTATTGCCAAGAAAAAAAGGTAAATAAAAAATAATGACACTTTTATTGACATTTGTGGCGCCCTGTTTATGAAACTATTTATAGATATAGATAAAAATGTTTGGCCAAGCAAATTCCCACGTTTCGAAATCCACGAAATTGATAGCGCTGGCCTTGAGCAGCGAATGTGCTCGAAGTAAATGAGCTTTGTGCCAGTGTGCATAGCATGCCTACACACACACACACACACACGCACACAGATGCACACATGCACACATGTTCGCTTTGTTTTCGACTAACGGTTATTGATCAGTGTTGCCATTTGTGGAGAGCAGCAAAAAGCTAAATCAGTGCAAATCGAAATAAAGCTAAATTTTGTTGGAGGAAAAAAAAGCTGAAAATGCAAAATGAAATCAAATTTATTTAGATTTAGATGTTATTAAATTGTTATGTTAGCGAAAATTAGCTGAATTGTTGATTATAAAAGCTAGATTTGCTCCTTTAGAATGTCTCCTTTAAAAACAAGCCAGATCTAGCGGGAAAATTGCGTAATTGCAATTTCTTATGATTTATTCATATATTTATGAAAACTCTCTCCCTCTCTCACTCTCTATAGCTGAATCTGGCGGATCGACTCGACGTCGCATGATGTTGCCGCTGCCCACACAGCCGCATCCTTCCGAAACGGAAACGGATAAAAAGCTAAAGATGATAATGGGCCAAACGGGCAAACTGAATATCAATGGCCGCCAATATCCGACAGATATCCACGATCTGCAGCATCTGGGTGATCTGGGCAACGGTACGAGTGGCAATGTGGTCAAAATGCTGCACGTCTCCAGCAACACGATCATTGCCGTAAAGCAGATGCGACGCACCGGCAATGCCGAGGAGAACAAACGCATTCTGATGGATCTGGATGTTGTGCTCAAGTCGCACGACTGCAAATATATAGTCAAATGCTTGGGCTGTTTTGTACGCGATCCGGATGTCTGGATCTGCATGGAACTGATGTCCATGTGCTTCGACAAGTTGCTCAAGTTGACCAAGAGACCGGTGCCGGAGCCCATACTAGGCAAGGTCACGGTGGCGGTAAGTTAACTCATAGAAAGAAAAGAAAGATAGTGTTGGGTAGTGTAGTAGTGTTGTTATGCAACACTGTTTCTCTAAAGTGTAAGATGAATAGATAATATAATAGATAGTGTTGAGTAGCAGAATAAAGGAATTCGAGCTCTTTAAAACGTACAAAACTAAGATGTAGATAGATAAATAGTGTTGTAAAATGTGTAGAGAAATACAAATGTCTATATAAATAGCTGTTCAACACAGTTTTTGAGTGAATTTTAGAATATCCAGGGTTCTTAACTTGAAGTCGTTGCATTTAGCTGTTTTACACCACTGAAATCCACTTTGTCTTAGTTATTCAAAACTTTTCCATCTTCTGCTTTGTAGACGGTCAATGCTTTGTCCTATCTGAAGGACAAACACGGCGTCATCCATCGCGACGTGAAGCCATCGAACATTTTGATTGATGAGCGCGGTAATATAAAGCTTTGCGATTTTGGGATAAGCGGACGTTTAGTGGACTCTAAGGCGAATACACGTTCCGCTGGCTGTGCAGCCTATATGGCGGTAAGTCGGGATGATACCATATACATATATACATATATCCATATATTTTGATATTGAATTACTAAAACCGTAAATATTGCAGCCGGAACGCATTGATCCGAAGAAACCAAAGTACGATATACGAGCGGATGTCTGGTCATTGGGCATAACGCTTGTGGAGCTGGCAACTGCACGCTCACCATACGAGGGCTGTAATACGGACTTTGAGGTGCTGACCAAGGTGCTCGACTCGGAGCCGCCGTGTTTGCCCAGCGGCGAGGGTTACAATTTTAGTCAAGAGTTTCGTGACTTTGTCATCAAGTGGTAAAGTTATTGGAAAGCAAATATATATGTATATCAGCTCACACACTATCTCTCTCTCTCTCTCTTTGTCTCTCTCTGATCTCAGCCTCACCAAGAACCATCAGGATCGACCCAAATATCCGGAGCTGCTGGCCCAGCCATTTATCAAGACGTATGAACAGGCCAAGGTCGATGTGCCCGGCTGGTTTCAAAATGTGATGGACTCTGCTGCCGGCAAGCGTATGCGCGCCAATGGTGATGCCACTCTGACGAGGTGAGTTCGACACGTTCTACAAGCTGAAGAAAGCCAATTATATCTCTCTATATAAGCCAACATTCCCGACCCAAGTCCCGAGCCAGCAAACAAAATATGAGAACAATTTGCCTTTAGCCATTGCCTGCTGTCTGTGTGCCTGTGTGTCCGTGTGTGTGTGTGCGTGTGCGTGTGTACGCGTGTGTGTCTGTGTGTGTGGGCGTCATGAACACAACAACGCTTCGTTTCAATTGTTTGTTTCCGTTTCCGCTTTTGTTTCATTCCGTTACGTTGCGTTTTCTATTTTGATTTCTCTCTAGCCTAACTTTGACAACAAAAACAAAAACAATTTCCTAACAGGTAGGCCAAAAAAAACAACAAAAAAAAACATTGTCAAAAATTAAAAAAAAAATATATAGATAAAAAAAATAATGAACAACTAAAAATCGTACCTAATTCTAGGGTGTTTGCTGAAGTTTGTAAACTAAAAAAAAAAGAAATTAATCAAAAAAAAAAAAAAAAACTAAGCTTCTTCTCTCTTAAACTCTTTCCTAAAAAATAGCAAAAAGTTGGCATGCCTCTCCTTCGCTCCTTCTATTATTCACACACTCTTCTACTTAACTGTTTTTTTTTCATTGATTTTCTTCTATATTCTTTTTCTCTTTTACTACAATTTGAGCACATTTCTATTACCTTTTTATACACCTTTTTTTTTATTTCTTATCTTCTTTTGTAACACTTACATTTATGCTAAAGAGATGTACTTGCTGTGGGCGTACTGACAAGCGTTCAAGTCTGTTTCATTCCGTTTCGTTTCTGGGTAAAAAGAACGAAAAGTCAACCAAGCTGAGAGCTGCCTTCAAATACATTTAATTCACTTTCATTTCGTTTCAATTCTAAATATTTCTAATCTTTCATTTGTTTCATTCCGTCTTGTTTCCAAACTATATATAGAGAACGAAACATTCAAGTTTTCTATTTCTTTCGTTTTGTTTTAAAGCAAAATATAGCCATTATCAGACGAACATTCAATTCTGTTTCATTCCGTTTCGTTCCTTTAAAAAAAAGAAGAAACTCAACTATACTGAGAGCTGCATTCTAGTTTATTTAATTCAGTTTCATTTCGTTTCAAATCAAATTTGTTTCATTCCGTTTTGTTGCCATGACGTAACGAAACCAAAGCATTCAAGTTTTCTATTTCATTCCGTTTCGTTTTCAAGCAAAATATAGACTCATGCTCAGTGGAACATTCAAGTATGTTTCATTCCGTTTCGTTCCACAATCAAAATCGAAGCTCATCCAACGGATTGTCAGTACATATTGAGCAGTGCATATGTCATGTAAATACCCTTAAACAAATATTTAGCATCGACGTACCCGATCTCCTCTAGTATACCACCAACACCCAACCCCCCCGCCCCCCTTCCCCCCAATAGGTATTACGTAGAAACAAGAAACAATAGAGAAACGAATATAATTCGAATATTTTGCGTTTTATTGACTATTTAATTTGTGTGTTTCTTTTTTGATTTTCTATTTTCATCTTTTTTATTACAATTTTTTGTAGGTTACTTAATTCCTAATGTGTATATATATATATATATTTATATATATATAGGTATATATACATATATATATATATTTACTATATATGATAAATGCAAATATAATGCCAGACAAACTGTAAAACCGATTAAAACCAAAACATGAAAACATGAAAAAAAAAAACAAAACATAAAAAACTACAACAACAACAACAACAATTACAACAAACCTAATCAATTATAACCAATAATGCAAGCAATCAACTATTATATAGCTATATATATATATATGTGTGTCTATAAGAGTATATATATATATATATATATAAATATATAATATTAATTGATATACCCTTACCACGATATATAATCAAGATAAATCAAAAACCATTAAACAATAAATCCTCCCAAAAAAAAAATAAAATATATATATCAAAAGTAATATTCAGTAAGTACGACCGAGTTTTATTATTATTGTTATCATTATTATTATTATTATGATTATTGTAATTATTATTTTGTTATATGCGCATGATTTCATTGATTTCTAATTGTTTTTTTATTTCTATTACTAAATTATTTTAATTACTAAATTTTACTTTTCTTTTTGTTACTAATTAATTGATGTATTTGAATTGTTATTTCGCTGCATGTTGCTTGTTGCTTGATATTAAAAACAATAAAATTATTAATTAAATCAATAAATATAGACTTCACACGTCAATCGAGGTAAATTTTTATTTTTGGAATTTTCTTGAAATTTTTGTTGGAAATTTTATTCGTTTTACTTTCATAAATTTTAGATCTTTTGTTTCGCTTCATAAATGTCTGCAGCGCAATTGTTTCGTTCTGTTTCATTCCGTTTCGTTTCAATGCCATCACACATTGCACATACCGCTTTTGTATATACGTATATGTATGTATGTATGTAAAATATATATACATATTTCTAATTTATATCTATGTATATAATGTTCTTAATGTATTTATCATGTTCTGGCCTTTCGCTTGTTTCATTCCATTCGTTCTCATTTGCTTTGTTGGGTGTATTGAGTCAATGCACAAAACGATGGCCATATATTGTTTGTTTTTTGGGTGTTTTACAGCGCCATCTGGCGTCACAAAATTGTTTTGATCTATTGCCTATGTAAGGAAGCGTTTTGGCAAATGGAACACTTTTTGGCAAAAACTATGTGAATGCTAAAAAGAGTGTGGGGAGAGGAAGGGAGAAAGAGAGAAAGCTAGGAGAGAGTGCTTATCTGGAGACAGAAATATATCGATAAATATTGTTATCGATTATTAATTTGTAGTAATGTTCATTAAAAACCTGTTAAATATTTAGCAGAAATCATGTAAAAAATAGAGAGAGAAACATAACATTTAGAATTGATAATAATTGCAACTTATCGATAACTGTTGCAACTTATCGATAACTATTGATAAATGTAGCTATACACTATACATGGTTGGGCATGCGCAATGCTTACTAGCCAATTAGTGGCAAATCTTGTTTTAGTATTTTATCTTCGATAATTATCGATATGAAGGGATTATCGATACGATAAAAAAGTGAAAATGTGATAAAATGTAATAAGCGATAAAGTTTCCTATTTATTAAATAAAATATTACATAAGTAATATTCATTGAAATATCTTTAAGGTTTACTATATTGCAATAATTTGATCAAAGGAGCTTGAGATTCTGCTATTACTATCGATCGTTATCGATTTTTTATGTATGTGTCAGTGTACTCGGTAAAGCTTACTATATTTTAGTAATTATATCCATGGAGCTTGAGGAGGCTCTTGACTGCTCCAACAATAGCTTATCGTTATATATTCTATATAAATAGGTTATCGATAGATTTTCTATACCATTAGCTTATCGTTAGATTTTCTATATCAATAGCCTTAGCTTTAGTCCGCGTACAGTCTCTCCCACTCACTCTCTCTCTCTCTCTCTCTCTCCTTCTCTCCAACTCTTTCTTGCTTTCTGACTTGCTTTCTCTGTTTAGTGCGTTGTTCCCTTTTTCATTCATGCGCTTCGCTGTCTCATTGATCTCACTTAGCTTACATATATATATATATATGTTACATGTTCTACAAGCCATTTAGCTTCATCTAAGCATATGCCCATTACACACGCGCACACACACAGACACATATTCATACTCAAACATACACATATATATATATATAGACACACATTCCTCCCGCTTTCACTCGCTCGCATTACACACAAACTCTATCTCCCTCTCTCTCTCTCTTTCTGTCTATCTCTCTCTCTCTTGCTCTCTTTGTGTCTTTTTCACTCTTTCGCTGCCATGCTGGCGTACATTTTGTGTGTGTGTGTGTGTTTTCATTATTAACTTATTGTTGGCAACAATGAATAATACTCAAGCCTTACTTGCAGAGCAACAGCAACAGGAACAACAACAGCAGCAGCAACACGCGCCAAGGAAGCTGCCACATTGTATGGAAGAGCTGCAACAACTGCAACGGCAACAGCAGCATCAGCAGCAGCAGCGCGCAGTCCAACGCAAACACAAACGCTGAAGACAATAAAACCCACACAGATTCCAAGCTATCAGCAACAGCAGCCGCAGCAGCAGCAACAGTTGCCGGTTGCGCAGTATTTCATACAATCAGCCACTCAACTACCTCAACAAACAGCAACAGCAACAGCTCCGGCAGCGACGGCGACAAACACATTGAATTACTTTAGCAGCGGCGGCAGCGGCAGCAGTAGCAGCGGCGCCAGTCCCATGTCGCCGCCGGCTGGCGTTGCTGCTGCTGGCGGCAGCAATGACATTGGCAAGCTCTATCGCAAATCGCCGTTTATGCAGCGCAAGCTGAGCAATGGCTCTCACTACAAGTACAACGATGAGAGTCCCAAGAAGGAGTCTGTCTTTAGCAGCATAGGTATATAGTATACCACGCCCATATCCATGCTCACGCCCACCAACTAACTCCCTTCATCTCTTACAGGTCAATCGATTTTACGCAATTTAACCACATCGCCGTTCAGTCAGAAGAAACATCAGCCCAATGTTACAGCAACAACACCAACGGCAGCCACACCAACAGCAGCAACAGCAACAACAACGCCAACAACAACACTGCCGCATCATAATAAGAAAGTGAAAACGCCCACGGAGCTGTTGGCCACGCCCAAATGGCGTCTGCCCTACGACACCTGTGATAGTAGAATTGATAATGTCAATTTGGCGCTCAGCTCACCCACGCTGCAGCGCAAGCATCTGATAATGGAGCAAACGATAGCAGCAGCAACAGCAACAGCGACAACAACAACGGCTAGCACGATGCCAACAACATTGCAGCTGAACAATCAGCAGCAACTGCAGCAGCAACAACTGCAGCAGCAACAACTGCAACAGCAGCAACTGCAACAGCAACAACTGCAACAGCAGCAACTGCAACAACAGCAACTGCAACAACAGCAGCAGCAGCGATTGCAGCCAGGCAATCAAAGTCCCATAGGTGAGGGACATTTAGTATTTAAGTTATTGTTATTGTTGCTCAAAATATCAAGAATCTGTAGAGCAGCTTAAGCAGGTTTTCCAATTGTGAACGACTTGCAAGCTATGGCACCTGAGCTCGCTGTTACTCTCTTTGCTATAGCTGCGATCATGCGATTCTCAAATGGTTACAGTTTGTAGAAAGAGTAGCAAGGCGATGATAAAGCAGTTGTAGATAGTGAAGTTTGGAAAGTTCTTGCAATACCTATAAAGAGAACCAGTAACTTATCTCTTGTTGCTTGATCTTATGCTCCATGTTGCTCCTTTAGTTGATATTTTACTGCAATTTAAAAACGTAGCCTTACATTATCTCACTCTCTTACTCACTCTCTCCTTCTCTCTCCATCTGTGTCTATGCAGTGTTGCAGCGCTTCTATCATCAACAGAATCAGCTGCGCGAAAAGGAGGCTGCCGAGCGGCAACAGCAACATCACCTGCACCAGCAGCAGCAGCAGCATCAATTGCAACAGCTGCCACAACATTATCAGATGCAGCCACAGCCACAGCAACTTCCACAGTCATCGCCGCAACTTTATCACTTTCTGCAATCACCTCCGGCGCCGGCGCCGCCGTTGACGCCAACGCTGCTGCGTGCTGCACCGGCAGCAACAGCAATACCAGCGGGCACCAGCACGAATCCGTTTCACAGCAACTATGTGGCGCCATCGTCGTCGCACTCCACCTCTAGTCAGTCATCGACGCAATCGACGTGCTCGCAAATAGCCAACGTAGCGCCCGCCTCTCCATGTGCCACAGCCGCCGGACACTTTGGTGTGGGCAATGCGGCCCAGTTGCAATACCAGCCATTGCCGCTAACGCCAACCACAGCAGCAGCAGCAGCAACAGCTAGCGACAATCATGCGCTCTATGGCAGCAGCCTGTCCAGCCGATCGCCTGAGCAACTGCAGCCGGATTATGGCACGGCTCAAGTAGCTGGCAGCAAGCTGAGCAAATTGTATGCACGTCGCCAGCTGCTGGGCCAGCAGACGAGCAACAATCTGGAAGCCAGAGAGCAGCAGCAACAGCAGCAGCAGCAGCAGCAGCAGCATGTGTACAGCACGCAAACGGATGCAGGTGAGTGGCGGACAATAAACTGCCTGCTATGTTACTTCCCTTTGCATCATCTTTGCGCTTGAATTTGTTTGATTTGCATTTGTTTTTTGTATATATCATGAAATCATTGGGAAATTGTGGGTATAATGTGTAAATGTGTAAATATATATATAAATATATGTAAATATATTTATAGTCTATCGCATCGATCAGCTTAGTCGATCTAGTCATGGTTGTCTATCCGTCCGGTCGTCTGAACTCGTAAAGTACAAAAGCGAGAGACTCGAACTAGGAAGCAGTACTGAATCAAGTAGGCCTAGATGGCAGCTAAGGCTTAAAGTAAAGGCAATTTGAATGTTGTGATATGGCATACATAAGGGCATGGATATAGCTTCGAATTGAAATCATAAATAATATCATATATAACGAAAACTAAGCTTCATTTCAATTAGTTTTGCTATCACGCTTATATGGTCACCCTAAAAACAAAAGTTATTCACTAACTAAGCATGTATGTGTGTGCATGTTGTGTTTGATGTGTATATATGTATGTATGTTTATGTCTAAAAGAAATATATAGATTGTTGGCAGATCTCAGCATACCGGGTATCTACTAGTCGTGCATAGCCGACTAGAGCACTCTTGTTTTTGTGTTGGCTCTCAACTAATTCTTTGGCTCGCTTGTGCGCTTTTTGTTTATGCTCTTTCTCTTTGTTTACACACACACTCACACACACACATGCACATGCACATGCACGCTTGCACCACACACACACTTACTCACACACACACACGCACTGCACATCAATCATCAATCCATCATTCAATCAGGCTGGTTCAATACACTCGCCGGTGCCATGAAGCGACAATTTGCGACCTATGTTAAAACCCAATTGAATTCCACAGCGACGGCTCAAACGTTGGCCAATGGCAATGAGCAGGAGCCGGCGCTGGCGCCGCCGCCACCAGCACCGCCAGCCTATCGCAGCATAAGCAATAATGGCACCACCACCACCAGCCACAATCACAACCACAATACGACAGCCAAAACCTATTATTATCGCACGCTTTCAGCGGCGAGCAGCAGCAGCAGCAGCCACAGCCATAGCCACAGTCACAATACCAGCCAGAGCACCTCACCCACCACGGAGCCACTGACGGGCAGCGCAGCAGTGGTGCATGGTCTTGGCGGTGGTGCGACAGCGACGAGTGGCTTCTTGCGTCGCTATGCCAGCAGCGGCATTGTGACCAGCAACAACTGCAGCGCCAGCAGCAGCAGCACGCCGCCCAGTCCTCATCTGTTGGCCGGGCTCGATAGGCGGCATCGCAGTCCGGATCCACCGCCGCGCTACAATCGTGGCCAATCGCCGCTGTTGCTGCGCAAGAATCTGCTTGAGCTAAGCGGCCAGCCAGCGGGCTCACCGCTGCTTCAGCGACGGTGAGTTTTGACTATTGATTATAGATTATAGAAATCTTCTAATTTGTTTACTTTTGTCTTTTAGATATGTTTCGGCATCGCCGCCATTGCCGCCGCCGCGTCGCGGCTCGGAGAGTGTGCCCGGTTCGCCGCAACATTTTCGCACGCGCATCCATTATACGCCCGAGCCGCAGCGACGCATCTATCGCACCATAGATCAATGAGTAGCGCTGCAAATAATGGTCATGTGATGTTGGTATGGCTTCGATGATGTCGCAGACGAGGAGGCGGCAACAACAGCAACAACAACCACAACACCAGCAACAACTGCAGCAGCGGATGTTAAGCCAGCAGCAACGTCTAGACGCTCGCTGGACTTTTAAGTAACAATGAACCAAACAACAAGCAATAATAATAGCAGCAGAAATTGTTAGATCTGCAGCTGTGCCTTGTTTTGGCTTGCTATGCATGTGAGCAACCCACAACCAACAACAACAACCAACAACTACAACAACAACAGCAAACGAAAGTGTTCAAAAGTCGTATATATAACGTATATATATATATATATATCTTAAGGCCTTAGCTAAAGGCTTGCGTCTTCTATTGATTAATTCAAACTAGTTCACAACAACAACAAAATATGTTTTCTTTTAACTTGTAACACAAATGTTTTTTTTTTTTTTTGTAATGTGCGTGTGTGAGTGTGTCTGAGAGTGTGTGTGTGTGCGTGTGAGTGTGCGTGTGCTTATGTATATAGAAATTTTGTTAGTCAAGTGAAAAATTGTAACTGCAATAGCGCCATATAGCTAACTACGATATATATATATATACATCTGTATATCTATATGTATATATATTATAAATTCAAAAAGCAGCTTTTTATATAAACACACATATATATATGTATATGTATATATATATATATATATATATATATATATATATATATATATATATATATATATATATATATATATATTTGTATACAAATGCTGAGGCAACAATAATAGTGCAATAGTTGAATATTTCTCGAGCAATGTTTTTTATAATTATGATTTTTGACCCAAACTATATAGACATTATAATAAGAACTTACAAGTTATATACGAACTATATGCGAAAATGACTATATATATATGTATATATGCATATATATGTATATATATTCAGTTGATTTGTATTATTATATTTAATTTGTTTTGTTATCAAAATAGAATTCTTTCAAATCAAGTTCCTTAGCTTACAAAAATATTTACCATATGTAATACATATATATACATGTATATATATATATTTATAGAGCCGCAACATAATACTTCAAATTTTCTAACAACATGTATGTGTATGTGTATGCCTGTATGTGTGCGAGTGTGTGTGTGTGCAGCTTAGCGACCTCAATGTTTTGTTCCTGTGCGTTCATAACAAAATTAACGAGTAAATTATTTAATTTTAGCCCAAAAACAAAACATAAATATTTTCAAATTGTATATAAATTAATAATCATATGTATATATATATACCGATATATATATATATATCTAAAGTGTATGTTTTGCATTTGCTGTTTGTAATCAAAAATCCAATTTAATTTCTCTTTTTTTTTTGCTCATTGTAAAACTTAAAAAAAATTTAAAAACAAATACAAAATTAAACATAAATTTTGAAATAAAAAAAAAAAGTTAAATTTATTTGTATGTTAATTTATTTAAAACAAAAAAAAAAGTAAAAAATAAAATAATTAAATGATGTATTTCGACTGATTTATGTGTTTAAAGTTTAAGCTTTTTGGACTATATACTTATGTATGTATATGTGTACATATATGCGCATCGGTCTGTAGGTCTACCTTTTAGTTGTATCCCTATACATGTGTATATATATATATATTGCTATATATATGTATATATATATATATATGCATCTGTATTAATATTGTAAAATATATATGAGAATGATGAAAAGTTGCGAACATTAAGTAAATCAACAAAATCAAATGAATGTAAACTCTTATGAATACCAATAATACTAATAACAATAATGATAATGATAATGATAATGCTAAAAACAATAATAAGAAATGTAATCATTAAAGTAAATAATTCAAAAATTCAATAAAAAGAAAACGGATCTAAAAAAAACCCTCAAAATAAAAAAAAAAAGAATCAAATATCGTATATTTTTCTCTTGATTGTATATAGAGGTCTCATGTCACCTGTAAGCAACCATTTCACCGATTTCAATTCCAAGCGTTCCTCTTTTTGTTTATGATTTGCTGAAATTTCATTGAACTCATTTAAAATTTGATTTATGAAATGCGAAAATCCAATGCAACACAAAAAATTTCTTTTGAATTGCAACTATAAAAATGGGTGTTCCATTTCCAAATGTTTCAATTCCAATTTTTTCATTTATATGATCAAATTGAATATTTGATTTTTAATTTCAATGCTATTTCTGCATGTTCTAAAATGTAAGTACTTTGTAAGTTGTGTTCCAATTCCAAGCGTTCCAATTCATATACAAATCCAATCGTAATCAGCAATACGAAAATCCAATTTGAAGCATTAAATATCGTTTAAACTGAAACTAAAAGTTGGCTGTTCCAGTTTCAAGTGTTCCATTTCCAATATTTGACTCTGCATTTGGTTGGCATTTTAGCCTAAACCATAATCGAGTAGTGTTTCAATTCCAAGCGTTCCAATTCATATACAAATCCAATCCCAAATAAAACACACATTTTTTGTTTATTTTTTCAAATCAGTTTAATTTCATATATATATATATGCATATATAATATATATATAGCACACATATACACATATATAGTTACATATATAGGTTATATCAATTTAGATTCTGGCTTATTGTGTAGATTGATAATATGTGTATGCAAATATATATTTATAGTTACATATATATATATAGCATTTTGTTTGGATGTATATGTGTAAGCTTAAGCTTCTAAATTATACATATATATATATAATTTCCCAGACAATAATTTTGTTTTTTTTTTGTTTTTTTTTGGTTGTAATAAGACATGTATATATGGAATGTAATCGTGTATATGCATATATATGTCTATATATATATATGTATATATATATATAGGTAAAGTCGTATGAGCTTTTGCAATGTTTCTTTATTTTCTGGCAATTACAACATTCACTTAGTTTTAAGTCGAGTATTCGGTGTGTGCTTAAAAGTTCTATTTTGTTTTTTAGTTTTTTTTTTTTGTATTTTTTTTTGGGGTTTTCTTAGTGGTTTGGTTTATGGTATACGAAAAAAATTTCATGTGCATGTCCTGTCCTTGTCCTGTTCCTAATTCAGTTTCTGCCGATGTTCTTAATCATTTTTATGGTTCTATGCCTGTTCCTAATTCTTTTTTTGTTTCTATTTCTTTTTCTGTTCCTATTTCTGTTTCTATTTTGGCTTCTGTTCATATTCCGGTTTCTATTTCTATTTCTATTCCTGTTTCTTAACCTTTTCTAGTTCCTATTTCATTTATGCCCCTATTCATATACCAGCTGATGTTCAGCTGTTCCTCATCCTGTTTGGGTTCCTGTCTCTGTTCCTATTCCTGTTTCTCTTTCTTTTTCTGTATCTGTTCCCATTTCTGTTCCTATTTTTGTTTCTATATATGTTCCTTTTTCTGTTCCTTTTCCTATTCCATTTTGCCCCCATTTATATCCCTATTTATATTCGTGTTGTTATTTCTGTTTCTTTTCCTGTTTCTGTTTCTATTCCTGTTTCTGTTCCCATCTATGTTCCTATTGTTGTTCCTATTTCTGTTTCTATTTCTATTCCTGTTTCTGTTCCTTTTCCTGTTCCTATTCCATTTATGCCCCTATTCATATTCCTGTTAGTTTTCCACTATTCCTCCTTATGTTTGTGTTTCTATTCCTATTTCACTTTCTTCATCAGTTCCTATTCCTATATCTTGTTATGTTGCTATTTCCTATTCCTGTTCTATACCTTTCCCATTCCTCTGCTGTTTCTATTCCTTTTCATGTATTTTGTTTCTTTTACAGTTTTTGTTCCTATTCCTTGTTTCCATTGGGGGATAGAACATGCTGAACTTCGTCAAAACCGAAGTTTAACTAGTTTCTTTCCATCTCTCTTTCATTTGATTGTTTGAACTAGATATCTTTATAGGTAGTACGTAGTATGTTTTGAATATGTTTATATGGTTTTGGTTATAACACAGCACGGCACAAACACTTAGAAACACTTTGTTGCATCTATGCAAAATAAGTTTTTTTGTTTTCTTTGGTTTTGAATCCAGTTAGTGAGTTAGCTGACTAGTTGTAATGTATGTGAATAAGTTGCTATCAACGGCTTGATTGGACTTATCTATGTATGTATCTCATTTTCTGCTTAACCTCAGAAGATCTTCAGTTTTTTGTTTAGCTTTTATTTCAAATATCTTAACTAGCTAATAAATATATATATATTTTTTTGTTGTTGTTTACAAATATGTTCCATTCAGTTTTGTATCGTTTGACAACAAAAGAACTAAACGAACTATTTCTCCCCAGCTGTTCCACGTATTTTTCTATTTATTGGTTTTATTCCAATTTTAACTACAATTCTTAAGTTCTATTTCACATTGATTTCCAAAATAAAAAAATGCTGTTTGACTGTTTCATGCCACTCTGTTCGTCCAGTGTTGCCCGCTATTGAACTGTTTCATTCCATTTCGTGTCTAGCTAAATGTTAATTTTTTATATGTTTTTTTTCGAGTTTTTTGTTTTGTTTCACATGTTCCGCTTGCATTTTTTGTTGTTATTTTTTAGCGTCAGCAAATTAATTTTGATTTAAATTGTATTTTGAACTGTTCCATTGCCACTGTTTCATATGCTGCCTGAGCAGCTATATATTGTAAACTATTTTTCTTAAGTTGGCGATTAATTTTTGCACACTGATTCGACTAGGTTTTAGTTTAATGTTTCAACAATTGTTTTTTTTTTTGCACATTGAAAGCGTTTTCTTCTGCTTCTTTATCAACTTTATCTACCTCTTCTTCTTCTTCTTCTTCGTCTTTGACTGCCTTTGGCTTATGGTTAAGTGTTTGTAAGCATATGCCCAGCGCTGTGCTGGCAGACATGTATATATATATATATATATATATATATATATATATATATATATAGATATACAGATATATATGTATATATATGTATATATATATAAAAATGTTTTTGTTTTTGTCGTAGGTATGCATGTATTTAATTTTGATATACACATTTGAACCGTTAAGTGAAACCCTTTTTGAAAATGCTGCCGTTACGTTATTTCAATTTTGTTCAGATATATACATATATATTCACACACACATGCATATATATTATATCCACATAGTTAGCACATATATGTTATTGTATTTGAACAAACAGACATAGACTTAGTATTTATTTCAGATGCCAGCAACTGAAAGTACTGCATGAAAAGTTTGGTATTTCTAGCACATATACACACATATATATATATCTCTATATATACATATATGTATATCTATTAAGATCTAGAGCAGGTATACTATGAGCACGTGTTAGGGGTATTCAGAGAACGTTTGCACATTCCAAGTAAGCTAAGAGTTAATCGGCTTTTAAATTATCAATCGTAAATTAATTAAAATTCTAGAAAATCTTCCTGGCAAACTTACCAGGTAGCTTGACATTTAGTTCTGATTGCTTTCCAGTCTGTTAGACAGTTCATCTAACATTTGACTCCTTAACAAGATTCTCAAATAAAAAAAAAATTAGTTAAAGTGCCTGGCAAATTTACCAGGTAGTTTAACATTTAGTTTTGAATTGCTTGCCAATCTTGTTAGATAGTTTAACTAGCAAGTAGCTATTTAACATGACAGGCAAATCAATAAAAAATCTAACAAATGTTCCTGATAAAGTTAACAGGTAGTTTGGCATTTAGTTTTGAATTACTTGCCAGTCGTGTCAGACAGTTTAACTGGCATTTGACTCCTTAACATGACTGGCAATTCAATTAAAACTCTAGCAAAACTTCTTGGTAACTTACCAGTTACTTTAACACCTAGTTTTGCCAGTCGCAACAGTTGAATATTAAAGAAGCCACATAAACTAATACGTAAATCTTCCTGGCAAATTAACCAGGCACTTTAACCTTCAGTATCTGACAAGCAGCTTAAGCTGTCAGTTAACTAACGAAGAAGCCATGAAGCCTAGCCTAGAAAACTTGACAACAAAACGTTATTTAACTTCTAAGCAACTAACATGAACTTTAACAGGTGTTTCAGCTGCTGGTAAACTAGTAACTCTTAAGGACAGGCGATTGGAGCATTTAACACACGCATTGTGGAACATTTAACACATTTGCTTAGTATTTCTTTATATGTATGTAGTATTTTTTGTGGTATTTGTGGTTGCATAGTTAGAACGATATCATATAATGTATATTAAGTCAATTGTATAGGTCGAGTATATGTATATATATATATATATATAGGTCTATAGCTAACTTGTGTATATGCAAGTCTGTATACATACACACAGTACATGGCTAGCCATTTTCAGTATATTTTTGCCAATTATTATTACTTTTTTGGTATTTTTGTTGTATTTTTGGTATTTTTTAGTATTTAAAAAATAACAAACAAACAAAGTGATTCAGTTGAAATTTTTTGCTTTTTTTTTCGTTTTGTTTAACATTTAAATACATATACGAGTGTGTAAACGTATATCTATATGTACACATATATACGTATATATGTATATATATATTTATTTATATTTTTCTTAAGGGTTTTTTTTTATCCATTTATGTTTTTAGGTTATGTTCGGTTAAGTTAGTTTTGCCAAAATCTTGGTAGAGCTTACATTTTCAATAACATTGATTTAAAAAAAAAAAATTTTGTTTGTTTTTTTTTTTTTTATCATTTTTCTTAAGTCTTTGTTTTACATCAGTAAGCGTTTTTTTGTTTGTTTTTTTTTTTTGTATTTTTTCGGGTATTCCTTTGTTACGGATATGCCAGTATTTTTTTTTTTTTTTTTGTGAGGGTATCAAAAACGTTTGCTTCGCCTACATTACATGTAAAGCACTCCTTCTCTCTCTATCTCTTTCTCTATCTATCTATCTCCTTCTCTCTGATTTTTTTTTGCTCTGGCATATGCTCGTACTATACATAGTTACAATAGGTTACATATACAAACATATATGTATGTATATATATATCTGTATATATACATAGATATACAATTAATCGTAGGTAATACTTGGTAGAAAATTCTGTTTGCTTCATTTCTCGTTTTGGCATTTTTGTCATGCGGGGTGAATGTAAGAGTTAACAATGTCAGCTTCGATTTGGATGGTTCTCTTTGTTCGGCTTCTCAGGGTGCTTTAGAGCGGTGGGTTAGATGCACACACACACACAGACAGACATACACACACACACATGCATAATATCCTTGCAGTATTGGCGAGCTCTTTAGCCCTCTAAGTATATCCATTGCTATATGAATTAAGTTTATTGGAACAGTGGAAACGGAACACTGCATTAACTTTACTTAAATCCGTTGATTACTTACGATATGTTCTGCTTTAAAGACAAGAACTGCTCTAAAGATAACAACTTCTAACGCGGGGCATTCATTCCAAGGGAATGTGCGGAAAAGGCACAACAATTGGCATGCCATTTAGATGGAAACAGTTTTTGGGAGTTTATTTCTTAGCGTGATATATGTAAACTTTGCGTGCAACTTATTTATTATATGGGAACATAGGGAAACGGAACACCAAGTGCGTTTTAAGCAGAGCTGTAGACTCCTATTATCGGGTTTTATATTCTTTAATCTGTAATTGGAGGTTGTATGCACACATTTATCAGATGAACCATGTGGAATGGAACACCGCTTCAGTTACTGTGCAACGGCAATGGATTTTTATAGCTGGTTGAAGCTTATGTTATGTATATGTATGTTTAGTTTGACATTATTAACATCTATTACATCGGGGTAATGGACAACGGCAACGGATTTGGGAGCTCTTTGAAGCTATTTCTATTACTTGAATATGATGATAGCAGAACATTTATAAGGTGGAACATGTGGAAACGGAATACTATAGCTGATTATGTGCAACGGCAAAGGATTGGGGTGCTTTGTGAAGTTTCTTTTTATGATTATTTGAGATCGCTTGTTAGCTGGAACATGTGGAAACGGAACACTATATTAGGTATGTACAAAGGTCACGGATTAGATTAGAGAGCTCGTCGAAGCCTTTTCTACAAATAGACATTTCTTAACTGCAGCATATATCATATTAGAAGCAACATGTGGAAGCGGAACGCTAGGGCTTGGAGTAAACACATTGATATATAGATATATAGATTGATTATATTTTGATTAGTTTCCTCATCAGCTGCAAGAGTATTGCAACTTCGGCTTGCCAAAGTTCGTCTGTGCTCGCTGTGCTCTTTTTTTTTGCATTTTCTTTTTTTTTGTAGTTTTTTTTTTGTAATTTTTTTTCAAGTTAATTTTTTTGTTGAATGCTGTTTTGTTCGTTTAGTAACGCCGACCGCTGCCGCTGCTGCCACTGGCGCAGCCACCGTCGCTGCTGCCGCTGGCACCGTCGGCGGCCCAGCGCTTGCGTCTGGCCTCCTTGGCCGCCTGCATTTGGGCGGCGACGCGACTAGTACTGGGCGCCATATCGAAGCTGGCATACAGCTCCACCTCGTCGTCGGTGGCGTCGCGAGGCATGTGCTGCAGCTGCTGTTGTAGTTGCTGTAGTTGCTGTTGTTGCTGATGTTGCTGTTTCTGTTGCTGCAGTTGCTGCTGATGTTCAAGGGCAACGGCAACGGAGGCCATGGCATAGGCGCGCGCATCCAATTGTAAGGTGATGCCGCTAGCAATGGAGCTGGTTATGATGCCTCCGCCACCGCCGCCGGCACTACTAGCAGCAATTGGCGTTAACAGTCCGGTGGTCTTGTAGTCAGTATCCGCGGTGGTTGCGGCAGTGGTCAGGGCTAGCGCCAGCGGCTGTTGATCCAAATCGAAACTCACATTCTTACTGTCTCATCCACCCCGATGGACTTGCACGTTGGCCTCGGCAGACTCTTGCTGTCGCAACTGCTGACGGTACGCATCCAGCTCGGGCATGCGATAGGTGCCGAGATTCACCTGCACCATGAGCGTCTCCATGATCCGTTCGTTCTTCATTGACTTCGATGGCAGCACTACGGTGAGCAGTTCGCTGGGCGATATGCGGCACAGGTTCAAATCACGCGTCAATCGCTCCATAATGCACTCGAATTCGAACTGCGTATCCTTGTTGGGATGGTTCTTCAGTTTGGCCACCTTGTGCTGAGCCCAGGCCAGCATCGCTTCGAATTTCCGTATCTCCGGCGTCTGCAGCTCCCGACACATTATCATCTGCACCATCGACTCGGAGAGATGGAGGAATTCCGGGCATTTGAATAGAGAGTGCGCTTTGCTCTCCACGAACGACAATATCATGTTGACCAGCTCTGAGGCGGATGTGTAGCGCCAGTAGTAGTTCTCCAGCGATATGAGCATCGGACAGACGACCTCGATGCGCAGGAACTGCTTGCAATGATGGAAGCATGCCTGCAGTAGCTCCGGCAAATCGTAGTGTTCCGCGGCACACAGCAAACCTGAAAGGAAAACAAAAATTCGAAGTCAAATGAAATTGATTTAAAATCTGTGTTCTCTTCTCATCGTTCCCATTCTAATTCATTCCATTAGAATGCAAACAAAGATACAAATAAAACTGAATCTTCTTCTATCTCTAATCTATCTTCTTTTTCTATGTTCCTTTTTCAATGTTTCAACTACAATTTGAGCTTTTTTCTATGTTCCTTTCTCATCGTTCCCCTTATAATATAGCACAAGTTTTAATATCTCATTTCAGAGAAACTTTGCATGGACAAATTTCTCCTTTCTGTATTTTATTCTTCTTATCTGCAATGTTCTTTTCCCATCGTTCCCATTATTCTCTAACACAGGCTCAAATATTTCAGTATCTTTTTCAAAGTTATTTTTTATCTATTTTTCAAAGACTTGTGTCAAGCAACAGGTAAAGTTTCGTTTCAATTCCAATCGTTTCACAATTAAACACTTTTATGCTTCCCAAACTAAAAAGATTCACTTCCACATTTTCTCTCTCTAGTCTGCACAGTAACAGCACTGGCTTATATACAGTAGTCTATAAGCATGTTTCAATTCCAAATGTTTCACAATGCACTTTTGCTTACCTGGTATGGAGACACAGGTCAGTGGACAGGTGCCCGTATGCAGATAGTCGAGTAGCACTCGAAACGTATCTGGATCGAATTCGATGATGTTGAATTCCGTTTGGGCCAGCTTGGCCCGGTCCACCTTTTGGGCGTCGGCGCAAACGGAGAGGCGTGGCACGGCCAATTGATTGCTGCCCGGTTTGTCCTTGTCCTTATCTTTGCTATCTCTGTCTGCCAGGTTTTTAAATTGGTTTTTTCGTACGGTTTGGTTTGGTTTGGTTTGGTTTTTTTTTTTTTTTTTTTTTTTTTTGGTTTTACGGTATTTTGGTTTTTCGGTTTTATTTTTTGGTGGTTGTGGTTTTTTTTTCGGTCGCGAAATAATTTTAACAAAATGATAATCGAAATCATAATGAAATGTAAATAAAATTTAAGTGCGAAATAAAATTAATTGCGGGCAGTTGGATAATTCGCACGATTATTGAGAAATCAAGTGGGAGAGAGAGAGATAAATGGAGAGAGAGGCAGAGCGAGAGAGAGAGAGCGAGAGCGAGAGAGTGGGAAGGGAGATTGGCGGTTGGGCAGGCGCGTTTGATGGAAAAATGACAAGAATTTCGATTTTTGTTTCATTAATTCGATGAAAATTTTGTTTTTGTTTTTTTTTTTTTTTATATTAATCAATTTGTAATATGGAAAAAGATTGTAAAGAAATAGAAAGAGAGAGAGAGAGAGAGAGAGAGAAAGAGCAATAGTTGCAGTGTGGTGAATTATGTTAAATTTTTTTTTAGTTAGTTCGAATTTCAGGCAAATATTGTGATAAATATTAATTTTGAAAAAGTTTGCGAATTGGCAAGTTTTTGAGTGTGTTCGATTTTTCGAATGTGGTGAGTATGGGCAAGTGTGGAGAGTTGAATAATGGCAAGTGTGTTGAGTATGGTTGTGGAGAATGTGTGTGGGATGAGCGTGTTTGGAAGTTTTGTATGTGTGGAATGTATAAGTGTTGTGTATAAGTGTTGTGTAATTGTTGTATAAGTGTAGTGTATAAGTATTGTGTATAAGTGTTGTGTAATTGTTGTATAAGTGTTTTGTATAAGTGTTGTATAGGTAATATATACAAATGTTGTATAGAGTTGTATAGATATTATATACAAATGTTGTATAGGTAATATATACAAATGTTGTATAAGAGTTGTATAAATAAAGTTTGAATATTATATACAGGTATATATATGTTGTGTATAAGTGTTGTATAGATAATATATACATGTATAATATTTGTATATGTAAATTTGTTATATACAGTTATATAAATGTTGTATAAGTGTTATATACAAATGTTGTATAAGAGTTGTATATGTAAATTTTTATTATTATATACAGGTTTTATAAATGTTGTGTATAAGTGTTATATACAAATGTTGTATAAGAGTTGTATAAGTAAATTTTCATTGTTATATACAGGTTATATACAGGTTATGTACAGGTTATGTACAGGTTATGTACAGGTTATGTACAGGTTATGTACAGGTTATGTACAGGTTATGTACAGGTTATGTACATGTTGAGTATAAGTGTTATATACAAGTATTGTATAAGAATTGTTTAAGTAAATTTTGAATGTTATATACAGTTATATAAATGTTGTGTAAAAATGTTGTATAAGTAAATTTTAGGTATTATTTACAAGTGTAGAAATGTTGTTTATTTGTATTGTATAAGTGTATTATAAATGTTATATGTAAGTGTTGTATATGTGTTGTATAAGTGTTGGATATATGTTGCATGAGTGTTATTGTGTTGAATGATTGTTGTATAAGAGTTTTATGCAAGTGTTGTTTGGATGTTAATGAAATGATGAAGTTATTGAAAATGTATAAGTGTTGTATAAGTATTTTATAAGAGTTGTATACGAGTTGCGAAAAACAGGTGCAATGAAAATAGAATTTTGTGCAATATTATATTTAAGTTTAGTTTTTAGATATAGTAAAGATTCAGACAGTGGATAGTGTTGGGAAATATTGAGAAGGAAACATTGAAGCAGATACAATATGATTATGATACATAAGTCCAATTGGAGGGCCAATTATATTGAATGGTATAATCGAGAGAGGTGAGTATGCATAAGGCAGCAGGTGACGTCCAGGGTATTGGAGGCAAGGAATGCCAATTATCATATAGCATTGAAGCAAATTGAAAATCAAAATAACAGAGGAAAACGAAAATAGAAAAGTTTTTGTTGTTGTTGTTGAGGAATTGAAGGACAACACAACATGGGCAAGGACAAGTACGATAACGATAACGATAACGACAGCAGAGTACCCCCAAAATACGGTAGACACAATTTACATATGAACAGATCACACATCATATAATATTTCCATATCAATCAAATATATATATATATCATATATGGTATATGATATATATATATATTCGTAGGTATATATCAGGGTATAGAGTACGTAAGTTTGAGAGGTTAGTTAAGGCGTGCGACGTGCGTTATTTGCGTAGTTTTATTGTAGTAGAAGAGTTGTTGGTAGCCAAGTTTTGTAGTAGCAAGTATATATTACGGGAAAAAACAGGCAGTTACGAGGTTACGTAGTGTTACGTAGGAGCGCAGCCAAGACGTTAGTTAGTAGTTGGTATAAAGATACGTGTGTGTGTGTATTATATACGGAAAATCAAGTATGTTTACAATAGAGAGCGTATAGATTGTGTGAGAGAGAGAAATAGAGAGAGAGACAAAGAGAGAGAGAGAAAAAAGAACACGCATCGATATTGTTGCATTGCATTGTATGAAAACTCTTACTCGAACAATCTGTAGATGAGATCCACTTCTTTTTGTCGTCCGGATTTAGTTGGTTCGTATTCTTGTTCCGTATGGATCGGCCCCAGCCAGCGGTGATCGTGCCAAGGCGCGAGAACGCCCGCTTCACCATCGGCGACGAGGGCACACTCTTTGGTCGTATCGAATCTGAATCGGGCACCGTCAAATAGTTGTTGCTCTTCGGTTTCTGATTCTGAGGTGAGACGAGCGATGGAGCCGGTCGAGCAAAGATCTCGGCAACTGGTATCTGTGGTGATCCAAAGCCCGTCTGGATGCCATAAAGCATTTCCTGTTCGAAAGAGAGAGACATAGATATATATATTTATAGATGTAGATATATATATGTATATATAGATGTAGATATAGATATAGATATAGATATAGATATAGATATAGATATAGATATAGATATAGATATAGATATAGATATAGATATAGATATAGATATAGATATAGTTGGGGATCTACCTGAAAGACGCGACTCCGCACTCCTAGTATGGCACGCACTCCAATCAGACGCGCCTTCTGCTTGGACTGACCCACCAGAAAGACCACATCGAACAGATGGGCATTTGTGAGGCACGATGGTTCGTCGTTTAGGAAAACGCGTGTAAAATCTTTGGCCAGCTGATCGTAGTCCTCGAACTGATCTCGCACCGAATCCAGCAGCGGTGACGATGGTCTCATGTGGCCTATAGATAGAAATCAATTTCATTTACAATTAATACGTAAATATTTAGAATATTTTTTGAATATTTGAATATTTTATTAGTAATATTTTTAGACTAAAAATTTTTAAATGAGAGTTAATGAGTTAAATAGGGCTGTAAAGATGTAAAAGTATAGGCTCGTGCAAGTATTTGAGATATGATTTATTTCCTAACTTATATACATACATATATATATATATATATATACATATATATTCCAGACCTAGATCTAGACCTGTATCTCAATTGAGATTGAGCTGTATTTAATTCTTATGTTGTATGCTGCTTTTGCTTTCTTGTCTCATTTGAAAAGTTGTTCTGTCGTCATTTCTGAAGTTCAGTTAAAGTTCAGTGTTGGAAAACGTTTTTATAACAGCTAAAAGTTGCTTAAAGAAATTTATTTTAAAATTTTTTGAAATATGCTTAACAACTGGCAAACTTTGTAGTAGATAGGCTGTTAAATGCGCTAGGTTGAGCATGCTCGACTAGCAAATACCCTATACATAAGAATGTTATTCAAGAAGAGCATGAATCATAGTTGAAAGGTAAATTTAGTTAGGATCTAGTATAGTTCGATCTAGGTAGTTACTTGACTAAAGTATGCTCTTTGTCTAGCCGAAAAGTTGTTTGATATATGTATATATATTTTTTTGGACATAACATTTGTGTATAACACCTTATGTAAGCATTTTGTATTTACAGGGTATTTGAAGTTGCTTATTTTGGGGCCTTTGCTAGCTTTAGCTGTGGCTCAAATGTAGTTTAGCTAAGCAAATAACACTTGAGCACAGATGTGGCTGCGTGTGTGTGTGTGAGTTTACTTGAGTGTGTGTGTGTAAGTGTATGTGTGTGTGTGTCTATGTGCCATCAATCATATATGGCTTGCGTTGCGTGTATCTTACAAGAGCGAAACATTTGTATATATATCTATATATATATATACCTATATATATGCCTATATATATATACCAATATCAACATATATATAGTCAGCCTTAGACGGCCGCAGCTGGCATATGGAAATCATGTTATGCACTTAGCAGCAGCAGCCACCTTCAATCATTCGCAGTGGCTCGCATAACAATTTCGTTTCATTTGTTTCGGTTTTTGGTTTTTGTTTTTGGTCTTTTTGGTGCTGGCGTGCAGCGAAAACCTTTTTAGCAGCTTTCTTTATTCGAACTGGGGCAGGTGCTCGTACATTTGCAGGTGTATTCTGGTTATTACCAACGAAAACAAATACAAACAGAATAGAAACACAAATAGAAATGTAAAAAAAAATTGGCTAGTGTAATCAATAGCAGAGTCGAGTCAGCATTGCAAATCTATGGGCGGTCATTCAGTGGGAGTGGGCGGGCTCTGGGCTCTGGGCTCTGGTCTCTGGGCTCTGGGGTCAGGGGTCAGCACTTGAATACAGCTGCGCAACGGTTGCTGCTGCTTGGGTTCCATTACGATATGTAAATATGAAATATGTGGGTTGTGTAAGGTCTCTGTCTGTGTGTGTGTGTGTGGAGTGTTTGCTTATATAATTAGGGTTCTATTTTCATATAATTTGTGACTGAATGTAAAACAATTGAAGTTTAATCTTTGGCCTTTGCCTTGAACTTAAATTTTAGCTTTGAAATTCAGTTTAACAATTTGAATTTAAATTATGGAAATTTTTTAAATTTTTGTTAGAAAATATTATAAAATTTGTAGCATGTATAAGCTTTGGCTTTCAATAATACTATCTGCTTTCTACTAGCTACTTTTAAGACTAACTGCTTGTTATCGATCAATTTAACTTAACTGTTTAAGTTATCGATAACAACTATTTGTTGATATATTGACTAGGACTTGTCATTTGCTCATAAATTGTTTAAAGCCTGCTGAGTGGGTGGAATTTGTGAAATTCTGGTTTCGTTCTGAAGCTGCAATTCAAAATTTGAGTCAGTCCTTAGTCATAGGACTGTGGCAATATAAAGTCCTAGCAAGCCAACTACTTTGTTAGAGCTGGAGGCGTGTATTCTGAACTGATATTGAGCAAGTCATGCAAAATGCTGCAAGCACTGCCAGCAAAGCTGAGATATAATAGTTATATGAGTGTTGAGCCACTTCACATATATGGACGTATAATGTGGATAGCTGTATCTATGTCAGCCAACCACATATACTCACCATAATGGCATAAAAATAGCTTAAAAATAACATTCAAAACAATGTAATATCTGCAAGCACTTTAGCTTAATTGCAATTTATATGGCTATAGCTCCTATTTGGTCAGCCCATTATCCATAGATTATGGTTTTGTTTTCGCTTTGATTGGATTAAACTAAAACAACTAACTAACAATTTGAGCAACTAATTGAGTTAGTATCAAACAGCGAGTGGTTTGTCTGCTGTGACCCAGTGAAGCAGATGTTATCAATCAATAATTTGCATGATTTTAATATGCATAACTAGTTCATTGGGGAGCTGTCTGAGTTGGCTAACACCTACGACAGCCTGTGTGTGTGTGGGGAGGAAGGGAGGGAGGATGGTAGGAGGGGGAGGTGGCTGTGCATGAATAAATCAAATTCGATTTGTTTTTCTTGAATGCAACAAATAAATAACAAGAAATCTAAAACGAATCACAACAACAACAACAGCAAGCTCTCTGTGTGTGAGTGTGTGTGTGGGTGTGTGGGTATGTGTGTGGGTGTCTCTGTTAAGACGCACAAGATTGACCGCAGCTGATAAAACCGTATAACATTTCATGCCGGACCAAACTAGAGATACGCTCTAAACCAGGCCAAATAGCAGGCAAAGAAGATTGGGTGAGGACTCAGGGCTGAGGGGGTTGGAGGGTTGGGGCTCGCTGGTTGTGTGTGTGTGTTCGCTGTTTGGCTCTAGTTTCTGCTCTGTGCTGTGGCAGCAAACAGATTGTGTTGTAAGATTTGTCACAGCATGCCACTGAGTACACGAGCTGCCGAGGCAAGTGCAAACAGCAACGGATGTGTTAATGGCGGAAACGGAAGTGTAAGCGTGTGTGTGAGTGTGTGTGAGTGAGTGTGCGTGTGTGCGTGGCATGCGATGCGGAAGTGTTGCAACAACAATGGCAATAGCAAACAGCAAACCGGCAACAACAACAACAACAACAACAACAACAACAACAACAACATGGCCAAAACGATTAATCATGCAGAGTCGAAGTCAACAAAGCGAAAATGCTGTAAACAGCTGTCAAAGCAGCATGCCACGCCCACTATGCCAAAACGCCCAGCACCGCCCACAGCCCACCCAGCCATTTGCATAGGTAAAACATTTAAATAACTGTCTGTGGTTGGGCAAGGTCTCTATGTGTGTGTGTGTGTGTGTGTGTGTGTGTGTGTGTGTGTGTGTGTGTGTGTGTGTGTGTGTGTGCGTGTGTGTGTGTGGGTATACACATACTATGCCTCACACAGAGGTGCATCACCGAGGCACAGCACAAATTGCAGCGAAATGTTGTTGCTGTTGCGGCTGCTGTTGCTGCTGCTGCTGCTGCAGTTGTTGTTGCTGCTGGCTGCTGCTGCTGCTGCTGCTGCTGCTGTTGGTGCTGTTGGTGCTGTTGTTGACGCTGCTCAGCGCTGTTGTGTTTAGTGTGGTGTGTGTGTGTTGTGTTGCTCAGTGCCACAAATAGGCCCAGTGCCAGTTGCTGCTGCTGTTCGTTGCAGTTGCAGTAGCAACAGTTGTTGTGGTGTTCATATTGTTGTTGTTGTTGTTGTTGTTGTAGTATGTTGTTGTCTAATACCCTGGCATGCAACATTTTGAAATATTCATCCTCACCAATTGGCCGCCAAGAGCCGCGTCTATATGGCTTCGGTATTTGCCCAGTTTCCGCATGATTCGACAGATTCATCACGAGATCCTCCAGCATCTGGGAGCGCGTTCGCTCCTGCATGCGCGCAAACTTTGGCGCCGAATACGAGGCTCGCTCGCCATTCACAATTTTCGTCAACAGCCATTCGCTAATCAGTGAGAAAGACAGAGAGAGATGGAGAGAGAAAGAGACAGTTGTAGTCAGACAGCATCTGGCTGGCATATCGATTCACTTCACTTACCGAAACATTGGGCCCTTCTCGAAGACCGACTGCTCCCACAGATAGGGTTTGTAGGCGCCCACCTCGTCGCGTGTTACCACAGATACCTCATAACGTGTCGGCTTGTGCTTAATACGTGCCGAAACACGCACCTGTATTTCAGAGAGTGGAAGACAAAGACAAACAGTTTCATATATCATGTTTAACTATAAATCAAAGCGAAAGGCTTTTGTCGTTGAAGTTTTTAAAGCCAAATGCTTATGCTGTGAGCACATTGCAAATGGTTCTCAAGTTTAATTCATTTAAATTAAGCAAAACAAAACAAAAATACTATTTAAGAGAGAAACAAATTTGTTTAAGCTCTCACTGCCTTTTTGCCTAAGAGCTCTTAATACATCTTAAAACTGAAGGTGAAAAAGGAAACTTTATAAGCTTGAATGGATGGAGCCGATGGAGCTTAAGTGATTCTGAAGGAAGCCTTAAATCTGATAAACTTTCCTGTGATTCTAGCTGCAACAGCTTATATCTTAAGGCCAAAGCCAGCTTTACTTACCAGTATGAAAGTGTGCAGAAAATGGCTTTTAATGCAGGCGGGACTGAAGCGCGTATTGTCGGCCTCGAGAAATACCACACAGACGATATCATTGCCGATGTGACGTTTGCGCTGTAGTTTCTGTGGATCGTGTTTCTCATAGGGCAACAGTGTGGAGACATGGAACATGATCTCAATGTTGCGCCAGTTCGTATAGACGGAGAATAGACCTAAATATATATAAATATAAATAACTCTATAGAGAGAGAGGGAGGGAAAGGAGAGGAAGACACTCACCTGTTAGGTCATGCACCGTATCAAGGCCACCTTTGTATTTATCGAAGCCGCGCAATCGCACACGATCGCCGAGCAGCGTGAGGAACTCATCAAAGAGCGCTGAATTTTCATTATTGTCCAAAATTTGCTCTTCGGTATATTGTTCCTCCTTGACAAATATGACGCCGACTTTCAATTCGGATTTTATAAAAACCTACATGAGAGAAATAACAGTTGATTTATAGTCATTATAACAGTTATAACAGTTTTGCGCACATACCTGATCTAATTTTAGTAACTCCTCAGGCGTATCGGGTAATTGTCCTAATGTTAAAGGTGGATTTAAATTAACTTCTTTACCTAAAGATCTAACTACCTCCTCGCGATTATATCTGTCAAGTGTTATATAAACATAATGTATTAAAAGTTTTGGTAAGTATTCTAATGGAGTTTTACCTATCGGCGAATACACATGAGGCCGGTATCAGTCCATGCACCGTGTAGGAACCAGCACGCACCAGTATGCGAAACTGATCGCGTCCGTTGAGCGTCTCCTGTTTGATCGATAGGATGACGGGGCCGAGATCCTCGTCGCTGGTAAAGTAATTCCAATGCTCGGTGCCATAAAAGTATTTCTCATATGTCTCCTGCTCCACAGAGATTAGCTCGAAGGCGCCCTGCTGATCCCACTGCTCCTCGATGGTCGTTTTCTTACGCGGACTTGGCGTCGCCTCCGAATCCTCATCGTCCTCATATAGATCACTGCATTCGCGCTCCAAATACGCATCGCTGGCACTTCCTGCCCGTATATCCTCATGCTCCGAATCGCTCTCATCCCAGATTGTATGCGGTGTGGGCAGCGTTATCTTCTGGCGTGAACACTCGATCCAATAGCCAGGTGTGGGCATCAAGTTATGCGGATATTCCTCGCAGAATTCATCTACAAAAAAAAAAAAAATAAAAAAATGTTACAGTTTTTGTTGTAAAATAAAAGCATTAGGACGAGTTATGCTTATGTAGTGAAGATTTTCTTGGAGTATTACAGATTTTAGTCATTAAGAAGACACAGCAAATACCGAAGAAAGTAACAAAATTCTTGAATAGATCTTTCTAGCCTTGTTCATCTATCTGTTAGTTCGTCCGTCCGTCCATCCGCCCGTATATCTCTTTGCCCGTCTATCTGTCCGTTCTTTCGTCCGTTCGTCCGTCCGCCCGCCCGTCCATCTGTCTGTTCTTCCGTCCGTCAGTCTATCCATCCGTCCGTCCGTTCATCCATCCATCCATCCGTCTGTCCGTCTTCATTGTTATTGTCAGTTTTCCCCTTAATCTGTCTTAGCTCGTTTTTCTTAGGCTTAAGCTTATGTATATCTCTTATATAGAAGGTATATATGGCTATAATTATTAGAGATATTCTTATATTTACAATATAGAAAAAGCATTTGCTTTAACACAACTTTACGGCCAACACTTGAAATTGACAGTGAAGTGCAAACAGCTTAAGCCTCATCTTCAACTGACTTCGATTCGCACTTGAAGCATTTCCAAGTGACCATGTAGTCATGGCCAGTTCGAGCTGAGCAGCTTACGCGGCTAATGCCTGCCATGTCAATTTTCTCGAATCGAACATAAGTTTATACTTTAAGTGTGGAGCGTATTTAATGCACACTAATTGAACATTCTTGCAACCGATGCCAGACTGAGAAATACTCGAGAAAGTCATTCTGATCCTATGACCACCTGCTGCCGACCCAATTGTAATGCCAATTCAGTGAAAGACCCATCACTGCAAGTTTCACTTCAGCACAGGCCACAAATGCTGCAATAGACTTAACAATGATTGCAATTGCCTTTTGTTATAGTTGTTAACAGAGCTTGAGCGGCATGACCATGCATGGTGTCTGCCTCTGCCTCTGTCTCTGTCTCGGCTTTTGGCTCTTGTGCAGTTGCCTACTTTATCATCCTACTCCAGTGAAAGTCCTCGCCTCGTGTCCCAATCCCTTCTTCTGTTCCTGCCCTTGTAGCAGTCACTGGCTCTGAGCACGTCTTTGCTGCTACCCGTGATGCTCCCCTTTAATCCCTGCCACCTGCCACCTGCTGCTGCTGCTGCAACGCATTCAGTTCCTGCCTTTGTTTCGTCTCCTTGACGCTGTGGCTGCCTCTGCTGGTATCCCTGATCCAGTCATAGTCGCAGCTTCTGCTCCAGAGCTAGTCAATGGCCTTGTTCCTGCCTTTGAGTTAGTTCATACCTCTTTTGCTGCCTCTACCCTAGGGCTTTGGCTTGCCACAGACAGCTGAATGAGGCGCAATCAAAATGCCAAAGAAAGTGATATTGCTACTTGCCACTGGAAAGTTTGGCTTAATAAGCCAATCGTTTTGATATTTGATAGACAGAAGTATACCCTATAGTTGGTATATATAGTATTTAATATATAGATTTAATAGAGATCTATTCGTTCAGCTCGTTAAGTATACCTTCAATATGTTTAAGCTAATTCAAAGTCTTCAAACATGAGCCGAAAGAGTTTCCATAGACTGTTAGACTATTGTATAACAGTTTTGATAATCAATTTGGAAATAAAATACATATGAAATAGTTAGATGAAAACTTAAGGTAGTTGATATTGAGAGAAGCTTAATATATTGTGTATGCAGATACCCTATAGTAAGTTTGAAATTATGAGATCGACATAGAAACATTCTTAAGATTAAAAGTGTTATACTAACAGATACCCTATAGTTGCTATTATTCAATAAGCTTAATTTGAAAATACCTTATTTGTTCGCAAGAACAAAGGGTTAAAACAGTACAAAAATTGAGAATAATTTAAAGTGCCATACGTGCAGATACCCTATAGTAACTTTTAGTCCATGAGCAGCTAAGCAGTACAGCAGATACCCTATGTATAATCAATGCTAGTTGCAGAGCTAATGCCACTCATTGCTCTGTACTGATTGCAGGGTATCTCATTCTTGTCACTCAACATGGCAATCAGCTTGGGTGTCAGCCATGAAAGATATATACATATATATCCTCGAGTATATGCCAAAGTTTTGCCAGATAATTGCTGAAAATACGTACAGACTGAGAGAGAGAGAACAAGTTTTCGAACTTAGTTTTTGACAGAGCAGGATTTTGTGGCAAGACGTGTGTGTGTGTGTGTGTGTGTGTGTGTGTGTGTGTGTGTGGCAAGCTGTTGGCTTTGCCAGTTGAAATGGCAGACCCGAAATTGCTGCCTTGCTAAATAATGTAGTGCAATTCAATTAAAATGCAAATACCGCAAAAGGTGGGGCTGCTCGGGCTGTCCGGGGCCGGCAGCAGCTGGCGTTGCGTCAGTTGAGCCATAAATGGCGCAAAGTTTTAACCACTTGATTGAGCTGCAAATTTGATGTGGCATGCGGCCGCATGTTGGCCCCATATAAAGAAGCTGCTGCTGCTGCTGCTCCCGCTGCTGACATGCGTGGCAAAGTTGGCAATAAAATGCTGTGTATGTGTGTGTGTGTGGCAGCAACTATGATCTAATTAAGGTTCGCGTTTACCGCAACATGTAGCAAGCGGCATGTAGCTGGCAGCATGTATCGTGTAGCATGTAGCATGTAGCTTATGCCATGTTCTATGACGACTGCTGCTGGCTGTTGTCTGCTACCTAAAAGCAATGCGCACAGCTGCTGCTCACGTAGCCTAGGGCCCGCTGGCTTGCATGCCCACACAGCACACCCACACACACACAGAGAGAGAGAGAGTGAGAGAGAGAGAGAGAGGGGGAACAGGCTGGTCATAAAACAGCAGCAGTTGCTGTTGCCAGAAACGGAAACGGAAACGTTCATGAAGCTAGGCTCGGGACTTGCTGCTCTTGGTCGTCTGCCTAATTCAAATTTGAATAACTCGCAATGTGCGCCGCTAAGTAGGCTATGAATTTTGGCCACTGCTGTCGCGGCTGCTGCTCATGTTGTTGTTGTTGTTGCTGTTGCTGTTGTTGTCCATTTTGCGGCTGTGCTGCACGCTTCTTCTTGTTAATGCCCTATGTGCCACGCACACTTACGCAAAGAGAAAAGGTTTATTTTAAGCCAATTTAGCAGTAGAAAGATTATTTTTGCCAGCGTTAAGTAAAGCAAATGATAGACTGACAGATACCACTTAGCTAGGTGATGTATGGTGTATGTACATATGTGTAGGAGTGGTAATAGTAGGAGTAATATGTAGTATTAACAAAAGTATGAGTAGTAGTTGGAGTAGTTGTAGCAATAGAAGTAGAAGTAGTAGTACGTAGCAGTAGTAGTGTAGTAGTAGTAGTTGTAGTAGAATGTAGTAGTAGTAGGAATAGTAGTAGAATGTAGTAGTAGTAGGAATAGTAGTAGAATGTAGTAGAATGTAGAAGTGGTAATAGTAGTAGGAGAAATACTTGCAAAAGTATCTGTAAGAGTAATAGTAGTCAAAGTAGTAGTAGTAATATTTAGTAGTAGTAGTAGTATGTAGTAGTAATAGTAGTAATAGTAGTACGTATGCTGAAGTAATAGTAGTATGTAGTAGTAATAGTAGTATGTAGTAGTAATAGTAGAATGTAGTAGTAATAGTAGTATGTAGTAGTAATAGTAGTATGTAGTAGTAATAGTAGTACGTATGTTGAAGTAATAGTAGTATGTAGTAGTAATTGTAGTATGTAGTAGTAATAGTAGTATGTAGTAGTAATAGTAGTATGTAGTAGTAATAGTAGTATGTAGTAGTAATAGTAGTATGTAGTAGTAATAGTAGTACGTATGTTGAAGTAATAGTAGTATGTAGTAGTAATTGTAGTATGTAGTAGTAATAGTAGTATGTAGTAGTAATAGTAGTATGTAGTAGTAATAGTAGTACGTATGTTGAAGTAATAGTAGTATGTAGTAGTAATAGTAGTACGTATGTTGAAGTAATAGTAGTATGTAGTAGTAATAGTAGTATGTAGTAGTAATATTGGTATGTATTCGTCGAAGTATTTGTAATGATAGTAATTAAAGTAATATAAGTAGATGTAGGAGTAGTTATAGTAGTAGAATGTAGTAATAACAGTAGTTATGATAATAGTAGTAGAAGTACTTTAAGTAGTTGTAATAGTAGTAGAGAAAGTACTAGTAACACTAGTAGAAGTAGTATTAATGGTAGTTGTATTAGTAGTACTACTATCAACGCAAATAGTTGTCAAATTACAGGGTATATTTCATAAAAAATAATTCATTTGCAATTAAGCTTCTAACATTAAGTTAAAACACCCCTATTACATATAGTCTGTCTTTACAGGGTACACAAATGCTGTCTAAAGTAAGTAATGAACTCTTGCACTGTCACATTACAGGGTATCTTATGGTAAGTATGACATTTATATATATATATATATATACTTCGCTTCTATCATAAATCATTCTTTTGCTCCTCACCCATTACAGGGTATTTTATGAACTGTTCGATGCTCAACTTGTTTGCTGAGTTGTGTAACCAATTTTGGTCAGATTTGTGAGTAACGCTGCACAGAGGGAAGTCCTATACCCGTTCCGCTCCCCCTGCTCCTGCTTCTGTCCCCTCCTCTTTTTTTTAGATTATGGCACACACAAATTTTTTTTTCTGTTTGTATTTTTCTTTGCTTTTTTTTTTTTGTATTTTTTTAAGACCAGTTAAGCCACAGGCAAAGGCGTTGCCGTCATGACCATTTTAGGCAAATTGGATTTACGCAGCTCTCGCTGCACATACGCGTGTTTACCCCACCCCACCACCCCTCTCCCTCCCTCTCTCTCTCTCTCTCTCTGTTTGACTTTGCCTCTGATTACAGCTTGCCACGCCCCTCATACCCTAGCCGGCTCGCTATGCTGTCAGAAACATAAATTTTCGTTTGATTTTCCTAAGGATTTCATTGAGCTGCCTAAGGCAGTGGCTTAGAGATTGCAGCTGCAGTTTACCTTTCGAAAGGCAGAGTGAATTGAGAGAGGCAGAGAGAGAGAGAGAAAGAGAGGGAGAAAAGAGAGTGAGAATCTTAAAGTCTATTGCTTGAATTTCGTCCTGGGATGTAATTCGATATGATCCATTTTCAATATGTGACAAAAATCAAACTCGTTGAACTCAAGGGCAGCCGGAGGCCGGAGCAGAGGGCGGACTTTCATCATCTATAGCCATTTCGTTTATGGCTTGAGTACGCCGGCCTACAAATCTCTGGGCTGGCATTTCATTTGCCATTTGTTTGGCTGTCTATCAGCTTTGACACTTTTACGCCGCAATTCGGCTGCCCCCAGCACCCCCCATCGCCCACTTGTCTCGGAAGACGACAAAGCATTAAACCAATTGGCCATTACACCATGCTCCGTTGCCCTGAGACTGAGACCGAGACCGAGACCGAGACTGAGACCGAGACCGAGCCGAGCGACCAGGACTGGGCTTAAGGGTCGTCTATCAATCATATGTCAGTAGCAAAAAAAAAAAAAGGAATAAATAAATGTGATGGGCCGATGACGATGACAATGTTCGCCCTTCCCCACGTTCCAGCGAAAGTTATCGCACACCAAAAAAAAAAAGTTATCGAGCTCTCTAATGTGTGCGAGGCCCATGTCGATGGGCCAGTCGCAATTTGCATTTGACGTCAGTTCTTAATGCGTTTTGGCGGTTACCCACGTTAAAATCAAAACAGCCTAAAATAAGCCTCAAATTGAATCTCTAAAGTGCGTGCCCCAAAGCAATGTGTGTGGGGGTGTATGGGTGTGGGTGTGGGAGTGTGTGTGGGGGTGCATATAATGTTCAAGAAAAACAACTTTTATGCAAAGCTTGGGAATTATATTTAGCACAGGCCAGAGTTGGCATTGATACTCCAACATTTAACACAGAGCAAGGAGCAGAGAGAAGCAATCAAGAGAGCGATAAGTTCTATGTGAGCTCAATATAGTAATATAACTTCAAGTTAGCTTCTCGCTTTAGTTTTGAGCTTCTGAGCCACAGCAGAGAGAAGCAAGCAGAAGAGAAGCGAGAAGCTATCGAGAGAGTGATAAGTTCCATGTGAGCTCAATATAGCAAACAAAACGTTTTTAACTTCTAGTTAGCCTCTCTCTTTAGTTTTGAGCTTCTGAGATAAGCAAGCAGAAGAGAAGCAAGAAGCAATCGAGTGATAAGTGATATGTGAGTTAAACATAGTCAACAAAACTTTTCTAACTTCTTAGTTAGCTTCTCGCTTTAGCTTTCAATTTGTGAGCCACAGCTGATAGCAGAAGCAATCAAGAAGGTTCTATATGTTCAATGTAAGCTCAAGCGATGCAAAATTATGAGAACAAAACTTTATATTTAGTTTTCTTGAGTTTCTGCTTTTACTTCTTCTTCTACTTAACTTATATATTCTTTGTTCGTTACATACTTCTCACTCGCTTCACTTCACTTTAGTTTCCATTTGCATAACTTGTTTCCTTCTGCTTCTTACCTTTACTATAATTTCTCTTTCAATTTCCTACAGCTGCTCTCTTGCCTCGATCTTTGTGTCAAGCTTAGTCCATTGGGAATTACCTGGCTACTGTGTTTTTTTCATTTTTAAGTTTCTCATTGTTTTTCTACACGAATCACAATTTTAGTTTTCCATCACTATCCCATTGCTTCAACTGTCTTCGATTTCACGTCTATTGAGCTCTGCTCGACTGAACAGAGCTCATTTTACTTTTAGATCTTGTTTCGTTCGTACCAAAAAACTCAAAATTTTGTTTGCTTTCAATTTTTTTTTTTTTTACAAGTATTAAAATATATATACTATATATATGTATAAAATATAATGTAGTTTATATATATATATATTTATATATAGTTTTAATGGCTTGGGTAAGTTCCGTGCATTGCTAACAAATTCAAAAACAATCTTCATTCACGGTTACTTTCAGAGTTCGAACACATTGAAGACCTTAGGGCTTTAAGACGGAATACTATAGTCATCGGCATCGACTCACACCTGACAAGTTACTACAAATACACAACACAATCAACACTGGATCTGTTCACTACTGTTCTGTTCTGTACTATGTTTGACATAGAACACTCTTGATAGATAATGGGCGAGGGGGGCCTTCACCGTGTCTATTAAGGGATTTTTTTCACCACTATGTAAGTATGATAAACCGAAGAGACTTTCCATAACTAAAACAAAAAACCATTTGCAGTCAGTGTTGGAAAACTTTTAACTGTGTTGAAAATGTTTCCTGATTTTTTAATTCCCATTAAATGTTAAATGCAAGAGTAATGTAAAAAAAAAAATCCGAATAAAATCAAATCGGAAAAACAACGTGTTTTGTGGAATGTGAGGAGAACAGTGTTGGGCAACGTTTAAAGGCAACATTTGCTCCATCAATTATTTAGGCATCGAGTGACAAATGAAGTGCGACTCGAACAAGTCTATTTCGTACGTTCCCCCATTGTGTTGGCCAAACAATTTGACATGGCAAATTGTTCGCGTTACGTATACGCACAGTCGGCATTACGTATACGCCGCATGCGGTCGCCCTGCTAACTGCAAATCAATCGGCAAATGGCCATCAATTGTTAATTTGTGTGTGAAATGTGAATTGCAGTTGCGGCACGTGAATCGTGGATTGTGTGAATTGTGGCAAAGCTGCGAATGACAAGTGAATGGCAACCAAAGGCACAGCACGTGACCCACGTAAGTCTCTTCGCCTCTCTTCATCGGCCTCTCTTCATCCAGGTGCATCTTAACGGCCCTAAGGCCAGCTACAGGTAACAAAAACAGCCGCTCGTCAGTGTCAAATTCGTAAAATTCGTTTATTTCTTTTCTTGTTTTTTTTTTTTTTAATATTGGCATCGTCAAAAGTCTGTCAAACTTGATTTCCGTTTGGGGCCAACAGCATTCTCTGAGCGATTTTTAGGTCTAGGTCTTTGTCAGCAATTTTCATTTTGTTGATTATATTATAATTGCTAAATTATAATTGATTTCCTAATTGAAACAGTTTTTAATATTCGTTTTGGTTCAGGTGTTGGCTTGGGCTTTTAATTGAATATTTGGCAGGCATGAAAATATTATATCAATACTGAAGTTAAAGCTTGAGGTTAGCTCGAACCGGTTCGCTATACCACTTCGACTAGAATCTGCTTTTCCCTCTTTCATTATTGCTTAGTTCGGTTCAAGGATGTGTTCCGGTTTGAATGTAACTGATTTCGTCTTCAAGTTGTGCTTATGCTTTCGATCAGCATTCCTATGCAAACCGGTTAACTGCTCACCTAGTTTATGCTAGCAAATCTCAGTCATCATATCAGGCTAATCAAACCTACTAACAACTGTTTTGGTCTGCGGTTTGTTGCCCTGGTGTTTCGCTCACTGGTGTTTGAACCGGTTCAATGAAAGTGGTTGTAAATCGAGCGTGTTATGCAAACAAATTTACTCTGAAACTGCGTGGTTTCGCTCATTATTGATTATGCTGCGGTTCGGAGCAGGAGTTGTGTGCGGCCTGTTCGAATTGCGAACCGGTTCGGTGCACACGTTGAGCCTTTTGTGGTTCATAATGTGACAGTTGGGTAGGGGCAATCATGCAGACATTCTCTATTTCCGGCGTCCTTCAAAGCACTTTCCGCTTGCACAACAACCGGACTGCATGTGGCATCCACTGGCTGTGGTTATGACTATGGCTGTTGCCTTTGCTGTTGCCTTTGCTGTTGCTGTTGCAGTGGCAGCTGCAATGACGCATTGTTGGTTGGGTTTATTTGTCCGTTTGATGGCTGCAACAACGCGACGACGCGACGCTGCTTTTATAAGCAGTTGCGGCGAAAGAAACAAAGGCTGACCAACGAGGATATAAACGACAACAGCAATAGCTGCCACATTTTGTTGCCACATGCCACACGCCACATGCCACACCCGCGCCTCGACTGCTGCCTCAGTCTGACTCGCTAACGCTCTTTGGGGAAATGGACAATGGACAAACAATGAACGCAATGTGCGGTGCGTGCAACACGCTGTTGCAGCAGCACCAGGACCAGCACCAGCAGTTGTTGCAGGTGCAGCTAAGCTCACCAGCTCCAGCTCAATTTGTTTACGCTAATTATATTTTATGACATAAGCCAAACACTAAGCACAGGTCAAACAGACAAAGCTATTTTTAGTTGCATAGTCGAGTCTCTCAGGGCATTGGATAATGTCCGTTAAGTAATATGAATGAAGTCCATTTGCAAAAGCTCCATGTAATTGCAAGAGCTGGCTTAACTGTGCCAATTCCATTTGTTTCTGCATGCAAAATATTCAGCTTTAATGCTGTGAGATTTTGAAGTCAGCTTCGTCAGAACTTCAGCTAGTCAAAAATTTGTCTTAAGAGAGAATAATGTGTGCCAATTCCATTTGTTCCTGCATAAGAAATTAATTCAGTTATTGTGATGTAAAAATTTGCAAAATCGTTTTGAATCGCAAAAACTTTTCATAAATTTAATAGCTAAAGTATAGTGTTCCAATTCCAATTGTTTCTGTATAAAACATGACTGTTTCCTTTTACTATTGAGTTATATTTGTTAACTTGTGCCATATAAAAAGTTCTGATTGCATACTTTTATTTTTCAAATTAAAAAAACAAAATGTTCCAATTCCATTTGTTTCTTTTCATGTTTACTGTTTCAGTTTCAGCTGTTTCTTCTCATTATTACTCACTAAATGTGTTAATATTTTGCCAACAGTTTCCATAGCATTATATTTTGTTAGTTTTAGCTGTAAGCTGTTCCAATTCCATTTGTTTCTATGCTGCATTCATAGTACAGTTGACCAAAAGCCAATTGCCAATGTTCAGGCATTTAAAAAAAATCTTGAATAATTGTTATTTTGTTATTTTGATTTTTGGCTTTTTTTTTTGGTTTTTCTTTTCGGTTTCAGCTTTTTTCGAGCCAGAGTCAGCTGTATCGCATCGAGGCCATCAATTTTGTTCATTGCATGAGAATTAAGTGCCACAATCCTCGTCATTGTCATTGTCATTGTGTCATTGTGGGATGGGAAGGGAAGGGAAGAGGGATGGGGGCAGGGAGGAGGAGCTAGGGGAGTGGGAGGTTTGCCAGAGCTCGGCGACAAGTCAAGGAACACATTTGACTTTTTTATCTTTGCTTTCTATTTGAATTTGTTGCGCATCGTTTCGCATTTCGCATTTCGTTTTTGTTTTTTTGTTGTTGTTTAGATGGGGGCGTGATTTTTAACGCGTTTTTTATTTATTTTGTTGTTGTTTCTGCTGTTTATTTTCGGATTGATGTTGCTCCAGCTGCTCTGCTTGGCCCATCTCTGCTCTCTCTCCCTCTCCCTCTCTCTCTCTGGCCCTTGGCTAAATATATGTCTGCCTTTTGGTTTATTTGTTCGCGCTGATGCTCGTTGAGCCTAAATGGAGGACACTTGAGGCATCATTAACGATGTCAATGCCGACAATAAGGTCAGCAAATAAACATTATAAACATTAGCATGAAAATGCAAAGTGCTCACGGTCACGGTCTGGTCAAGTGGACGACTCGCCCTCGCCCACCTACCCCACCGCCCCCTACCCTACCCTACCCTACACGAAGAAGAAAGTTTACTTTCTATTTTGCTGCTGCTTATTTGCATTTGATGCTCGATTGCTAATTGTCTGTGTGAGCGGGGCTTAGCCCCAAATGGATATTGGATTGAAGTAGCAATTGCCTTCCTCCTTCCTCATTCTCATTCTCCTTCTACTTTTTTCCTTTTCTCATTTGCTTCAATTTACACTGGCAACGCATTGGCATTGCTAGGTTTTCCCACTCATCAGAGTCTGAGCAGGCAAAACAGTCACATGCTATGGAATTTTGCGTTTCCGCCCCCCCCTCGCCCCTTGGATTCTGAATGGCGGCAAATGCTGCTCGCTTGTTATCAACGTTGTATTCAACCTTACAGAGGACAAAGCGACGAAGTCAAGTGAAGCAACAATAGGCAATCCAATTGATGAAACGCACAGAAATCAAACACCAGAGAAAATCCATCAGGAAATAGAAATCAGAAGCGGCGACGCGCACTTCTGATACCTTTTCTATTTCATTTAAATCAGTTTGTATTGAGATTGTATGAATGCAAGGAACATATGGAATGGATCAACACAAGTAGAAATTGAAATTGTTAGATAATTTCATCAATGCTAACGTAGCTCAAGAGCAGATGCAGAAACTAAATGAACGATTCAAAAGAGTTCAGCAAGCAATTTGGAACATATGGAATTGGAACGTCAATAAACAATTCTATAACTCTTAAGCAGGAAACCGGAACAGGTTTGGGATTCCTATGCACTATTCAAATTAGTACAAATGGGATTTCGGCATACAATTTAAAAGCTCAAATAGTTGACGGGAACATTGGGAGATTTTGTAGTTGAATTAGCAATCTGAAACATATGGAAGTAGAATTGTTAATTAAAATTTCACTTTCACATGCTCCAGATAGCATTTGGAATTTGTAGTTGTTGGTTAGGGCGGTTGAGCTTTCTCGAGCATGGACAATTGATACTTTATTATATAATTTATAAGTGCTTAAGGGCTATGGGGAACATGTGGAAGTGGAATCTCTATAAGCCATTGGGAAGAACTCTAGAAACATGCGGAGTTGGGATTTCAATATTCGAAAGAGCTCTAATAACAGTTTGGAACATGTGGAATTAAGGTACTTTTTTAGAGGTGGAACACATGGAATTGGAATTACCAAAAGCGCAAAATGCGCATTTGGAAATCGAGAAATGGAAAATGAAGCTGAACAATTCGATATCGATGGCCTCTATGTGCCAGGCAACAGGATACCTAGCTCTATAGCCAGCTATGGGACTATTTGAATTATATCAAAGGTAAACTGAGCTGAAATTCCGTTGTTGTCGCTGTCGAGCGATAGATGGAATACGAAATATACTTCAAAGGGAATAAATTCGCTCAACGTTCGGCACTCGAAAATGGCTTTGCATACCGATGTGACAAATAAAAAGTAGAAGTGAGGGCAAAAAAACGAAAGAACGAATGAAAGCTGAAGAAGGAGCAGAAGAAGAAGCAGAAACCCTTCAAAAGTCGATGACAAAGTTGTGATAACCTTTTAGAAATAGGGCAGCGCAGCGACGGCTCCGAATACAAAAGGAAAGCGAAAAGCGTAAAGAGGCGAAACGAAAAGCGTTTTTCAATTTCCCAGCGTGGCAACGTGACCGAGTTATTCACGTGCGATTCGACGGCGTTGGCTTAGGTGTGAGTGTGCCACTGTGTGTGTGTGTGTGTGTGTGTGTGTGTGTGTGTGTGTGTGTGTGTGTGTGTGTGGTTGAGCACATTTAGATGATCACATTAGCAGCATTTGACAGCGATGCATTTGATTTCAATTCACTTCACTGTGCACTTCTTGAATTCTATTTTTTATATATTTTTTCTTTCACTTGCTGCTCTTGTTCACTTTATGCAAGTTTCACTGTAGTTTGGAGCGCCGCGCTCACTGTAAGAAGTAACACCAAGCGATTCAGCCAACGCTTTGATGATTACAATTTACAGTAAGCGCAACGTCCATTTTTTGGTCGTTGTTTCCTTCTTATTTTAACTTCACTGTACAGTGAGGCCTGTCAGTTGCATACCATTTAGCCCAAAATCATTTATGCTAAAAAACTTAAAAGCGAAATTTGCGATTGAAATCGGAGCAGCGGGAGCCAGAGGACGCAAAGCACAAGCAAAATACGAAATTTCTTTATTATTCATTTAGAAGCCGGCTAAAAATACACTAAGATTAAAGCTGGGAAATCAAATACGAGAGAGATTTGGCGAACAAAAGTAGAAAAGAAACGTAGAAGAAGAAGAAAACTAAAGTGAAGAAACAAGGCATTCTTAATGTTGACGTGGGGAATGAACGACTACAGAATACGCGTCCACGACTCAAAACTAGGAATTGCATAGGCGGCACAATTTGTTGGTCTAACTGTGGAAGAGCAGTTGTATTGAAATGGTTGTCTGCAAATTTGCCACATTTTAGCTACATTTTAGTCTGGGTATCTATAAGTGTGTATATGTATGTTCCAAATCCCAAGTTTCTAGCTTCAATGGCAACGAAATGCAGTAAGAAGGGAGGAACAACGTCGGAAAGGAGGTACGGACGGACGGACGGACGGAAGGAAAACAGACGAACAACCAAACGGATATTGCCCTTAGCCAATATACTCTTCAAACTTTGTGAACGAGTATAAAAATTAAAACTTGATGCGGACTTAAAACTTGGCCACGGCTAGCACAAGGAGCTGTGCAGTTACGGCCAGAGAAACAGAATGCGATAAGGCAGCTCAAAAAAGGGGGAAGCTTAGAGCAAGGCGGGGTGACAAAAGGGGGGGTGTGGTCTGTGTGTGTGTGTGTGACAGAACGAGCTGGACACTAAGCTGGTTTGTCGTTGAGGTCCGACATGCATTTGCATAAATGTCAACTAATTTTGTTTTCAGCGCTGTTTGCGTTTAATCAGAATGATGATAATGCTGGCGACCAGCTTAACACACACACACAGATATACACATGTACCTATGCATACACTCACAGAGAGAGAGAGAGAGAGAGAGAGAGAGAGAGAGAGAGAAGGTGAGAGTGAGAGTCTGCCGTTCAGGGTCACTTCAAAGTTAGCAGACGAAGCGGCCATAATTCGAGGTGTGTTAGCAAAAAATTAACAACAAACTTTGAAGGACAATTAAAGCGGGCAGCGGTGAGGCGAGGCATAAGATCAACATGACAACAAACAGAAGCAGCCACACATAAAATTTAAATTTGTTAAATTTTTGGTCGATTCATGGTTTTTATGGCTCATAAAAAGGTCGTTAAAAAAAGGGGCCAAACAACAGTTCAGTTAATGCTTAACAGTTTCATTTTTATTGTCATCGATAATTATCGATTCATAGTTTAATAGCTTTAAGCTTTTGTTGTTTCTAGCTTGTCATTTATAACTATCGATTCTAGTAATCAATAGTAATCGATTTGTAAGCAGATTTAAGTATTCGGTTATTATAATCGATAATTATCGATAGTCCCCTGCAAATGAAATATTTGTTGAATAAACTTATGTTCAATATCTTTTGTTATCTGTATATATAAATACCGATAGTACTCTGTAAATGAAACATTTAGTTAGCTGATTTCAGCAATCGATTTGCAGTCTTCAAAAGGAACCACTTTTTACAGTTTAAGTCGTTAATGCATCAAATATTGACCAAATATTGATATCAAATAGCCACTATGTAACCTACGCCTCTATTGCCTTCAGCTAGTATCTTAATTATTCATATCTATAATTATAGCTTCTAGTTTGTCTACTTGGGCTAAATAACAATATTTTAATGGTTTGTTGAGCTTTAAACTGAAAGCAATTTAAATTCGATTTGAATTCTTATTGAGCAACCTATAATATATATACGATATATTTTTGCTATACGATATATTTCTGGCATAGCCTGTGGGCTACATTCATGTGCAGACGTCTTTGCTGCAAGGCATTTTACGAAGCATTTTTTACTATTAGATTAAAAAAGGCAAAGCAGCGCGAACGTGAGCCTAAGGCGCGCAGCGTTTTCCTAAGCCCAAAATGCAGAACAACAATAACAAACGACAACAACAACAACAACAACCAGCAGCAACAACAGCAACAACCAAGCCAAAGTACTTATTAAGAAACAACAAAATCTTGAAAGTGAAATACTTTGAAAAAATTGTGAAAAGTAATCAAGTCGACAATTGAATGCGCTACAAAATGTTAGAGTTAACAGTATGTTAACAAGAAAATGTTATATGCAGTTGCTGCTAGGAGGCAAGGCAAAGTGGCAGCTGTTAGGCTAGAAGTGAATCAAAGTTAATCAGATTTTCTATAGCTATATCAATGATTAGATTAGCTTAACAACTGTAGTCTGATCAGAATCGGTTTACATATATATGAAGTATAGAGCAAACTGCTCTATGAATAAGATGAGAGAAAAGCATCGAGCAGTGTGTAAGTATCAGCAACAAAGAAAATATAAAGAAAAACCCTATAAATATTATTTTTATTTTTGATTTAATTTCAGCTGAGGGCTTGGCATTTTGTAAACAAACCTCCAGTCAACTTCCACGCCCCATCCCCCCTCAGCCCCCGCCCATTGTGTGGAATGCGCTTAGCGCATAGCTGGCTTGACTCTGTTTGGTTAGGGTATGTGAACCGAAAAAAAAAGCTTAAAGAAAATGAGAAGTAGAGGCAGCAGCAAATGGGAGCATATAGAACGGTGCGGCGGCAAAGGAAAATTGGAAATTCATGTTGACAAGTGACGCAACAGCGACGCGACGCGACGAGCCACGACGTCGCTGCCGGCGTTATGTACGTGATGGCAATTTCAATTTTCGAATTATGCGCCAACAGCAGCAGCAGCAGCAGCAGCCGCAGCCAACAAAAGATTGAAGAAGCGAAGAAAATTATTGAAATATATTTTTCTTTGTTGCTAGCGTTTTGTTAACACAATTTGCAATGAAATGCAGCACACACACCATGAGAGAGTGAGAGAGAGGGAGAGAGAGTGTGTAGAATGGACAGCGGCGTTCAATGCGTCGTATACGTAATCAGCAATTAAAGTTGATTGCCTTGAAAGAGTGTTGGACGTTTTATGTAGCGCTCGCAACGTATTATACATAAATTATTCATTCGCATTGCATTCATGTCACACGCACCAAGCGACAAGCAGCAGAGCCACCCTAGACCACCCTAATGGCCAGACGCTGCTGCTGCTGCTGTTGCTGTTGCAATTGCTGCAACATTGGCTACAAATTGTATTGCGGCTAATCAACTTGCAAATCGTCCAATCAACTTGCCAGCCACAAAATGTCCAATATTCTGCGTACACGTTCTTCACACGCTTTGCGGCTGTGGCAGTGGCAGTAGCAGGGGGCGGGTGGGGCGTGTCAGTTTGATTGATCTATCTCTCTCTCTCTGAGGTGGGTTAGCTGGTCTATCCAAGTATGTGTTGCCAAAAATATTTGGTTATTTGGCTTTGATTGAGTTTCGATTTGAGGTTGCAAATTCTAATTTAAAAATAATTTTTAGTTTTGGTTGTGAGTGACCAATTAAGAGATATATGAAATAAAAATGAAATAAAATAAAAACTGTTTGAGGTATTAGATTATTTTTTATTTTATTTTTAAGTTATATTCATGCCATTATGTTTAACATAGCATAATATGCTAATAGTTGACCTGATTACCATGTTGACTGAGTCGGTTCAACAAGCTGATTCTTTGACTGCGGATCGACTCCTATGCTAAGCTGCATATTATATCTGGTTTATTCATCTATACCGACTAATATATTATACACATTTAGCGAATATATATAGTGGAATATATAAAAACTTATATGGCTCACATTTCAAATGTCAACAGTCGAAAGTTTAAAGCCCATCGAGAGATATGAAGTTGAGCCAGACGCGTTTAGTTTTTCAAACAACTGTCAAAGTGCTTATGAATGGGACAGCACATGTTTAAGGACATACTTAAAATAATACATACGCATACATATAAATACTTGTGTTTGTGTGTGAAGAGCGAAGAATATGTCAGCGAAGCGTACTCAAAAGTTTTCAGCTTGCGAAACTTTTGCCAGAAATTGACACAAAATAGCTGAAATTCGAGTGAATATGACACAAGTTTCTGTCAATTTCAATTGTGTGTGTGTGTGGGTGGGGGTGGGTGTGTGTGTGTGTGTGTGTGTGTGTGTGGGGGGTGAGTATGAGAGCGTGGTATAATCACTTGGGATACATAATGAAAACACATATAATTCCTTGTACCTGCAGCTTGCGATTTAAGATTTAGTCAATTTGCTTATGCGCGACAAATCGCATAAGCCTTGCCATCAAGTCGCCACATAAAAGCAAGGGGAGGCGGAGGAGGAGGAGGGGGGAGGGGACTGGGGAATGAGGTGAAAAACTTTCAGCTCGCAGCTGGTTCTGCTGGGGCTCTTGCGGCTTTTGCTTTGTGGCAGTTGCTTTGTGCCTCGTAATGAAGTGCTAAATTATGCTAAATGTGTGCGGCGAAATAGGATTTGAGCCATGTCAGAAAACGGGTGCCAACCAGGGCGGGGGGCGTGGTTAGGCGACGGCTGGCTGCTGGCTACTGGCTGCTGACTGCTGACTGCGGCGAGAACCTATTCAAGGGTTAATCAATAATGCTGCAGTGCATTGAAATCTTAATGATTCGAAAGGACTTGCCGCAATAAATATAAATACATCTACCAAATTGACTGTGATATGCGCGCCAGCGGGGCCGCACTGTACTGGGTTTATGCGCTTGGCATTGCGAACGTGCGCTCCAATGAATTTTGAATTTTGAGTGCGTCGTTCCTTCAATAAAAGCAGCAGTAGCGGCAGCAGCAGCAACAGCTTTATCGTTTCACTGGCTGAAGCGCTCAGTCCACCCGCCCCATCCACACTCGAGCCGAGGTGGAGGCACACTAAAGCGCCTAAATGTATGCAAAGTGAACTAGGGCGCTAGCTGCAACCGGAAATTGGTTGCTTCCGTCGCTGAGCCATATCCCCTGGCCCACTTCCTAATGCCTGCGACAAAATCCTCCGCTCAGCACACATAACACAGGCCGAAAAAATTGAGGGCTGAGCGTGTGTTACACTGAGCGAAAGAGGGAGTGTATGAGTATATAAGTATAAGTATAAGTATAAGTATAAGTATAAATATAAGTATAAGTATAAGTATAAGTATAAGTATAAGTATAAGTATAAGTATAAGTATAAGTATAAGTATAAGTATAAGTATAAGTATAAGTATAAGTATAAGTATAAGTATAAGTATAAGTATAAGTATAAGTATAAGTATAAGTATAAGTATAAGTATAAGTATAAGTATAAGTATAAGTATAAGTATAAGTATAAGTATAAGTATAAGTATAAGTATAAGGATAAGTATAAGTATAAGTATAAGTATAAGTATAAGTATAAGTATAAGTATAAGTATAAGTATAAGTATAAGTATAAGTATAAGTATAAGTATAAGTATAAGTATAAGTATAAGTATAAGTATAAGTATAAGTATAAGTATATGTATAAGTATAAGTATAAGTATAAGTATAAGTATAAGTATAAGTATAAGTATAAGTATAAGTATAAGTATAAGTATAAGTATAAGTATAAGTATAAGTATAAGTATAAGTATAAGTATAAGTATAAGTATAAGTATAAGTATAAGTATAAGTATAAGTATAAGTATAAGTATAAGTATAAGTATAAGTATAAGTATAAGTATAAGTATAAGTATAAGTATAAGTATAAGTATAAGTATAAGTATAAGTATAAGTATAAGTATAAGTATAAGTATAAGTATAAGTATAAGTATAAGTATAAGTATAAGTATAAGTATAAGTATAAGTATAAGTATAAGTATAAGTATAAGTATAAGTATAAGTATAAGTATAAGTATAAGTATAAGTATAAGTATAAGTATAAGTATAAGTATAAGTATAAGTATAAGTATAAGTATAAGTATAAGTATAAGTATAAGTATAAGTATAAGTATAAGTATAAGTATAAGTATAAGTATAAGTATAAGTATAAGTATAAGTATAAGTATAAGTATAAGTATAAGTATAAGTATAAGTATAAGTATAAGTATAAGTATAAGTATAAGTATAAGTATAAGTATAAGTATAAGTATAAGTATAAGTATAAGTATAAGTATAAGTATAAGTATAAGTATAAGTATAAGTATAAGTATAAGTATAAGTATAAGTATAAGTATAAGTATAAGTATAAGTATAAGTATAAGTATAAGTATAAGTATAAGTATAAGTATAAGTATAAGTATAAGTATAAGTATAAGTATAAGTATAAGTATAAGTATAAGTATAAGTATAAGTATAAGTATAAGTATAAGTATAAGTATAAGTATAAGTATAAGTATAAGTATAAGTATAAGTATAAGTATAAGTATAAGTATAAGTATTAGTATAAGTATTAGTATAAGTAATAGTATAATTATTAGTATAAGTATTAGTATAAGTATTTCGCTCAGTGTAAGGCTGGGCTCACTATATGGGATGGATTTTCACTTTTACTCTGCTCGCTCGCCTAAGTGAATGAAAGCGAAACTTTAATTGAAACGAACGTTTGGTGCGCCTGCTTTTTTTCGGGGTTAAGTGATTGATTATGTCTTGTTTGCTGCCTGGCGAAGAGACACACACAGACACACACCCACACACACACACACACACACACACACACAATCATACGCATAGGCACACACTCGAGTAGACGACACACCGCACATAAATTTGATTCCAATGGTGTTTGTTGTCGTTGTTATTGTTATTGTTGTTGTTACTGTTGCTCGGCTGGGCGTGGCAAAGGGCATATGAAAAATTGACTAACTGACTAACCGAGTGACTGGTTGGGCCTCTCGGCCGCGTGCAGGGGATGAACAAGAATTGGCTGTGGCAACGGCGCCAACTTTGACAATGACTCTCCGGCCACAATTCATTCAGCCTCAAATATTTACCACAATAGAAAACGAGCCGCGCGCGAAATCGAATCAATAATTTAATGCAGGTGACGCGAACGTCGCTACCCACCAAATACCAAATGGGAATGGCTGGCAAAAGGGAATGGCCAAGGGGGGGTAGGTGCAGGGGTAGGGGTTGGCTGATGGCGAATTGGTTGTTTCTTTTGTCATTGTGGCCATTGGCGGCGTTAACGGTACGCTGCCATCCATAATAATGCCGGCCATGTGTTTGAGCCTTGTTTGCAGCTTGTTAGGGCCCTTGAAAGCGCGTGGACATCTGAACTTCAAGGGGGGGCCCGGGAGGGGGCAGGTCTCTCTGTTGTATTCCATTTAAGCGTATTTTTTTCGAGGGGGGGACGAGCAGGCGGGGGGGTTTGACAATTTTCAACCACTTTCTTTGTGGACAGAAAGGCAAAATGTATTTGGCATTCACAACTAATTGTTCCATATTCATTTCGTTCTGCGCTTTAATTATTTAAATGTGTCTTTCGAGAGTCCAAATTGAATTTCTTATGCGGCCACTGTTCCACATCCAATACTTAGGCTTAGTTATACTTGAATGCAATTAAACTAAGTATAGTAAATTGTTTGAAGTTCGTTAGTTAGTTTCCGTTCTATTCCTATGACAGACTTTGACTCAATGTTCCACTCTCAGTATGTTTCATGTATTATGTCTCTTTAATATTATTGAATCATCTGCTGTTCCATTTCCAATTTGGTTTCAACACAAATGAAGTTTCATGTTCCACTCACAGTTCGTTTCATGCCATAGCTTACAGCTTATTACCATTGATTTTCATATTATTATCGAAACTGCTGTTCCATTTTCATCTTGTTTCAAAACTAATAAACATAAATACCAATTGTTGTTCGTTACGTTTACTTCGTTTCCTTTATAGATAATTTTCTTGTCAAATTTCAAATCAAATCTCAAAAGTGTTTCATTTCCGTTTTATTTCAATACTATTATCAATGTTATATATTGTTCTTACATCAGTTCGGTTTATGGCTTCAATCTTTTCAACTTTATCATATTACTATCACATGTCGTTTATTCCCTTTATCAGCTGTTTCACTTTCAGTTTGCTTTAAAGGTAATTGAGTAAAATGAATACTTAAAGTTCATTTCCCTTAAAGCTACTCGATTGTCTTGCCTAATGGCAACGCATGGCACTGTTCCATTCCCATTTCGTTGCGTGACTTAGTTATCTCTTTCCCTCTCACAGTTTCCATCATTGAAGGTCAATGCAACTCAATATCAGTAATGTGTTCAATTTCAAACTTCACTTAGCTGATTACTTGTGCAACAAGAAGCGATACCGATTAAAAATGCCTCTCTAAAGGGTATGATAATGTTGTCAAAGGAGCTTGAGTTTCTTTTGTCTTTTATCATTGAGCTGATCAGAAGATCTCTATAGAGTCTGTCTGATCTGATCGCTGTGATAACTCTATCTATCTAATAAAGTGACCCAAAAAGTGCAGGGTAACTTTTGGTCGAGTATACAGAAAACTGCTAGGTATGAGTTCGTCAGTTCAAGAAAGCAGAAGCAAGGTCCGCTTTTTCGCACATGTCGCTGTCATAGAAGATAGGCAGCTGTACGATGAAGGTGTACAAGTTGTCCTCATGGCTTAAGATCTTAGGTTGGCTTCTGTTGGCTGCCTTTTTCATCAAAATGCTGGCAATGATCCATCCATCCGAAAATCTAACGTCCGATCGTACTGCCAGACATGGAGGCAAATTGCTTAGCAAACATACCATACGCAAAGCACCACCAGGTAAGTGAGATTTATCTGAATAGCTGATGACAATTTAATGTTCAGCCAACCCAAAAATTTAGCCCCAGAGAAGCCGAAACCGAAGCTCGATAAGCCTGTTGATGAGCTAAAGGCCGTGGAGCAGCTACTGCGCGACAATGCGAATCGTAGCTGGTCATTCGATGAACATTGTGCACCTTATCCACGTTTCGAGGATCTGAACATTCACAATGAATACTATCAACTCAGCATGGGTGGTAATGTTAGCTATTATCTATATAGTGCGTTCTACGATCGTCGACTCAGCTTGGAGCGTGCACCGAGCATCGTTTTGCTGGGCATGATCAGCAGCTTTAATGGACCCTTCGAGCGTACCTACTGTCAGGTGTGGTATGAGAACAGCGATCGGCCGGAATTGCTGGAAATGACACATCACGACATGATATGGTACGACAGCTGGGGCCTGGGACCCGAACAGGTCTATCCGGTGCTCTTTACCTGCCCCCTCGTTGGTGGAGCGCGTCGCCAGCGTATACCTCAGCTGGTGTCTATGGTCTTCGGGGATCGCTGTGCACGTGCCAGCAATGCGCTGCGTGTCTACTATAGAGCACCAGAGCGACGTCGTTCGTTACGTTTCGGTGTCTGTGTCAAGGACTTGCAATTTCCCGATGCGGATATGTCGGAACGTTTCGTCGAATGGCTGGAGATGGTGCGGCTGTTGGGCGCAGAGCGTGTTACGGCCTACTATTTGGGTGGAAATACTTTGCATCCGAAAACGATACGTACGCTGCGACACTATGAGGAACACGATGGGTTGGTTGAGTTGCGCCCATTCCGTTTGCTCGAGGGCGTGTCTAAGCCGGCGATCAATGTGCTATTGAACAAACGTTTGAACGAGGTGCTAATGTACAACGATTGCCTTTATCGCAATATGTACGACTTTGACTATTTGGCCGTGATGGATGTGGATGAGGTAATCATGCCGCTGGGTCAGCTGCACAACTGGACGGCATTGGTCGAGCGGCTTGAACAGAATCCGCACGGCGACAACAACGAACGTCCCGAAGGCGACAGCGACTGTTTGGTCCATTGCAGTTTGTGCTTTCGCAACATTTACTACTCCAGAGAGCTGAAGCAGGACATGACGCCGCCGGCTCGCTTCTACATGCTGCGTCATGTGGAGCGTGTGGCCCGGCATTCGGATGCAAATTCAGCAGTTAAATGCCTGCATGCCACGGCCTATGTGACCGCAGTGCACAATCACTTTCCGATGGGTTGGCGGGAGGCGTGCTACCCGCACGATGTCTCCGTCGCCTTGGGTCAAATGCAACATTATCGCGAGCCGGACGACATTATCCAGCTCAAGGAGCCGCCGCCTGTGCGCGACGACAACATTTGGCGCTTTAAAGAGCAGTTGATCCACAATGCTCTGACCGTCCATCGACAGCTTGGCTGGTCGCTGCCCTAGGGCCATCCGTTATCTCTACATATATGCTTCTTCCCAACGAAACTTAACAAACTTTTTTTTAATGACGATAAATATCGGTGTCTATATATAACATTTTCTATTCAAATTAGTTTCTGCTTAAGAGTCAGAAAATTCATATTTAAAGTGTAAAATATTTTTTTTCTTTCATATATTTATATTTTTATTTATTTTTATCGATAATCGAATATCGATAGCTAAGTGTGTGAGCTATCTGAAAGGTTACATAAACTTTCCTAAATATCTGACTAACATGAATAAGTTAGCTTAAATAGTATCGATAGTTATCGGATAGAGTGTTCGATTGCATAATGTGGATGGTTATGGAATGTACTGAATGCTTGCATAGTATCGATAACTATCGATATATATGGAATATATTGTTCCACTGTAAAATATTGATAGCAATCCGATAGACTGTTTGCTTGCATACTTTCGAAAGTTATCGGCTTGAGTCTTTGTCTACATAGTCACAGCGAACAAGCTAAGGCTTTAAACTATCGCTTCGAATCATTATACATATATCGAAACAGGAAATAGTTCCTACCATTTACACATATGAAATTCTCTCTTCCCGAAGTAAAGTTGATAGTGAAGCTGAGCAACTGCAACTGGGTTTTCCCACAACAAAAATAGTATTGATATTATCAACAAAAAGATATTGTTGATACTATCAATATTGTTTGCAGTTAGAAAATCTATTTATATAGATAGTCTGAAACAGTTATAGTTGTTCTTATCTGAACATTTGTGTCAGACGGTGTCTGAGAATGTTCAAGTCGGGCTGTGCTTCTATTGATTTTATTTTAATTGCTTTTTTTCGCCTGCTTTAATAGTCTGAGCAGCAATGTGCTTTTGTCGCCGTGCTACGTGCGGCATTATCGAACACGAGCCACTTGCCACTTGCCACTTGCTACTTGCTACTTGCTACTTGCCTCGCGGCGTGGCAAAGATTTTAGCTATAGCAGCAGCGTCGACTGTTTCTGTCATGTCAGCAGCATAATAATTGCAAAGGCACACACACGCACACCCACGCACAGTTAGAGATAAGAGTAGCTTGCGGACGGTAGACTGTAGACAGGTGTCTACCTGTGCAGACAATATATTGATAACATTTGTAAAGTTTTGCTTTTCTCATTTTTTTTAATTTGACCAAAGTACGTGTGAAGGCGCATGAAGCGTGACGGCATATAATTACGTCTATTAAGAAGCTATCAATGTGACAATAAACCAGATTTCACAACTCTAAGAGTTAGTCTTACGAACTATAGAGAGAGAGAGAGTGAGAGAGAGATGATAAATCAATAAAACTGAAGCAAGCTTTAATAGTTATAGCAGTTTACAGAAGTGGCTGATGGTAGTCAATGCCTGGTTAACTGAGTCTTCAGAAGACCTGACCTTGGCGGTCAATGTGTGCTCAACCTGTGCTCATCACAGGTTTTACTCTGGCATCGTTTCTAAAACATAACTCAAAACTCGCTTAGCTCTTCCTCACTCATTTTTAAGGCAACTCATATTGAAATGGCAATAGCTATTAAATACTTTAAAAGTTAGCTGCTGTCACTAACTTAAACAGCTGCCGATTTATACGCATTCGAAGAAGTTTTGCTCTTGCTGGGCTATGCTTTATGCTTTGCCCAATCTCAGCTCGTTTCCTTTGTATTAACTTTGATATTGGTTATTAAATATTCATTTCATTTCATTTCATTCTATAGTTCTTTGTTCAATTAAGAGCGAATTAAAATTGTCAAATTTTAATTAAATATAATTTCGACTTGGGCAACGGTGCGTATGGAAATCGTAGCATTGCGCATACGCAGCGTTGTGCATCAAATTTAAATTTAAATTGAAAATATGCTTTGAGCTCTTTTAGCCTGCAAAAGGCAATTCGATATGAATATTATAAGAAAGTCTAATTGGAATCAATTAAATATCTAATTGGAAACAAATTGATTTAATATTAAAGCAGGAATTTCGTACATCATATGAAATAGCTGGCGTTTTTTCTAGCAGTGTAGCGTCGAGGAGCTTCTGCATTCTTGCCAAACTGAAAACTAATTAAAATAAACTGTCAAAGAGATTGAATAGACAAAGAAGAAAATTGGGAAATTGGGGAGGAGCTGAGCAAATGCAATCAATGCAGAACTTTACTTTTCGCTTAGCTACATATCACGGCGTGGCCGTGGCCGTGGCCATGGCCAGACAATGGCGGGCAATTAATTAATTGCCGGCATGTTGAATGAAGAGAAAGCCACGGCCATAAATTAATATGAAAAGCGCACGGCGCGGGGGCAAATCTGGGCGCTCGCCCAATATTTTATATTCATGTTTCGTGAAAAGCCGCGCGCTCGCGATTCGTGTCGCAAATAATGAGATGAAATGCGTGCCAGGATATATTAAAATATTAAAATAGCCGCAGAGTGGGCGGCCTCAAGGTGCAGAGAGTGTGAGTGAGGAGAGACGGAGAGTTGCGCCAAGGGTAACTAACAAATGGAACGCACAGCTGACAAATAGATGGACGCGACAGCCAAATAATTTATATTTCAATTTTTTGTGTCATTGTTAAATACCACGTGAATAGAGAAAGAGGGTATATGGGTGCGTGGGTGCTCTCGGTAGAGAATCGAACAGGTAGAGATTTAGCTTCTAGCTGAAGAGCATATTGAATACATGTCTTCTATCAATAGAAGTTTTCACCTAGATTTTCGGAAAGTTTTAGATTTTTTCTCAGTTCTATTTCTTACAGGGTATTTTCAGTCTTGTCTATACTCTTTTTAAATCTTTTCTTTTTTATTTTTTGGCGTGCTGAGTTGCTGTGTCTGCTCTTGAATTTATTGTGGCAAAAACAACAGCGGGGCGTGGCATGAACACAATTGCTAAATGGCAAAGTGACAGGCTCACGATTAGGAGGAGTAGGGGTTGAACGGAGTGTGAGGGAAAGGGGGGTGAGTGAAGAATGTAGGGAAGTAAGGGCAGTGGATGTGTAGGAGGTACAAGTTGTAGACGAGGTAGGGGATGTAGGAGATGAAGGGGATGTAGGCGAGGTGTGGGATGTAGGGGCATGTAGGGGATGTACGAGATGTAGACAAGGTAGAGTCTGTAGGAGATGTAAGGGATGTAGTAGATGTAGAGGAAGTAGGTGTATACCAAAGCAGGCACCGAGGGGTGTCGAAGCTGCGCAAGACATTGCCTAAGGCTAGTTTGTTTTTTTCTTACCGCAAAATGTGCTCAAGCAATTAATAATGCATATTAAAATGTAAAATGCTTTGACGGATGAGCGTAGAATGGAATTTATGATTACAATAATTTATAATACAAGAAAAAGATAATGGGCTCATATGTATGTAATGCTCACACTTTGGACAATGCCGAAATTGCTGCTAGAGAGAGAGAGAGATAGAGAGAGAGAGAGAGAGGGAAAGGGAGCCTAATACCCTAAGCTCAAGTCTAAGAACTACAATGGTTGATTAATTGATTTCGACTTTTGTAATTGCAATTTCCTCAGCTCTCAAAACCTCAGCTTACACACATCTGAAAGTCGAGTCTGTTTGAGGTTTCTCTTCTATCATTCTATGCATGCATTGGTTGACTTTGCTATCGATTGAATTGAATTGCTAAATGTACTTCTTTGGCAATTGTGCTGAGGTGGGCAGAGCGGGTGGGCAGGTTGCCGTTAAGATTATTAAGGTTAGTTTTGGGGTCCGGTTCCATTTGGAACTCCATTTGACAGCTGTGTTTGCCAGCTTTATTTCCCACGTGGTGCCGTTGCCGTTGCCGTTGCCTTTGCCGTTGCTGAGTCGACTCGAGTCGAATGTCGACTGCTACTTGATCCGCACCTCGTTGCCAGCCATAGCAGCTCCGTCTGGCTGCTAATGGGCAAAGTTAGGCGTTTCTTGGCAGCAGTCACGCGCCCATTTGCCAGGCCTCAGCGAATGCTGAACTGGCTTTTGAACTTGCACTTGGACTTGGACTTCAACTTGGACTTGGCCTACATCTCTCTTTCTCTCTTTTATATATATATTCTTTTTTTTGGACTCTTTCTGTATGGAGCTTCATAAATTTAATTGTCACGTACACACACATGTCTCACTCGCTCGCCCTCTCTCTCCTTCTCCCTCTGTGTGTGTGTGGGGCTGTCTTATAATACGTGTTTATAACTCTCGCCTGCTATTACGCCGCGTATGCGTTTATATGGATCAGCATTCTAAATGATGTATTTACTGCATAATTTCATCTATTTGTATGTGTGCCCAGGCACAGTTATACTCTGCTTTAAGTCAGTAACAGAGAGGGAGAGAGAGAGAGAGAGAGAGAAAGAGTATATTGGTTGTATGCAATGTTCGTCTCATAAGGCTTTATCGAAGGGAAAAGAGTATTTTGATTTTGGGCAATACTTGCTTTGCTGTCTATCCTTCCGTCCGTCCGTCCGTCCGATCGTTCGCCTGTGCGCCCGTCCGTCCGTCCGTTAGTCCATATGTCCGCCCGTCCGTCCGTCCATCCGTCCGTTAGTCCGTTAGTCCATATGTCCGCCCGTCCGTCCGTCTGTCTGTCCGTCCGATCGCGTGTCTGTCCGCCCGTTCGTTCGTCTTTCCGTCTGCTATCTACTCCATAAATATAGCTAAGACCACCTTTTGGGACGTGTCAAATAGAAATATAGTTATTTCAGCACTCTTCCATAGATCCCATAGATTTCATATTTCTTTCAATCTTTAAGTTTCAGCTTAAAAAACTTTCCTATGCCCATTTTCGTTTTCATTTTCGCTATTTTTTTTTTTTTTTTGCCATTCTCTGGTTAAAAGGGTATAAAAGCACAGTTAAAAACCATTTGCTGCACAAAGACATTGTTGTTGCACTTGTTGTGGGGCGTGCCTAGAGGCATGGCTGGAGCGTGGCTTGGCACAAAAGTGGACAGCAGCAAGGGGGGACAGCAGGACGGGGGCAGACGTCGCATATGCATGGGTATTATGCTAGCCGTGTGGCAGGCTACAAAAGTTTGCTTCATCATTTTTGTTGACAATGCATGCGTGCTGCACTTGTATGTGCACATCTCCCTCTCTCTCTGTGTGTGTGTGCGTATGATTTGCAGTGCGTGTCAGTTGCTGCCTTTTGGCACTGAAGTGCTGAATACAAATATGTCACGCAGTTCGTTCTCTAAGCAGCACTCGCACTCTCGAATGTGACACGCATCAAATCACTTTAGACGAGCGCACTTAACGCCTCTCCCAAAGCTCCGAGCACGCCTTCTACACCTCTGCATAACATGTCATGCCTCCCCAAGCCCCATCCCCCACATAACAACCTCTTCGCAAATGGGAATGCAATGAATTAAAGCTGCGACAAGGACAAACAATTAAGGAAAGAGGTAGGCAGACAATGCCAACTGAAGCTGAATGGAATTAACGAAGATTAATCACAGAACAACCAAAAACACGTTATTTTAACAAGAAGTAGAAGAGGAAGAAGAAGAAGAAGAAAAGTAAAAGAAGAAGAAGAAGAAGTGTTTGAATTTCGATAAAACCTGCTATGGCTGCAAATCACTCCACAAGTGGTTTGTGGCAGAAAGCAAGCATATGTTATCTAATTGAAAAAGTTTACAAGCTTTAAGATTAGTTAGTATATATTCGACGTAAGCCTGGACAATCTATATAAATGCAAATATATCTAGAAGTATCTGTACAACTGCCTTCAAGTGTTCTCAAAGCAGAGTTGCTAAGCAATCTCTAAGAAAAACTTGAGCTTTCAAAGTACATGAAAGCTTTTAGTGCAATAAAAGCTTTCTTTATGCAAATTTTAATAATTTATTTGTTACATTTATCTAGTAGAAGTTCTGCAGTTGGGCTGTGCTTGTCTCGGAGTTATCATTCAGGACTTCAGTTCTCAATAATGTGTGGAAGGAGAGGTATACCTAGATCAACTTCACTTGTGTCTCCCTGTGATCTACTAAAATTGCTTCATTTTTGGGATCTTTAAGGACAAATAACATAGACAATGGCTATAAATCCTGATCAGATACCTATACGCTTCATTGAACTTTCCCTTAACTGCTGCAATTAGCTCGGAAATCTTCTAGTATATTCAGTATCAGTCTACTTAGCAGTCAGAGTATAATCAGCAGATTTCGAAGCTATGCTCAGAGCTCGTAGGCAACAATTTCTACCTATCCGATATGAGCACATATTGCGACATTTAAAGTGTCACTTTAACGTTATCCGATATAAAACATTTAATTTTCATTCAATTTGTTTGATCTGAGCAGAGCAGCTTTGACAGTTCGCTTTTCTGTCGTGCTCTATTTACGCTCAAAGGGCAAACGATGCGCATTTCATATGGAATTGCATAATTAAAATCTACGGCAAATAAACGGCTCGGACAGAGTCTGTTTGATGAGGATTGGGGAGGGCAGGGGACTGGGACCGGGCCAATACGAAAAGTTTCGTAATAAATGCAGTTAATAAACTTTTGACCGTTCGTCCGTTCGGTTGGCATTGGTCAATATACATCCGAGGGTTATTAAAAAAGAGTGGAGCCAATGGAAAAGCGAAAGATTCTGAATGAGCAGAGCATATGTATACCCTGTAAAAGTGTAGATATGCAAAGGGCATAGATAGATATAGATGTAGATATAGATATAGATATAGATATAGATATAGATACAGATATAGATATAGATATATATATAGATATAGATATAGATATAGATATAGATATAGATATAGATATAGATATAGATATAGATATAGATATAGATATAGATATAGATATAGATATAGATATAGATATAGATATAGATATAGATATAGATATAGATATAGATATAGATATAGATATAGATATAGATATAGATATAGATATAGATATAGATATAGATATAGATATAGATATAGATATAGATATAGATATAGATATAGATATAGATATAGATATAGATATAGATATAGATAGAGATAGAGATAGAGATAGAGATAGAGATAGAGATAGAGATAGAGATAGAGATAGAGATAGAGATAGAGATAGAGATATAGATATAGATATAGATATAGATATAGATATAGATATAGATATAGATATAGATATAGATATAGATATAGATATAGATATAGATATAGATATAGATATAGATATAGATATAGATATAGATATAGATATAGATATAGATATAGATATAGATATAGATATAGATATAGATATAGATATAGATATAGATATAGATATAGATACAGATATAGATATAGATATATATATAGATATAGATATAGATATAGATATAGATATAGATATAGATATAGATATAGATATAGATATAGATATAGATATAGATATAGATATAGATATAGATATAGATACAGATATAGATATAGATATATATATAGATATAGATATAGATATAGATATAGATATAGATATAGATATAGATATAGATATAGATATAGATATAGATATAGATATAGATATAGATATAGATATAGATATAGATATAGATATAGATATAGATATAGATATAGATATAGATATAGATATAGATAGAGATAGAGATAGAGATAGAGATAGAGATAGAGATAGAGATATAGATATAGATATAGATATAGATATAGATATAGATATAGATATAGATATAGATATAGATATAGATATAGATATAGATATAGATATAGATATAGATATAGATATAGATATAGATATAGATATAGATATAGATATAGATATAGATATAGATATAGATATAGATATAGATATAGATATAGATATAGATATAGATATAGATATAGATATAGATATAGATATAGATATAGATATAGATATAGATATAGATATAGATATAGATATAGATATAGATATAGATATAGATATAGATATAGATAGAGATAGAGATAGAGATAGAGATAGAGATAGAGATAGAGATAGAGATAGAGATAGAGATAGAGATAGAGATAGAGATAGAGATAGAGATAGAGATATAGATATAGATATAGATATAGATATAGATATAGATATAGATATAGATATAGATATAGATATAGATATAGATATAGATATAGATATAGATATAGATATAGATATAGATATAGATATAGATATAGATATAGATATAGATATAGATATAGATATAGATATAGATATAGATATAGATATAGATATAGATATAGATATAGATATAGATATAGATATAGATATAGATATAGATATAGATATAGATATAGATATAGATATAGATATAGATATAGATATAGATATAGATATAGATATAGATATAGATATAGATATAGATATAGATATAGATATAGATATAGATATAGATATAGATATAGATAGATATATATATAGATATAGATATAGATAGATATATATATATCTATAAAGGTATATCTAGATTTTGAGGTGCTACAGGGTATACTTCGAGACTGAATTTCTAGATTTTAGAACCCTTTTTAATTAAATGCGCTCAATTCTATTCCGTTTTGTTTTGTTTTGTTTTTTTTTATTATTATTTTTGTCAAATATGAAAGGAAATAAAGTAAAATGAAAACTGAATTAAAAGTTTATGTCAGCGAAAAAATGGCGAATGCTATCTATGTCACGCGTGTGTGTGTGAGTGCGTGTGTGTGTGTAAGTGTATGTGTATGTGTGTGTGTGTGTGTTATACGAAATATGTTTGAACAACTTTATTGTGCAAAATGCCAAACATTCTTCAAGTTGTGGACTTGCAAGCGCTTTTCTATGTCTGCTCCATGCTCAGGCACTGCAAATATGTAGCTCGCTCTCTCTCTTCCCTCTCTCTGTTCCTCTCTCTCTCTCTATGTGTGTGTGGATTGCTAGGCGCGCAAATCTCATTTGAATTATAATGATGGCGCCGGCAGCTTTACACACAGACACACACAAGGATATTGTATTACAGCTGCTGTTGTCAAGGACTGCCAGATACCCTTTACTATCGATTTCTGCTATCGATTTTCGACTATTGTTCTCTATATAACTTTGTATTAACATGAAGCTGTCAGAGATTAGTTTTCTTCTTCGTTTTCTCCAACTTTAAATGTTCAGCTTTCATTCACATGTCAAAGTTGACAGCAACTTGAACAGCCTGCCAAATTTAATATGTTGTTATGTTTTAATTATAATGGGAAACACACTAGATTTGACAAGATGTTAAAGTCGCATTCTCTCCTTGCGAAATCTCTCGATGCATACTATGCAGAGCCCTAGCTTGTTGAGTGTGCAGGGTATGAGCTAAAAAAGACTATATGCGGCGCATATGTAAAGGGTAGGACCAGGGGAGAGGGAGAGTAAGAGAGAGAGGGTGTTTGTGTCAGGGTGCGGGGCCAAAGTGTTGCCTGCCTGCTTTGTAAGCCACATTTGGCCCTGGCACTGCGTTTTGCCAGCCAACGCTGCTGGGCACAATTTGGCTTTTACAACCAAACGGGAGAAATACACATATACATATATATATATATGTATATATATATATATATGAAAATAAAAAAGAGAGAAGAGGGGAGGGGTTACAAAATGTGACTACATACCTGAACAAGCTTGCGGCGGCAGTGGAAATATTAACGTCGTTGAGCTCTTGCGCCTGGCTACCGCACAGCCCAGAGATTGCGGCTTGAAGCTGCGCAGCTGTTGCATAAAATCCGAGCACTCCATTAGGGCAACGTCGGCGAAATGCAGATCGCACAGTATTTGGTTCTGTATTTACAAAAAAAAAAAAAGAGAAGAAAGACAGAGAATGAGTGAAAGAGTGGGAGAGTGACTAAGAGAGTTATGTGTGTAAATGATTTATATTATTTGTTGCTGTTGCCACATTGCGAGCTAAGCGAACTGCCAACGGAGCAGCTGGCAAAATATGCAACATGCTCGATACACTGTAGACATGTTGAATATGTGGAGTTTATCAGTTGGTATGTAGGTGTGTGTTCTACCCTTGACCTAACTCAATCTCTAAGGCTTTGCTGTCCTCTTACAAGAAGTCAAGTTAACAAACTAGTTTCGCATTATGAATAGTTAGAGCTAATCTACCAATGAGTTAATGAACAAGTAATATATTTCTAGGCATATAATAGATAACTGCTGAATATATACTATGCCTAGACTGTGCTACTCCTGAGATAGTCTATAGACTTGATAGAAATTCGATCTATGCACGTCTCATAGAAGAGAAGTCTTCAGCTCTTCGACAGCCAGTCAGAGCCACAAACAGTTTCGAGGCAAGCATTGAAGAGATTACCTTAGTGATAAGTCAGCTAAATTATAGCAAACATCGGCAAATGCTAACTCTAACAGTCAGCACAATGATGAGCAGCTGCTCGCCATGAATGGAAGCTAAAGCCAAAGACTGAGAGCCAAGCCCAGAATGCTTTCTATATGAAATATGTTTCTTCTATCAATATATCATCAAGCAAAAGTTGTTATTTTCTTCCCTTCTCTCTGCCTCTCTCTTTCTCTCTCTTCAACTTTCCCATTCCTTTGTCAACTTCCATTCAAGAAATTCTTTTTAAACAGTGTATTTAGCAGTCGGCTCTAGTTAATGGCAAATGCTGTCAGATTTTTTTGCTGTTTCTCTAAAGGCAGCTTTACTGCAACAACAACAACAACAATATAATTGACTTTATTAACAAACCCTGTGCATGTGTGTGTCTGTGTGTGTGTGGGAATACCAAATGAGAAATGAAAAGTAAATCAAATCGCATTTCACATTTCATGCGTAAATTGTTCAGTTAATGACCTGAACGCACAAAATATGAGCAAATGCATTCAAAATGAGCTTCGTGTATTGCCGCTGTGTGCGTGTGTGTTTGTGTGTGTGTGTTTGTGTGTGTGTGTATGTACATACCTTAAACCTTCTGGCACGTTTCTGGTTGGGCCCAGTCAAATTGAGGCCACACGAATTGCAGCGCAAACATTCCTCATGATAATGATTGTTATCATAAAGTGGCGATGGCTCTGCAAATATACAAATACAAACAAACATATGCATATTAGATATCGGAATACAACATTAAGGTAGTGATAACTCTATATATATATAACAGCAAACAAAGCTCACATATACATATGTTAACTTCAAGTATTATAGCTGCTTAGATTTTACATGTTTTTTGAGTACCAAATGTGTGCGTTAAAAGCTCTTCAAAGTCAAATGAACATGCATTTACAGTCATGTTCATATATATATATATGTATATATGCTCTAAATATATTGTAAAATTTTGTGTTTGAGTTTGGCAAATAGAATTTTGGTTTTTCAACAACTTAAATTGGCTACATAATCGCTTCGTAGACTTTAAGCTGTAAATTGAAATTTTGCTTTAAGCGGCTTATAATGGGTAAAAGTTAGGAAGTGCTCGACTAGCTAATACCTGTACAAGGTGAGAGCGTAAGCTAAAAACTATATGAGTATATATGAGTGTACTCATATGAAATCTATAAATGATAAAAATTTAAGATATTTATGCTCATATTATATATATGTATATGCAGCTGAACTAAGGCATCTATTCCTATATCTTTTCTGATTTGGAAAAGTAGCAAAAGTTGAACTTTGCATACTTTAAGCACAGCTATGTATATATGAAATTTGAAGATATAAAAATGCTTAGAAAATATGCGACTTATGTTCAAATAAGTAAAATTCGATATCGATATTTATCGACTTTCATCGATAGCTAACAATTTTGATCGATGTTGTATAGTTATCGTTTATCAAACAATATGTGTGTGGTCTGCTTGAATAAGGGAAATTTGCTATCTATTTTTATTAATTTTATGTCGATATCGATGATAATCGAAGCTTGTGTGGTTATCGATAATATTAGATAAGCTTGAATTGAGGAAGTGATGTGGTAGAACCTAGGTATAAAATCTTTAGCTCTTATATTTATATGAAAAGATAGACAGACAAATAATTGAAGAGGATTGCAAAGACTCAAAAACTGATGCTATATATACATATATATATATATATATAAATATATATATATATATATAAATATATATATATATATATGACTACTTCACTTCCAATAGCTCCATATGTATTTGATCTAATTGTGTAATGCTTAAAAACAAATTAGTTGGCTTTGCAGTCACATTTGTGTGCGACAGTTTAATTGAAATTGGGATAATGTCCTGCATTAGATGACCACGGAATGCAAATCAATTCAGCCAACTGTTGCCAGAGCACACACATCAAGAGAGAAAGAAAGAGAGAGAGACAGAGAGAGAGAAAGAGAACAAGCACAGTAAAGTGCACATTTGTGGGCGTGGCCGGTTAGCTAGTTGGGTAGGCGGTATATGTGGTCTCAGGCTACAACACGCTCATTAATTTGCATAACTGCTGTGCCCATGCAGAAGGCAACAAGGACATGAACAACAGCTTCAACTAGGAGCAGCCAAAGGACGAGGAGAAAGCAGCGGAAAGGGAGCTGGCAGCTGGCAGCTGGGAGCTAAGGCAGCAACCGTTGTCAGTTTGCTGAGCGAGTCAATTACAAGCGGAAATGAGTTTCTAATACAAGCAAATTGATGCCGCACAGACCAATCTACACACACACACACACACTTACACACACACACATACACACACACGCGCGCTGGCAAAAGCGCAAAAATTTGCTTGTTGAGTTGATGAATGGCTGTTTGATGGCCAAACGGGTTGACTACGCTTGACAAGGGACGCTTGTTGCCAGTGTCATAGCAATCAAGTAGCTATACATATATATATATATATATATATATATATATATAATAATAATAATAATAAGCGCACACACGCACACATAGACACACACACATGGACACGCTCGACACCCGGAAATCATAATTAAATGAATCAGGCAAGTGGAAACACATTATGAATATGCGCAAAAAAACATGCAAAAGACTCAAAAGGCTAAAGAGTTAAGACCACGCCCACTTGTAGCACTGTGGCACCTAGAGAAATTGTATATATGTATATATAGACTTTATAGACTGAGCACAGCTCAATCAAGCCAAGTTCTTGTCTAGTTTTTAAGCTTCTGCTTTAAGTTTAGTCTAAAGTTCAGTTATATAAAGCCAAAGTTTTAGATTTGGCAGAGTAAATTATGCCCAGGAGTGTGCAATACAGCAAAACTCTGCAAACTTTAAATAGTTTTGCATAGTTACTACACTTTTTGGCTATACTTAGAGCATGCCTTGGTACGAGTTGCCTTTAGCTTGTGTCAAAATATCTTAAGGTAGTCGAATACTGTTAGTAATTTATCTATAACTAATTGCAGCTAAGTTCTATTTAGACAACAATTTATATATAAATGGATTTAGTCTCATGAAGTGCATAAAGAAGTGGATAATATAGCTTAGCGCTAGTTAAAAATATATTATAATATTTTTTAATATATTTAATTTTATTTATTTTATATTAATTTCATATTTTTTTATTGCTTCAACTATATCTCTATTTAAAGTAAAATGATTTATTATTTTAAAATTTTTTTCTTTGAACTAAACATCAAAATATTTAAATGTGGCATACAGTGCGTATGCGTTATATTTCAACTTTATATAAAAACAAATTTAAATTCTAATAATATATTCATTTATATATGCAAATTTTTGTATTTAAGTTTTTTCAAAATTTAATAAGCTCTAAAAAAATATAATGAATACAATGAAGTAGGTTTTAGTCGGATGTGCTCGACTAGCGAATACCTGCAATAATTTGTGTCAGGCATCTATACAGTAAAGTTGCCTACTTTTTGGTAGAGAGTAAGAAATTTGATGAGTCTACTGCCTAAAATGGGTAATATATGCTCAAATAACAAAAACTTATTATCTATTTAAATAGATTTTTATCGAGTTATTATCGATTTTTTATCGATTTCAGGGAAAGAGACAAAGTTATTGATATTTAACAAATTAGAGCTAGAAGAATTCAAATCCGAAGTCTACAGCACTTACACAGTCAAACAGACCCACAAACAATTCTAGTTCGAATCAAGCATTGATACAGATCAAGCATATATTTATATATATGCACAAATATACTTCATAGTCTGAACTATGCCCACATCTATTTCAATGCATTCAATGGCTTAAAATAGCTCAATAATTGAAAATTTTGCATTTGTTGTGCATTGTTGTTAGCCCTTGGCTAATTGTGATGTTAATTTTATGCTTATTAAGCAATTTTTGTTTCAATTGTTTCTCGTTGAATATGAATTAGAATATAATTGCATAGTTTTTGGCAATTGTGCCTGAGGTGAATTGCCGTTGCCGTTGCTGTTGCTGTTATACATTGCGTATGCTTAATTTTAGTGCTTTGTTGGATGCAAAAGGAATTTATGTAATAAATGTACGAAATGTGTGTTGCAGCAAAGAGAGATCGAGGGGGAGAGAATTTGTGTGAGAGAGAGAGAGAGAGAGAGAGTGCAGTAAATTGCATTGTCAAGTGCAAGGCAGTTTGCCTTTGGCAATATAAATGCATATATAGCTGTAAAAATGCATATATGTATATAGTTAAATGTCACAAATTGCAAAATCTGAAACAGAAAAGAGACCAAAGACGAGAGAGAGAGAGGGAGAGGTAGAGTGAGCAGGACAGCAAACAATATGTAGACCACAATAAGGTTCGAATCATTTATGCCATCTGTGGGTTATTTCTATACCCTAAACTCATTGAAAATTGTAAAACAGGGTATATTGTTTTGCCTCAAACTTGTGTAACAGGCAGCAGAGGGCGTGGTTGTTAGCCCAAATTATATGTATACCTAATCAGCATCAATAGATGAGTTGATCTGGCATCGTTCGTCTGTCTGTGCGCAGAAAGTAGTTAAGAGAGCTAGGGATTTGTTTAAAGTTATCGATAACTTTTGCAGTTTGCATGAAATCGATTAATATTGCCTTGTTGCTGGCTGTTCGTAGTAAAGGAGCAAATGGTTTAATATATAACTTTCTTTATATCGATTTTGCTACTCAAATTTGGTATCGATAACTTTTGTAATTGCTATGAAATCGATTATTTTCAATATAAAATTTGTACTATCTGATTTTCCGAACACAAATTACGCCAAAATAAATAGAAATCTTGAGTAATTGTCTCTTAGTCAGGGTATTCACTAGTCGTGCACTCCCCACTAATACACTTTTACTTGTTTCTATTTTTTTTTGTTTTTTTTCTATGTTGGTTTTTTTTTTGTTTTTTTTTTTTTTAGCTTCTGTTGTGTGGCCCTCTTTGTGGCCAGCTTGCAGTGATTGCTTTTGACTTTCATTGGATGGCTTTTTGATTGGGGCACATCGTTTGAGGACCCTTATCTTTTATCTATGCGCCAAGCAATAACAAAACGCTGAAGCCTGGTCAAAGCAGCTTTTGAGTGCAAGCGAAAACAATATGCAGTTCACGACCAAAATGAAAAATCAAAATCTCATTCCCTATTTGCATTGTTCCATATTCGCGCTCGCAAATGTTGCAAATTGTAATATTCGATGGAGTTAGCGGGGATTTGGGAGTATGCTAGAGAAACTATCTACATGTATCTTATGTAGTATTATCTAGTTTAAGCAGCTTAGTTTGGCTTTAGCTTGGTCTAAACTAAGCGAATTCGAAAGCTGCAAAGCTGAGATCTTTGCACGCTGAAAATTTTAAGGGCAAGGGGTACTACTACTAATGATATCACTGAAAATACTAAGGACATTAATGGTATAGGGGCTCTATAAGAGCTATATAATAACTCTAACTGTAAACTATCTGAAGGTTCAAAAATTGGTATGTGGTTGAGTGATTGTAAAATAAATAGAATTATTTCCTCTATAGCCTCCCAACACATTTCTTTTCCAACTTAGCAGTAAATTAGCCCAATTGAACTCAGGATCTAGTAGACTAAAAGTTCTGAAAATCAGTATCTAGCTAAACATAAGCAAGTTAAATAAAATATTTCTGCTCAAGCTGCGCTATAAGTTGTTTTCCATCGTACTCCTTGACTAAACTAACTGAACTCGGCAACTAAAGGACTTGCAACTCTGAAAATTTCACAAGTGGATAAGTTTAGCAAAATAACTAAAGCACTTTTCAGATATTGCCCTTCACTAAGCAGTAAATTAACCTCAATGGAACTCAGTATCTAATCGACTGGAAGTTCTGAAAATTCGTATGTGGATAAGAGTTAGCAAAGTAAATAGAATATTTCGTAAGCTGTCTTTCCTGGAATCATCTAACTCAACCGATTGAACTCGAGATCTGACAGACTTGAAGCTCTGAAATTAGATATGCAGATGAGTGTTTGGCAAAATAAATAGAATATTTCAAACATATATCGCAGACGCAGACGCAGAAACTCATGAATGCAAATTATGTTCGCAATGGTGCAAGCACACACATAATCGCATCACAAATACATGAGTTATTCAGGCGAGGCAGAGGCACTGGGACAGGCACTGGGACAGGCACTGAGACTGGCACTGGCTAAAGACTTTTATTTATTCATGAAACAAATTTGCTAATTGAAAACCAACCAAGAATTTTGTAGACTTACAAACCCACACACACACACACACACACAGAGAGAGAGACAGACCCCGACAGCTTTTTTGGCAACAATCTGAACTTTTCGACTCGCTTTTATGACAAGCCAGAAAATGGAAACTTTTGCAGCTGCAATTTGCAGTTTGGCTGCGGGTTGAGCGAGCGACATTTAAATATAAATTCATGACTTTGATAAATTACCAACTAATGGCCGGGAAGAATGCGAAACTTCTGCTGCTGCTGTTGCTGCTGCTGCTGCTGCTGCTTCTTCTTATAGTGTTTGTCTGTGTGTGTCTGTGTGTGTGTGGCTCAGCTTGAGCGTTGCAAATTAGGCGTGCAGCCGTTAAAGTGACGCGGGCTTCGAGCCCGTGACCTTTTCGAACTCTTCTTAACCATTGTCGAATGATTTTCGCTACGTTTTTATACCCAGCACCCATCGAAAATGAGAAATCAGGGTATATGGGTTTTGTGAAAATGTATGCCACAGGCAGAAACAGGTGTGACAGAGCCCATAAGGTATATATTCTTCATCAGAATGACGAGCTGAGTAGGTCGCGATCTCGAAAATTACAAAAGCTAGGGATCTGAAATTTTTAATGTATACTCTTGCTTATGGTACGCAGTAAGAGTTTATCTCTTTTTTTTCGATAACTTATCCCATTTCCGTATTATCGATTAAAATCAATAGTTGGGCTTCCTTTTTATACCCTGAACCCATTGAAAATGAGAAATCAAGGTATACTGGTTTTGTGAAAATGTATGTAACAAGCAGACGCTGGCGTGACAGACGTCATAAAGTATCAGATCCGATAATGATCAGTATGACGACCTGAGTCGGTCCCGATCTCATAAACTACAAAAGCTAGGGATCTGAAATTTTAAATATATACTCTTGCGTATGGTACGCAGTATTATCGATTAAAATCGATAATATTACTTCCTTTTTTAAGCGTTGTATGCCGTAAGAGCTAGAGACTTAAGATTTAATTTTCATACTTTGGTAATTCAGGTTCAGGGTATCTCCTAGTCGAGCAGTCTTACTTTTTTTTCTGCTGCTGCTTCTTATTATAATATTTTTGTTCTGACTTTGGGCAAAACAATGGCTGCCTAATGGCTCGTGACTGGCAGGCAACTCAGGGCAGAGTAGGGCAAGTTGAAGGGGGCGTGGCGCGTGGCTGACAATGCCAGCAGACTGTGACTGCAATGAATTGCATATTGCGAGCTTAGCCCTGGCTACCCTTAACCCAGCCCCTCTCTTCCCCTCCCTCATTTCCTTTCACTTCTCAACTCTCAACGACAGCAATTTGTTTAGTGCACAAAGATTGCAAATAAGTAGCTGCAGCCGAAAGGAGGGTGAGTGGGTGCTTGGGGGTGTAAGGGCGTGTCAGCGCAGCCCTTCAGCCTAATTGAGCGCAAATAATTTGAAATCTGACAAAAGCCTTGAAATTCCACTCAACGAACAAAGTCGCACAGCGCGACATTCCCTCAACAAAAGAGCCAAATCGGAGATTAGTGAATTTCAATTGAATTCAATTTCTATAAATTGTTTGTCAAATGAAACTTAAGCAGCTCATAATAGGCATTGCAATGCACAAATAATTAAATTTGTATATATATACTTTTAAGCTTCTATATATATATATATATATATATATATTTAATCTCTCTTAATTGGAGGCAAAGCCTTTAAAGTTCTGCATAAGAATTGCCAAATTAATTTGTGTTGCATCAAAAAGAGCAAAGTCAAAGGCTTTGATTTTGAAAGGCTAAAGGCTAAAATAGTTTATGTATTTTTATACTTATTGTATGTATTAAATAAGTTTTAATTAAGGCTTAACAAATCAAAGTCAAATGTCAGCTAAAGCTGTGCTAATTGCCTTTGTGTAAATTGAAACCCCGAATGTAATCTCTGACCAAGCAAGATTGATACTATTTAGATTATAAATATGTTGAAAGTTATTTAAGTTATCGTTAAAATGCAACTGTTTAAATATTTATTAAGATTTGCCATTTATTTATAAATTATCTAATATTGACTGAGGTTGACTTGCTCCATAAAGCTAAAAGCCACAATCTTTCCTTGTAGCAACTCGCAAGATTTAACAAAAATGAATGCATATATCTAAACAATACATGTTACTATTATATTATATAATAAAAATTTGGCAATCCAGCTAGCTCACAGCAAGCGCATATCCATTACACTCAACAAGTTAAACACTTTGAAGCAGCTTGCAGCTATTGCTGGAGCTCTTGTTCCACATATTGCACACATATTGAGCGGCTTCTATGAAATTGCAGCTTACACATGAAGTGCTGGCCAAGCAGTTATAATAGCTTTAAAATAAAATGAAAAATAATTGAATAAATCAAACCATTTTTGTTTCATTACAGTTTGCCTTGCTCGAGCTGTTATTGGGTCAAGCTGCCTAAACTTCAAATCAAAGCAAAATTTATGAAATATTTTGCATTTTCCATTCGAGTTAGTCTAAATTGCAGTTGTTGTTAAGTCTTGCTTAACTCATAAGCCGAACATGTATTACATAACTTTTATAACTCAATTTCAACAACAAATTGAAATTGTTTTAGCAACTAAAGTAACCTGAACTCGACCGGGGCCAAATGAGTTTCAAGAGCTTTTGCACTTCGCCTGTCAGGCTCTAATCAGTTTTTTGCTGTTGTTGCAACGTCATCAGCTGAGGCATATGCCTGAGCTTAATGTGGCTGACAGCGTTGGTAATTAGCTGCCTGTCAGATCGTGATTATAGCAAAAGGTTTTCCAGCTCAAGCTGGGGCTTGAGTCGAGCTGGCTTGGAGTTGAAGCGGAGGCATTTCTTGATTAGACTCTTTGCTCATATAATTATACAAATTGCCACAAACACACACACACACATAGGCAAACACACACATACACACACACACACACATACACACACACACCAACACACACACACACACACACCAACACACACACATATAGAGAGCGAGTGCAAGCAAGTGCATGGCCAAGTCAATCTCTCGTCATTTGTCTGCTCACTTTAACACAAGCCCAAGTCCAAGAGGAGGCGTTACTCTGTCGCATGGGCGTGGCACGTGCGTACTTTTCATATGTTGTTTTGGGGTCAAGTGGGGCGGGAGCTGAGCCGAAACGGCGTCATTGTTCCAGGCGCCGTCGGCCAATGTCTGTGACGGCATTTGGGTCACTTCACTTCACTTTTTAATTAATTTGTAAATGGGCCACGAAGGGGGTCGTTAGGTGGGCGGCTGGATCAACCAGCCCGGCACGGTTCACATAGCAGACGCATTGATAAGCGCGACGCACTGCAAAATCATAAAACACACACAAACACACACAGACACACTCCAGCACACACACAGTCAGGCAGACAGCATTGCGCACATGTCTTAACGACATGTTTTTGCGTCTCGCCAAAAAGTATGCAACATAAATTCCATTGGCCACGCCCACTCGGCACGTAAACGCCCCGCGGCATAATGCGCCTCTTAATGGAATTAACGTGCGTAAAAATGTTGCGTCTGCTTTTAGACCAGAAAAGAGTCCTGGCCCCTCCGACCTTCATGCCCCTCACATGTGGCAGGCAGAGAGCAGAGCAAGTAAGCATGTAATCGGGTGTAAGCGACTGCTTGATACTTGTTCATGCTTAAAAAATTGTTCAAATTTTTTATGAAAATTGATGTTCATTGATTTGCTAGAACTGTTTTTGTATACGCGTAAGGTTCTATAGAGATATATGAGACTCCTCTAGAAAGAGGAGTTTAACTTGCTGATTCCAGCTATATGATTAGCAGAGTAAGAGAGTAAGTATAGAGTATAAACCACTAATTGGCCCATCCACATATATAATCTAAACATATCTTTTCAGAGGAATCTCGTGCATACCTAATCTCAGATAGAAAACTTAAAACCTATATAGCCCATATCCGAATATGAGCGGGTATGAAAAGAAGTCGTCGCCTCGTTATTATACCCTGAACCCATTGAAAATGGGAAATCAGGGTATAATGTTTTTGTGAAAAGTATGTAACAGGCAGAAGGAGACATCGCAGACCCCATAAAGTATATATATTCTTGATCAGCTCGATGAGCTGAGTTGAAATAGCCCTGTCCGTCTGTCCGTCCGTCCGTCCGTCCGTCCGTCCGTCCGTCCGTCCGTCCGTCCGTCCGTCCGTCCGTCCGTATGAACGCAGCGATCTCGTAAACCACAAAAGCTAGATATCTGAAATTTTCAGAGAATACTCGTCTAATACCCTACGCAGTACGAGTTTTTTTTAGATTTTCGATAACTCATCCCGTTTCCTTATTATCGATAAAAATCGATAACTTTTCTTCGGTTTAGCATACCGTAAGAGCTAGAGACTCCAAATTCACTGTGTAGATCCGTGTAATGAATGCGGACATTATGTCATTTTTGGATTTTGGATGCCACGCCCCCGTCGCCCCCAATTTGAAAAATTCGTATTTCAAATACTAGAGACTTGTGCTTTGGCAAATACACACATATGAATGACATAATTACGCTGTGCAAGTTTGATTAAGAAAGTCCATCCACAAAAAAAGTTATTAAACATTTAATTTCCCATACAATAGGTATATTGTAGCCCGAGCGCAGTCGCTGCGTCAACTGCGCAGTCAGCAGAGCGCGTGCTTATGCGTGCGTGCGTATGCATGTGTATGTGTGTGTGTGCGTTGCTCGCAATATTTGTATATGTAAAATAAGAATATAATGTTGGGAAGATTGGCACTTCGCAGGGTTCAGGGTATCTCGTAGTCGAGCCGTCTCGACTAGAGCACTCTTACTTGTTTTTTTTCGAGTTGTGATTAATTTTTATTTATATTTTTTTTATGCCCATTTGGGTCGAGTCGAGTCGAGTCGAGTCGAGTCTAGTCGAGCAAAAGCGTAACGAATTTGATTTATAAACATGCAACAATTCGTGTGCCACTTGTTGCGTGTGGCAAGTAAGTATGTGTGAAGAGAGAGAGAGAGAGCGAGAGAGTGAAGGAGGGAGAGAGAGATACAGAGAGTGGAGAGAGACAAATAGTGAGAGAGAGAGAGTGAGTGAGAGAGAGAGCGAGAGAGAGAGTGAAAGAGATATAGAGAGTGGAGAGAGAGTGACAGAGAGAGAGAGGGGGGAGAGAAAGAGAGAGAGAGGGAGATAGAGAGAAAGAGAGAGAGATAGAAAGAGAGAAAGACAGAAAGAGAAAGAGAGAGAGAGAGAGAGAGAAAGAGAGAGAGGGGGGAGAGAAAGGGAGAAAGAGAGAGAGAGGGGGAAGAGAAAGGAAGAAAGAGAGAGAGAGGGAGAGAGAGAGCGAGAGAGAGAGAGGGAGAGAGCAACTGCTAGTCTTCAGTATTTCTATAATTTCTATGTAGCTAAGTCCCTATTTGAAGACCATCAAAGTTATAAGTTATAGGGAATGTATACTACGACTGTGAACACATTCATTTTGCATACCCAAAGCAATTTTAATTTTCTGAAATTTCTGCTTTTGCCTAGACACACATTTGGATGTCTTAAGCCAGAGCTGCATGATATCTCATAGTCAGGCACTGCCAACTGGAACATCTTTACTTGCTTTGCTTTAATTTCCAATTTCTAGTCAAAAGATTTGCAAACATTTAACAAAATCTATAGAGATATGGTCTAATTGCCAAGGGGCACTCACCGCGAGAGAGAGAAAGAAAGTATTCTCTGGGCAATATGTATATATATATATATATATATACAACATATAAATATATATTTCTACCCTTTTGTTACGGCTATTTACATAAAAAGTTTTTGGATATGTTGCGAGCTTTACGCTCGGTAGTGTGAGGCATATGTGAAATTGAGCTGCGAGGCGGCCACAAAGGGCGAGAGAAAAAAACGAGAGAAAAATCAGCAACCAAAGTGCAACAAAAGTTAATTCAGTTTTCAAATGGTTTCTTCTTCTGCTTCTTCTTCTTCTGTTTTTTTTCTGTCTTAAATATAGAAAACACCCACACACACACACGGTGTGAAAATCTTGTGTTTGCGTGCCGAAACGAAAAGCGAAAAACTTTTTTATACAAAAGCAAAAAAAAAAAAGTTTTTTGTTTTGTGGCAGCTCTGCTTTGGCTGCATTTCAAATACCCTGTAAATGTAGAAATCTCCTTGAAATGTTCATAATTTACAGGCTATCTTGTGCATAGCATAGTCCTAACTATTATGCAAATTACATTTGCTTTGCTTATAATAACAAATAAAATACGAATTTGTTTAGAATTCCCAAAAGGTTTAAGCAAACGACTAAAACTTAACTCGAAACGAAGTATAAATTTGCATGATACGGCATAAAAATGAGGTATATGAGGTATATATCTATTATAAATATATGTATGGGGCATGACATAGCAGAAAAACTCGGCATTGTTATAATTCCCAAAAGGTTTTAGCAGAAGCAATAAGAAAATGAAATGAGATGAATTTGAATTTGAATTCATTTAAGTCAAGCTGACTTTTACAGGGTATCTACATAAGTTATTCAGCTAGTTGTGCGTGTGTGTGTGTGTGTGTGTGTGAGCTGTCATTGTCGATTTGCGTGCACACAGTATTAGCAGCACTGTCATCGCCGGTCAACGTACCCCGTGTACCATGCTGTTTGGGCGTTAGAAGTTTAGAAGCTTTGCATTTCAGAAAGGTGAGTCAGCTGCCACAGCACAGATAGAGATAGAGAGAGAGAGAGAGAGAGTGAGTGAGTGAGAGAGGGAGAGTGAGAGACAAGTCAGCAAACAGGAAATCGTTGGGTTATGGTTGTGGGGTAGCCGGGCGCTGTCTACGACATCGAATGCCTGACAATCTTTGCTCATTCACTCACATCCTTGCGCTCAACTTCGTCCTCGTCCTCGCTCAATCAATGTCAGCTATGCGACCCGCCTCCCGCCTCCCGCCTCCCGCCCTCCTTCAGCTTCTGCTCTAGCTCCAGCTTCATCATTCTAGTAAAACTTTCGCCTCGCTCGGCTTTGCCTTTGATGCTCAACGTCCCACTGTCCATTCGTCCTTTCGTCCGTTCGTCCGTTCGTCCGTCTGCTTGTCTGTCTGCCTGTCTGTGGTCATGCTCCTGCAGCTGCCATCCTGTAGACCTTGTCCTCGCCTTGTCGCGTCGTTGTTGTAGTTAAATCATTCGGAATTTTATTGAGTAAACTGTTTTGTAATTATTTTCATCTGCTGCTGCTGCTGCTGCTGCCACGTCATGCAAGGACCCACTGCCACACTCTCGCCCTGCCCCCTCTGCATCCTCTTCCACTTCGTTATTCCTGTCCCACTCTCCATGTCTTTTGGCTGCTCCAATTAGCAAAGCATCAACATGTTACGGTCCTTGGTTTGCCACTTGTTATTTTTTTTCCCTCTTCTCCTATATTTTTTTGCTTAACTCATTTGCTGTGGCAGAGATTTTTGTTTGCTTGCTGAGCTAGAAAGTAGCGGTGGTCAGTGGTGCGGTGGTGCGGTGAGACGGATGTCCCTTGGCTGGCTGTAAGTTGTGATTGAGGTTTTCGGATTTGTTGAAATTTTGTGGCATTGCATATCAAAATGTTGGACAAGTCACGAAACGTCTCTTGTATTCCAACTAGAGCACAATTAGATTTTCGTTCTATGAATTTTGTATGTGGCACTTAAAGCTAAGGCATAGATGTGCCACACATGAGAGCAATCATCTAGTATGGGACTGAGTTGTGGTAACTGCGACAGTAAATCTCAAGCCTCAGGCTGTCTTCTGTCTAAAGTGGACATAGAGGTGATCTCTGCTTCAGTAGAGCTATCAAGCTAATATGATCCATTATTGGGAATAAGCTGAATAGAGCCAAAGATTGGCTTCAGTCTAAAGTGATTATGGAGCTTAAGTGTGATTAAGGAAAGATCCAAGAGTATGGAAAAAGGATGTGGAATATATGCTCAATGTCAATTTAGACTCTGTTCTCATTGACTGTAGACGTTGATTTATGTTTTAAAAGACCAGGAAACATTTGACATATTACATATGACATATGACGTATGAAACATGACACATGACACACGACACATGACATATGCCATATCATAAGTTATAAGATATATTATGCATCATATATGATATTATGTATCATATATGATATATGATATATGATATATGATATATGATATATGATATATGATATATGATATATGATATATGATATATGATATATGATATATGATATATGATATATGATATATGATATATGATATATGATATATGATATATGATGTATGATGTATGATGTATGATGTATGATGTATGATGTATGATGTATGATGTATGATGTATGATGTATGATGTATGATAATGGTATGGGACTCATCTATATTCAGCTCAAGATCTTTAATTAGAGCAACATAAATTGATTCCTTAAGCAAAGCACGTTAAAGTCTTTTGCCAGCAGCTAAAGCTAATCCTCTATACATACATATATATAGTATATCTGTAATACATACTGATATGAATGTATGGCTCACAACTTGGAACTTAATTAAATTCTTAACGTTTGCCAAATAACAACAAAAAAAGTAGAAGCAGAAGAAGAAGAGGACGAGGGCAGAGCAAAAAAGTAAGCGAAGTAGACGACTAACAACAGGCTAGCCAAAATGAAAGCAATAACTTCAAACTTCAACACCAACAGGGCTAACACACTCACACACACACACTCACACACACTCACACACACACACGCACACACACGTCGCACATGTCATTTAAGTTTTATACGCTTTTACCGTCTAATGGGTCAGGTGATTTTCTATTGTCGTCGCCTACTGCTTGCTCTGCGTCTTGCTGCTGGACTCTCTGCATGTTTAAGCCAAATTACTAAAATATATAAACACACACACATACACACACACACACACACATAATGACTGACTCTTTATCTCCCCTCCCCTCCTCTCCCTCTCTCTATTCGTTTGCTTTGTTGAAGCTGCTTTTCCTTTCTATTTTTTTTTTTATTTGTTTGCATTGCCCGCGTGTGTGTGTGTGTGTGTGTGCGTGTGTGTGGGTGCGCCTTGGCCGTGCGTGTGTGTTTATTTTTTTTCGTGTTTTAATGAATCTGTGTACGGTCAGCTCAGCCATTCTATTTGTAAATGCTGTTAATTGAGCTAAAGCTAAACGCTATGTCTTCGCCTCGTCTTACGCCCTGGCTAGCCACGACCCGACCCTACCAACTCCACCTGGTTGGCCCTTTGTGGTGGCAAAGCAGCTGATAGGTTGCTTCCAATTAGTGAGTGTTGGCAGCGCTTGAGGTTTTCCAAACTGTAATACTAAACTTATGGAATAGCTCTGATGATGTCTGATGAAATGGCAAGCCCTATTGAATATGATAATAGCCGATTGTTATCGATAACTTGAACTACTGTTGAAATATAGTTATCGAAAGTTGTATTACTCTTTAGTGGTCAGTCCATAATTGGGAGCTATGTTTTAGATCCGAACCCAAGATTTCGCTATATCTTTAAGAACACAAATTTGTTTGACTATTGACTTATACCCAAGGCAGTTCGAGTCGCGAACTGAATTGTGTTAAAGGTTATTTGTGCGTAGGTTATTCTGTTTTCGTGTACGAAAACATGGTCAAAGGGGCAATTGGGGTCACACGAACACACACACACACACACAGAGATACAGACGAGCGCACATAAATAATGCGAATGGGCGCAGTCCAATTGCCACGAAACTAAAATACTGTCTCAATAAATGTAATAATACAAATAATAATAAAAATATTATTATTATTATTATTATTATTACTATTGTTATTATGACTATGGCGCCGGCCTCTTGCCTGATTCTCAGTTTATGTGTTTTTTTTCTTCATTTATTGTTTGCGCTCTTCGTTGTTGTTGTTGCGACACTTTCTCCAACTGCTGTCCGGCTGTCAAATATTTCAAGAAATGACAGCTGTTAATGGCATTATACATCTCGCCAAGGGCGTGAGCGAGCGGCACAGAGTGCGAGGGGAGGAAGGAGCATATCAGGTGAGTTGCTCGACTGAGTCGACTGCTAAGTGCTGGCGATAGCTGCTGGAGGCAAGAGAAACAGCAAATCGAAATGAAAAGGTGGACGAAACATGACAGGCAACACAAGTGGAATTGTTGAGAAGCGAGGAGAGGGGGAGGAGAGAGGGAGGGAAGAGAGAAGAAGAGGGGAGAGTATAGGATGCAAGAGAAGAGAAGCGAAGAGAGAGGGAAGGAAGAGAAGAGAAGAACACTGAAGGGCCGCAAAGAAGAGGAGAGAAAAGAAGATAACAGGAGAGAAGACAAGAAAGAAGAAGAGAAGAGTGGAGGAAGGAAATTGAAGACGAGAGAAGAGAATAGCAGAGCAGAGAAGAGAAAGAAGAGATAACAGAAGAAGATAGAAGAGAAGAGAGTAGAGTGAAGAAAATCATGAAGAGAATAGAACGAAAGATAAGAAAGTGAAAGGAAGAAGAGAAGCACAAAAATAAGGTGAGTGTCGAGCAGTAAAGTCGAGTGGCAACAGCTAGCCGTTAGCTGTAGCCGAGCGAGCTTTCTTTAGATTGATGGCATCGATGGCTTTCGCTTGGCTTGGGCAGCGGCGCCGCTGTTGTTTATGGCCAGGCCTTGCTTGAGAGCTTGGCCCGAAATGGCAGCCATAACAATTTGCGTTTTATGATGGCCGAAGAAAACTGTTGCAGATTTTTGAGGATTGCGGCAGCAGCGGTGGAGCAACAGCAGCTGCTGTTAATCTTGCAACATTTGGCCGAAACGAGCTGCGTTATGAGTGCGACTCAATGCGAATTGCCATTTGGGCATCCACTGGAGTAGCCAATCAATCAGTTAGTCAACTAAACTCGTTAGGCAAACAATCAATTACGCGTCTGCGACTGTTTCAACTGGCAATTACTCTATGCGATATATACGATATATTTTCCTTTTATTGTTATAGCCGAGAGCTAAGAAGCGAACTCATTAAGCAGCCTAATCTAATATACATTGAGTCTGTAAGTGGCGGCAGCTGGCACTAATCAATCAGTTTCGTTTTTCGATTGACTGCCAAGGGCAGAGATATGAGTGAGGTCAGTTCATCATGTCTAAGCGAGCGTATTTTAGTCAATCAATTGATTGATTGAATGTAGTCTAATTTGACTTAAGAATATATATTTTTTGTGTTTTATGTCAAACTTCCACTTCAATTCTATAAACAAAATCTGATTATGTATACAACTAGTAAGAGTTGCTCAAGGAAGTTTAGAGATATATTATCAATCAATCACGTATCAATCATTGCTCACTTAAGACAGCACATATAAGCTCTTATTAGCCATCATTCAAGTAAGTACTTAGCTGTAAGGTCACTCCATCAATCAATCAGTCAATCAACAAGCGAATAATTAGAAGTCAATCACATCAATTGTTTCTTTCTTTAGGCACTTAGTCAATCAATCAGTCAATGTGGATCAACATGACATCCATCAATCTCACCTCACTTTAGGCAGCAATGAAACATAATCATCAATCAATCCCGCCGAATCAAGCAAGTTGTTAGTTTTTAAGTCATTCTAGCTACACTCATCAATCAATCAATCAGTCAGTAATCAACAAATTAAGGTCAATCACAGCAGTTATCATAATCTGTGCACATGCTTCCACAGTCAATCGAGTCAATGTTCAGGCTAACAAAACAACAAAATTTAAGAACTCAATCAAGTCAAGCCTAAGTAACTCATTAACAAATCAATCAAGTTGCGGCGCACAGCTTTAATTGAATCTAACAACACGCAAAAAAAGTAATAGAGAGAGGGGCAGAGGGAGAGGAAAGCGAATTACACATACTTATAAAGAACGAGCGATTCATAAATCAATCAAGTATAATCCATCAATTAAAGCCAAGCCACCCGGGCGGCATTGGCCACGTTATTAATGCATTCATAAACCTATCAATGGCTAATGAAACGTGTACATCGTGTTGAGTCAACGTCTTGACCTTGACGTTTTACTTTTTAACATTGATAAAGCAGGACGTATATCAAATATATATATATATCTGACTTATTTTATATATACATAGTGTATATAGTTTGAGTCCCATTAGACGACAAACTGTGAATGGCTAATGAAACGTGTATATTGCGCCTTCAATGTAGTGCCCTTGAACATTTTAGTAATTTACCAACACTGCACACATCTGGTTGACATGCTCTACATATATATATCGCAGTTACGATCCCAATGGACATAAACCAATCAATGCCAAATTAGACGAACGTGAAACGTCAGCGGTAGCGTCAGCCTCAGCGTCTTGGCCTTGAGCCTTTTAGCAATTTACCAATACTGCAAAAGGCACACATACAACACACACGCACACACATATATATGTATATATATATATACTCATATTTATACATAGTTTTTCATATTGTTGTAGCATCTAAAAATGGCCAACGCCCGGCGGCGACGGCAACGGCGCTCATAAATTAACTGAAAAGCGTGTCGCAGTTGCCACATCGCAACCCTATGTGTGGCAACCCTAGCCCTTTTCGCCTGCCCAACTTTACGCTTGGGTCAGCGCTTTACCATTCAAACTGCAATTAGGTATAAAAATTAAAAAACCAAAAAAAAAAAAGCCAACAAAAAAATAGTAGGGGTATGCCCGGACCTTAGCCGCAGGCAGAGCACAACGAGATTAGACCTTGCCAGCGACTCGACTCTCGAGCCATTTGCCCCAAAGCAACGTCTAAAAACTTTCTAAATTTATCTGCTATTTTGATTTTGTATTATGTATGTATACCCATAGCTGGGTATTTGGAATTTATGTAATTGCATATAGTATATAGAAACTTGAAGACTTTAGCTCGCTCAGTTGCCTAAAAGTTTGGTTTTGAATTGAATTGAATTTACGCAACTCTCAGCAGTCAAGAATGAGATGAGATAAAGCTTGGTTTATCAATCAGATGCATAAGCTTATAGGTATATAAGAAACCGGCTTAGAATATCTGCTCACTTAACGTTTACCAACACTGGCATAGGGCAGAGTGGTCATTGAGTTGGTCAGATTTTGGGCAATAGGTATAGAGATACCTCCACTCAGAGTAGCCCAGCTGTCAAAATGCTTAATGGACCTTCAAGTTTGACAGCTATTGAGCTGTCCGTATATATGTCTATATGAAGACATTAAATTTCTAGATTATTTGCTCACTTTACCAACACTTCAATGCTTTTCAACACTAACATACAGAAGCTTAAAGTAGCACAACTGTCAAAATGTTTAATGAGACTTCATGTTTTGATGGATGTTGATTGTGGATACTTCATATTTTTTCGAGCTCAGCTGCGATGTTGTGCAACGTGCATGTGGCATGCAACACATTCAATTTGTGGCATGGCCAGCACCTTGACCAAAACTCATGATAGCACAAACTTTCATCATATGCTCAACTTTGTGGACAACAAAAAAGAATCTCAAGAATCTAATAACTGTGAGTGTGTGTGTGTGGCATGGCTTACCTAGTTGCTGCAACGTTGCATTCATCAGCAAGCAGCATCAAAGGTATCTCGGCCAGGCCTTGCAGGAGCAACATAGCCAGCTAATCCCCGACCTCTGCTTGCCTCTTGGTCAATTCGATTTGTGCAACAATTTGCAAGTTGCATACAACAGATAACTCAATAACAATGCCAGTGGCAGTGACAGTGAAAATGACCATGACAATGACCATGACAATGGCAATGGCAATAGCAATGGCAATAGCAATAGCAATGGCAATGGCAATGGCAATGACAATGGCTTGTCATGCAGCTGCTGGCTGCAGTTCTCAGTATTTATCAGAGACAAAGACAAAGACATTCTTTGGTAGCTGCCCCAGCATGAAGCATTATTAATTGAGAGTCGAAAGCTCGCACTTGATTGGGCAGATAATAATATGATGTGATTGGCTTTTATGATACCCTGTATTATAGGTCTGTGAAGTATTGGACATATTGGGCAAATCAATTTTTATGCTTTATATGGGTAAGAAGTGGGGTCTTGGGTCTCAGAGACTATGAGACTTTCTAAGTTGATTACAGGGTATTTCAAAGCATAGCATATATACTATCTAATTGGTATACAGGGTATTTCACTGATTGGTCTCATTCGGATCTGATTGACTTTTCCATCTGATTACAGGGTATTTGACAACATCTAAGTTTCCTAGCTAAGTCCATTCCTCTTTCATTTCTATTTTGATTACAGGGTATCTAACAGTATGTGACTTTCTACATAAGCACATACAATCACATACAAATAGCTGAGGTCATAGTTAAATTTCCATATTTAAGATTTTCTTATTTAACATTTTCTCTTTACAGGGTATTTGGAAGTCTGTTGATGCTCGCGCTGCGCTTTCGAAATTGCCTTTAGGGTCCATTAATTAATGCTGGTCATGGTCGTAAAATGCAATAAAGCTATTGCCCCATAAACAAACAACAGCAAACGAAACCCGTCAAACGAATAAGCCCCAAATAAATCCAATTTTAAGCGTTCATTAAATGCAGCCGAAAGCAAACAGCAAAAAAGAAAAAAAAAAAAACAGAAATAAGAGGAAAATTTTAATAAATTTATATATGGATACAAAAAATCATACATGCAGCATACACTGCAACAAAAATACAGATGAAATATATAATAATTATATTTTATACACACATTTAATTGTGTGTGTGTGTGTGTGTGTGTGTGTGTGTGTGTGTGTGTGTGTGTGTGTATAAAGTTACTAATTGGATGACAAGAGTTTAATTGGAGCAAAACGAAGAACATATGTTTTATATCGAAATGGAGTAATTCAATATTCAAACAATTAAGAGCTGGCTGGCAACAGCTTTAACATGGTAAAGGTTCAGTTACACACGCACACAGACACACACACATACACACACACACACACACACACACACACACACACATACACAATTCCGTTTTAATAGTTCTCACTGCATTGAAATACTCTTTTACGATGTGATAAAAGAGAGTATATTAGTTTTACATGCTACAAGTACAAGTTGCTCTGTTAGTTTGACTTTGTGAAAGTAAAGCTAGAGAGCTGAAATTTGAAATATACATATCTACTCGTATATATATAGCCATGTCTGATAAGGTGTTACGCCCTAATGGCGTATGCTCTGTCTTCTACAGTCAACTAGTTCCACAGCTGAGTAATACTTAGCTACTCTACTATATATATATAGGTATCATTATATATAAAAATCAAGAATTCTAGAAATTTTCATAAATTTAACTATAAACGAGTATTATGCAGTTGGTAATTCCCGATTGCAGCACTTTAATTTCTCTTTTTGAATGGTAGTAAATAATAAATTGAGCGAAAAAACAGAGATAGATTTAGGGAAAACTTTTACAAGTGAAAACTTTTTAGTGCAATTAAGCATCTGAAAAAAACAAAAGTGTTGGCACATAAATTGAACACATTATTCATTAAGAAGAAGCATAAAACAAAATATCAGGAAAGCTAATAAACTAGTGTTGGAAAACGTCAAGTGAATATAAATTTAAGTGGAAAATGCAAGTACTTGGAAAAACTGTATTCGAGTAGTGTGGGAAAACGTTTACAAACTAAATTTCTGATAGTGAGAAACACGATAGAAAAGTTACTGAGCTAACTACGCTGTAGCAGTGCTGGCAAACGTCAAGTAAATGTCATTGACTAGTGTTGGAAAACACGAACCGAATAAACGTTCTTTTCATGGAGTGCGATAAATGGACTTTGAAAATTCGACACTTTTTCGACAATCAAAACGGAAACTGGAGCATTTCAATTGAATAAATGGAATGAATAGATGTGAATGAGTGTCTGAATGCATTTGAATAAAAAGTGAGTCCCATGAATATTTGAATGCCAATTGGCAATTGGCTGAGTGCGATTCAAATGGCGAGAGCCAAAGATGTCAACAGGCAGGCAGACAACAGCAACAACAGCAAGAACACCGAAGACTTGTTGCATCTGCCACAAACTGTGGTTACTTGTGGCAACTCGAGCTGGGTTTGGGGGGGTTGGATGTTTTGTGGTGGCGTGCTGCAGCGTTGCAACATTGTGGGCTGCTTGTAAAAGCAGATAACGCAGAACTTGAACTCACATTTCATTCATAACACACAGACACAGAGAGAAAGCGACAGAGAGACAGACAGACAGACAGACAGACAGAGAGAGAGAGAGAGAGAGAAAGTGAGAGAGATAGCATTGCAGATGGCGCTGCCAGCCAAGTGAACACTCATTCATTTGTTCGCTGTCAGCACACACACACACATAGACACACACACACACTCACTCACTCACATACATACAGGGTAGGTACTTTCATTCATTAAAGTCAGTTGTGACAAACTGAGGCGCACTTCGCTAACTCTTTGGCATTACTAATGCGTGTGTGTGTGTGTGCGTGGGTGTGCATAATACTTACACATATGCATACATACACACATACACACTCGCCCACACTCATACACAGAGAGTGCGCGCTCTGAATGTAAACAGAGTGAAGTGCGTGAAATGTGTGTCATACGCGTTGCCTACTTTTTGGGGCACAGCAAGAAATGTGTGAATGCATTTATCTAGCTATGCGAACATTAGATATCGCTTAAAGATAATAGCACTCTGCTCATCTAGCAGTGGGTAGTAAGTGAAATAGTTTGAATTGCTTGCTTGTATATATATATATTATATATTAATATATATATATGTATGTAGCTGTGTATATGTATATCTTTGAGTTAGTTGAGTCCCTTGAGTACAAGCTTTAAAGTGGCCTCATGACGAACAAAGTTTATTTATCAATAACTATTTGAATTGAATACGCAACTTGAGTTGTTTATCTCTGTGTTCGTATGTTCATATGTTAAGAGCTGCAGCAACTTAGGCAACTTAGTTAATAATTATGAAATAAGTTTTTGGCAAAGTCAGAGTTAATGACGTCTGTAGCAACAGAGAGTCAGCTGCAGAGTTGGTCTAAACTAATGCAAGTGAGTTTTTAAGCATCAAGACAGAGCTCATAAGTAAAACTTGAGCTAAAGTCTCAGCATATGCAAATTACACTATCATCTGATCTTGATAAAAAGCAATTTATTGGCCTAGGATAGTGAGAAAAGAAATCTGATATCAGTTATATATCAAATGGAACTGGATTTCATAGGCAACTCGACAAACAATCGATCGAATTCTCAGCAGAACAGTATAAAGATATAGAGAATATATAGAGCATATATAGAGAATATATAAAGAATATCAGGGGGATATATAGATAATATAAAGAGAGCATTCACTCGTCTGATTAAATCAAATCTTAGCTTTGGATATGAGCAAAGATTTTATATATATATATTTAAAGCTGCCTTCTATGTTAATATAAACCTATCTATATCTGTACAGGAGCTGAAAATAATACTAAGCAAAGAAAATAAATAAATAAAAATAAAACTAGAAATATCCAACTACAAAACTATATAATATCCAAATAAATCTTAATTTTATTCAGAAATTATAGTTTTCTATAAGCAGAGACTATATATATGAATAAAAACCCCCAACTAGCAAATTCCTATATCCTATCACTATACACCAATATATAACCTAAACTACACTCAGATCTCCCCATAGTTGACTTAGATATTTGAAAACTATATCAAACTTTTGTAATAGACTTCGGAGACACTGTAATCGTCTATCAAGATATCAAAGCAACAGTTAGCCCATGCATATAAAACTTGCTTAAGCTTAGAGATCTAAGATCTTAGATCGAAGATATATATAGTATATACATATATTGCACTTTGTATACAGACCGCTGCGACTGCGATTGCTGCTGCTGCTCGCACTGCTGCTGGTTGATTGCTGCGGCGGTTGCTGCTGCTGCTGTTGATGCTGTTGCAGCGGCAACTGTTGGCGGCGTGCGAAGCGCAGCGGCGCAACGTCGCTGACAGCGTACTCAGCCACCGCGATGCCGTTGGTCGCTGTTGCAACACGCGGTTGCAACACACACACCGAAAAAAAAAACAACAACAAAAAAAACAACAACAATGGCCTGTGCGTTGTTTGCTAGCGTCTTCCTTTTGGCAACTTCTCGCCACGCACTCTCCTCGCTCTCACTTGCTATTTCACTCTGTTATCTCTTTTTGCTACAACAACAAAAAAAAAAGCATAAAAAAAGACAACAACACGCGTTAAGTAAATACTGTGGCAGCGGCAGCGGCAGCGGCAACGCAACAATAAATGTATGCGCTGGGAATGAAGTAGTCGGCAAACGGCACGGATGGTCGGTCGGACGGACGGACGGATAGGAGGGGAAGGGTAGGGTCAGGCAGAACGTGTAGCACGCGGAGCAGCAGAACGCTACGCTCTGGGGCAATTTTCATTTGTATTTACAGTTTACGATGCGAACAATACTAAAAGGCCACGTTTATATCAGATGCGAAACTCTCAACTAGCCTCAACTCAACTGAACACTCGACTCGACTTGACGCGACTCGACGCGATTCGACACCGAGAACTCGCGCCACGCGACCCGCCTATCGACTCGCGGACTTGAAATATTGTTGCTGCTGTTGTTGTTGCTGTTGTTTTTTTCGTTTCTTTTTGTTGCTTTTTGGGGATGTTGAGGGGATTGGGGCTAGTATGCGCGATGTGTACGATGTCCTGGTGTGGAGCACGGCTCTGCTGCGTTGTGGCACGTTGAGGCGTTCAACACCAACTGATGCCACAATGCGCGTTCGTTGTCATTGCCAGCGTCTCAGCGTAGCGTGGACATCTCTATTCCGTGTGTTGCGACTCAGCAAGTTGGCAGTCCACTGCTAGCAAACAGCTGTTGACTTTAGCGGCAGCAGCTGTTGCAAGCTTTCACTGAGCTTTCACAACTTTCACTGGCAGCAGCAACAAATCAAAGGAGAGAAAAGCTACATCGAAAGGCTCTCAAGGATATTCTCTCAAGTTGGCAGCGCCGGAAAGCTCATATTTCAAATGTTAACGAAGTTTTGAATGTGTTTGCTTAGGTTGAATGTGTATGGAAGGCATATATGTAACACTCATAATCTAGAAACTTCAATTGCGTTTTGTGCTAGGCAAAGTTTTAGTTGGCTTACGCTGCGTATGAGTAATTGAAGCATTGCTCATACGACGCACTTAGCAATATTTTCAATTGATATACTTGAAATATGATTTGACTGGAGTATAAAATTCGATTATAACTATAAAAGTATTCGTTAACTAACCTGTTTGCGTGCTGGAATCAAAGAAGGTGCTGGTGGTTTCAACAGTCATGGTGCCAATGGTGCCATCAATAATTTGTGCCGACGAATCACGTCTGCCACGATAGCTGCAAAACTCATTTATAGTTAGTTTAAGAAGCATAAGGGTTACAGTCGGAGCTTCCTGATACGCACCGGCAGACATCGTCGCTCTGGGAGCTCTGGCGTCGAAAGTTGCGACAACGTATCATCTCCTCGGTGGTTGATTGACGGCGAAAGCCGCGTGCAATTAGTATCTCTTCGGTGGTCGATTGCCGGCGTATCGCTGGCCGTTGATTCTGTTCGACGGTTGTGGTTTGGGGCCTTGAGCAGGGACTGGGATCCCGTGATGAGGAGCAGCTATTGGAGTCCGGTGACCGGGCCGAGCGTGCTGCGGAGCTGCTCTGCCGTCGCAGCGTATGTCGCCTGGGACTGCCATCACGCTCGTGCGACCGATCCGGCGAGAGATGTGTGCGCGAATCGCGTCGTCCGCCACGCGAGGCGCTGTCCGGCGAAAGCGAGTCGCGCCGTGAGGTGCGACGCTCGCAATCCTCCGGCGGATCTGGACTGAGCGCTGGCTGTGAGCCGCGTCGACTGCCCCCGGGCAAACAGCTCTCATCGAAGGCCGTTGCCTGTCGCTGCAAGCGCTGCAGTCGTGGCGCTCGCTCCGGACTGATGCCTGTCTTGGAGTCGCGCCTATTGACGCGACCGCATTGTGTGGTGGAGTCACGTCGTCCCTTCGGTGCGGTCGGACTGGTGGCCGGTGGTGTCACCGAGCTGGTTATAATTGTTGGCGGTGGCAGCGCTTGACAGGATGTGTCCACCTGGTGATAAGTGCTGGTTGAGATTAGTGGCACAGAGTCTGAGCCGGCGGAGCTGGTCGATGGACGCTGCTCCTGCCGAAAATTGGGAAATTCCGGTGCGGCCAACGAGTCGCGCTTCTTGGTCACTTGGTATTTGGGTGGTGGAGGCGGCGTTGTCACGCGTCCGGCAACATTACTGTCACGTCGACTGCTAGACAGATAGCTTTCGCCCGAACCGCGTCGCGACGCCTGTCATGGATATGGGGTGACATACGGAGAGCGAGAGAGAGACATGCATAGGTTAGGTTAGTTGGTTGTGGGCGCTGGATTGGTTTAAAGGAAGAATCAAGCATATATTAGACGGGTTCGCCAAATGTCCTTCCCAGGATTGACGACTGGAGCTGGCTTAGATTGGTTTAAGGGAAGAGTCCAACATCTAGTAGGTGGGTTATTCAATATTTACATTATCTCTTTTATATATGATAACATAAGACTTCGATTGAACGATTCGAGCTGGCTTTAATTGGTTCAAAGGACGACTTCAAGGTAAAGCAGGTGGGTTGGTCAACATATAATTTGTCTTCACATATAGTAAGTAAAGGATTCTTTCGATGATGTATTCAAGCCTTGGGTATGGACGCTTTCTATGATCTAGTGCAGTGGGTTAGTCTTTTATATATGTCAAGTCAAAGTAGGTGTCTTTCCTAGAGTTGGTGTTTCAAGATTGTTTAGATTGGCTTCATTGGATTGGAAGACACAAAGATTCTAGTAGATGAGTTGTTTGGCTTTCTCTATAACGACATTAGATTAAGTCAGTTATCCATCCAAAGATGTACAGATCTGCTTTCTGAGTTATTGGAGAATGATCTTCTTTCGGAAAAACAGACCTTTACTTTCTAAGTTAAAGACCCTAGCCTACACCATGAGACAGCTTATTAATAAAGTCTTGAGATATTTTATGATCAATATCTAATTAAATTCATAATAATCATACATGATTCAAATGCTTAAAACATATAAAGACTGCCCAAGATTAAAGGACTTTCATCCCATTTTTCTCTATATCTCTTTATAGACAGAACTCCAAGCAGCTTCTTCAAAGTTTTCATAACCCACAAGACTCCAATGCAGTTCAACCTTCTCTAGGATAAACTTACGCTCTTAGTGCACTCGACAACGACGGCAACACAACTTGAGTGCTCCTCAACTGTGGTGCTTTCGCGTCGGTTCCAGTGTCTGACGAACTCGGCGGTGTTGGAGTCGCGACGGGAGCGCATGCTCCTTATGCCAGAATCGGCGCTCGACTCGCGTCGCTTGCGCGGCGTCACATAGCTGGTGGTGGTATGGCCGATATTGGAGCTGGAGCTGCCGCCGCCGGCACCAGCATCCGTGGTCGAGGTGCGCCAGGGCAGGCTGCGTGCCAGATCGGCGAGTGTCTCGCGACGATTCAATTGGCCTTTGTTGCGGGCCGATTGCTGTTGTTGCTGCTGATGTTGCTGCTGCTGATGCTGTTTGCCGCCGCCGCTCCACTCGCGCAAGATGTCAGTTAGCTGAGCCAGTGAGCTGCGTCGGCGTCGCTGCATACCTGGCGGCGGCGACGTGCTTGGCGGTGTTGTGATCTGTGCGGCCGAGTCGCGACGACCGCCAAGACGCTGACGTATCGTCGACTCCTCCAGCTGGATTGACAGAGAAGGAGAAAGAGAGAAAGACAGAGAGAGATTGCAGGCTAGTAGAATAGAGTTCATATAGCTGGAGTTTGGATAAGGCTTACCTGTTCGCGCACCAAGTCGTCCCAGCCATTGCCACCCTGCCACACCAGGCCAACCTGATGCGACATTATGGGCAGGTTGCATACAAAGCATACGGCTGTCATAGTCCTGCAACGACATAAATAAATCATATAGCTTCTACGAAAGTCAGAGAGTGAAAGAAGGAGAGTGAGTGAATGAGTGAGAGAGACAGAGAGAGAGAGAGAGAGACAGGTGCATGCAGCATTTGTGGCAAACAAGGTGTTCAAGTGACTCAAATTTGAAATGTTGCAGAACATTTTCTTTGGGTTAAGCTTTAGAGTTGAAACTTGTAGATGAAAGCTAATCAAGAATTGGCCTATGGCTCTGGCAGTAAAGAGGAAAAGCTTGCAGGCTGAGGAAGTTGAGTTAAGCCTTGGTAGCCGTTAAACTGCTTAGTGTTATAAGTTAGGAGCTTTGAATTGCATAAGCATCGTGAGCTTTTATATTCAATCAAGTTTCAGTCAAAAATGTTTAAAAAAAATCTAGAAAATTCTAAATGAAATGTGTGCAAGACTTAAAAGCTATCAGATATTTTGAGTTTTGTTTAGTCAAAGTTAAAGAAAAACTTTTACATAAAGCTCAAAATTAATTTTCATGCTCTTAGTTGATCAGCATATGCCTGATCTATGGCATGTGGCACTGAGTGCTTATTGCTTGTCAAAAGCTTTCACTTTTCTCAACTTTTGCAAGCTAAAGAAATTCTTTAAAAGTCTAGAATATTCCAGACGATATGTGTGCAAAATATAAAAAAAGTTTTGAGATTTTAAGCTTAATTGTAGTTCAAATAGAAAAAGCTTAATATATGTTTTGAATGCCAAAAGCTCGTCACTGTCTAAAATATCCTTGCTATATGTGCCTATAGCAGCTTGAGTTTTCGGTGTAAAGCATTTGAGCTTTCGCTTGACCTACACCAACTTGTAAGCTTCCACCGTCGTATGTTCAGTGCATTTGGAGTAAAGTAAAGGCATGCTGTTGTGGTTGAAGTGCGATAAAAGCTCATGCAAAGTGTTGTAAAAATGAAAAGGAAAGAAACTTCAAAGCTCTGTGACATGCGCTAAGCTTGAATGTGCATTGGGTGGGTGGTGAGTTCTGTTGCGAGTTGTGTGGTGAAGTTGAAGTTGAAGCTTTATTTTTATAGCAAGTCAAATCAATTTGAAAGCAGAAGCTTTTGCTGTTGCTGATGCTGATGCGTTTGCGAACTGTTTGTTGCTGTTGTTGTGTATTGAGTAGAGAATTGCTTGATTAACTATATTAATTGGCTAACTTTTTGCGTATGACGACGCCGCTGCTGGTCTGATCCATGGACCTGTAATTCCGATGTTTTGACATGTCGCATGGCGTTCTGCGTCTGCAGCACTGCAGATCCCTTTGTTATCCAATTGGAAAAAACCGAGCTAATTGGCACAGTTTTTGCTTTCTTTTGCTGTTGCTGTTGCTGCTGCTGCTGCTGTTGCTGTTGCTGTTGTCCTGATTTTGCTGCTTGGCTGGCTGCTTCCACTCAATCAGTTTCTTATTGAATTAACAATGCAAAAACGAATTCAACTCCAAAATATAGCCAACAAATTTTGGTTATAGTTTTTTATTGGTTTTTGATTTTTGGCTATTTTTATTGATGTTTGTTTTTCACTTTAATTAAAAACGAAATTAATCCATATTTTTTATATACTCTTTCCGCTTTTCAATTAGGCCCTATTTGCATCTGAGTGTTAAATGTTTTTCAAGTGATATTTGAGATTTAGTTAGGCAAATCTAATTGGAAATTCAGCAAGTTTCCAGCTAAAATTTTAGTCTGAATAAGAATTTTGTATTAGAAATTTAAGTCAAGCTTAAACAAGATATTTTATATGATTGATATTATATTTTAAAATTGTTTCAACTTATTATTTATTGAAGGCTTATAATATTTTATTAAATAATTCTTTTTTTTTTCTTATTTTTATTAGATTTCGGACAACTTGAAAGATTTTTGTTATGAAAATTATGATCGAAGCACAACTCAAATTCAAATGTGGGGAAAGAGTATTCGAGCGTCGGCTAGCCGAACTCATCGTTAGTTTATATCAAATATTTACTGTATTTGTTGAGGTTTTCAATTGTTTTTATCGTCTTAAGTTTTGATTATATTTTGTTGCTTTGATTTTGATTTAAAGTGGGGCGGGGATTGGGAACTTTTGCTACACACACAGAGAGACACAGAGATACACTGAAAAAAATTGAAGAAAAAGAAAATATTTGTTTGGTTTTAAAACACATTGAGGGGATGTTTGTAAATACAAAAAAAAAGTTGTTCAATATATATATACGTAAATATATATTTATTAAAATTTGTTGGGGAAACAAATGAATTCTACATTTTTCAAAATATTATTGACAAAATCTATTTAGGATTGGTATACAACTAGGTACTACTTGTAATATTATCACATATTTTGATACGAAATTTAATTTGGCTACGTATCCGACATGCAAGGTTTGCTACGTTCTAGAATATTTAAAACAATTTGTATTAAAACTAAGTTTTAAATAGAAATCTTAAGAAATCTTATCTTAAGCTAGAATAGTTGGTAGTATTTGTATATCTTAAATATCTAATATATATAGGTCTATAAATTATACAAAATATAAGAATAAAAACTATTTACAATAACTTAAAGTTAAGTTATTAATTTATCTTACCTTAAGAGAAAGACTTAATTGAACTAAAAGGCAATTTATATATTTATCGATTTTTATCGATAACTCTTATCTATAAAAATATATATATATCTGTAGTGCTTAAGTCAGTATACAAATATCATCATAGCTCACCCATTTTGAACACCTCCAGGGTATAAGCATTGAGCGGGCCTCAACAATTGTAAACAAATTTGATTTATTAAAAGTTTCATTTTGCCAAATTTGGTTTCGCTCAATAGAATTTAACAAACGTCAAATATTTCCATGAATAATATTTGCGACTCTTTCATGGAGTTTACATTTAGTTGAGAGTTTATATAAACTATATAAAGTTTTCAACTAAATGCAAATTGCACTTCCAAATTTTTGTTTCAATTTATATACGCAAAAGAAGAAGCCAGCACTTGCATGCAATATTATTTGGATGTGCTACGCAGCAAATGGAAAATACTAAGGAATAACAAACCGAATGCTGAGCGAGTGCCAGCAGAGTCAGAGCAAGCGAATGGAGTTGAAATAATAAACGCCCTAGGGATGATACTGCAGAATGGGCAAATGGGCAGGGCGTGGCTATGAAAGCACACACAGACAACTTTCTGATAATACCATCCAAAGTTCGAAAAGTAAATTCAGCTTAAAATTTAAAGTATGTAGAGTGAAAGTAGTATACAGAGAGAGTATATAGGGTATATAGAGTATACAGACTATATAGAGTGTATAAAGTGTGTATAGAGTATACAGAGTATATAGAGTATACAGAGTGTATAGAGTATACGGAGTGATATAGAGTATACAGAGTATATAGAGTATTCAGAGAGTATAGAGTATACAGAGTGTATAGAGTATATAGAGTATATAGAATATACAGAGTGTATATATACAGAGTGATATAGAGTATATAGAGTATTCAGAGACGATAGAATATACAGAGTGTATAGAAAATACAGAGAGTATAGAGTATTCAGAGTATATAGAGTATACAGAGTATATAGAGCATACAGAGCATACAGAGTATATAGAATATACAGAGTGTATAGAGTATACAGAGTATACAGAAAGTATAGAGTATTCAGAGTATACAGAGTATATGGAGCTTATCTGCATTTAACTAGAAAAGGTCTGATTTATTTCCCCTTTATAACCTATCAAATTTGAAGCATCCAAAATGAAGCTCAGCCAAAAACTAAAAGTTGTGCACTTAAAAGAAAATACTACTTGGCCTCGGTGCTGGCTGCTGTGTGTGGTGCAGCGAGTGGTGCGGGTGGTTGGCTGTTATGCTTACAAAGCCAATCAAAATGAAGCATAAACTTTACTGAAGCGCAAGTTTGTGGCCGCAAACTTAATAACGGGCAGACAGTGATGCTGAAATCTACTCAGACTATCTGAATGGCTGTGTGTGTGTGTGTGTGTGTGTGTGAGTGTTGCTGCTGCTGCTGCTGCAGAGCCATGAACACAGCCGGAAGTTGTCAAACGCGTGCGAACTGCTATGAAAGTTGGCAGCTGCTCAGAGTCATTTTGTGGCAAGTGTGCTCAAGTTGTTTGTCAAACACACACACACACAGACACAGACAGGCAGAGGCACACACTCTCGTTTCATAGTCACATTTATGATATGGCAGACTGGCCTTTATTCACTCAATAAAATAGTTTTTCAACAAGTCCAAGTGCGCTAAACGAAAGTATTTTGCTAGGTTATACCCTGTAATTATAGACTAGCATAGACGTGAGCTAACTAACACACACACACACACACAAATAGTTGAGGCAAGAGCTGAGTTTAGTAATACCTCTCTCAGCTCATCAGCTTACTAGCAGTTCATGCTACCTGCTTTTGTATACCCACAACAATATAGGGTATTAAAAGCAGTTGCAGCTGCAAAGTTCCAGCCTGCAAGTGTGCCTGCTGTGTGTGTGTGTGTGTGTGTGTGTGTATTGGCCAGAAACTTGGCACCTTAACTTGGCCAATCCAATTGCCACCTTTACCTGATGCAGTCGCCATGGAGCGCTTAATCAATTTGAAGTGCAATACCGGCTGCTGTCGCCAGCATCCACTTTGACACACACACACACACACAAACACACACACACAGAGAGAGTTGTTGTAGCCGCGGGCTATCTCGCTTGGTGCATATTTCATGGCCTTTGGGCACAAGCGGTTTGCAGACATCAAACGCCGCCTTCCACTCCATTTGATTGACAGCTGTCAATTTGCATTGGCAGCGTACGGCGCCGCAGTTTGTCGTCCTTGGACTCATATTTCCTCAGCCACGCCCCAAGTTAACGCCATGGCCAGGGCCATGCTGAACTTATGCAAATATGTGCAAAGGGCGAAAGTAGTTAAGCGCATATTATATGAAGCAGCCAAGGGCTTTAGCTTGCTTACAGAAATACCCTGTAAAGTCGACTGTAGTGATAAAGGGTTATCACAGTCATGCTTCTTTAATATGTGAAGTGAGTTCAAAGGGGCTATTTGAGCTCAAAGGCAAAGATAGGCTGCTGCGACATGCTTAGCCAGCAGTCTGTCTATCTGTCTGTCCTTTTCTCTCATTGTCATATTGTCTGGCTGTCCTTTTCTATCAACAAGAATATGATGGCAGTTGAAAAGTTCCCTCGTTATCTGTCCCATTGTCTATACTCCTCTTTATATCTGTTTATCTCTATATCTCTATACCTCCACTCATTCATCTATCTATCCATTCAGCTAGCTAGCTATAAGTAGCAAATGTCTTCAAAGAGGAAGTCCATTTATGAACTCTTTCATATATATATCTTTTTCTATTTCATATTCCATTTCAGTATATCCTCAAAAACTATCGATATTTGGGAACTTACTGTTAGCTTCCAGTGCAAAGCTTAAAGACTTTCTCCAATTGTTTTTCATTTCCATTTCACTTTTAGTTCGCACCACTTGATGTGAAAGTGATGCGAAGACTTTTGTTGGCCACTGTTAAATATTTAATTGTATGCACACACACACACACACAGACACACACACACACACACACACACACACACACACACAGACATACACTAGTGTACAAGTTGTGTGCTTGTCGCATTTGTTCGAGTTGCTTGTTTACACTGCGCTATAAATAATAATAAGCTCTTAACTTGATTGCGCAGCTGCTGCCATGCGCTTAGCTTAGCTTGGCTTAAGTGCGCCATTTGTTCAGATGCGAATTAAGTGCGGAGGGAAATCAATTTGAAAGTAACGCCGTCTAGGAATTGTAGAATGGATAATCGATAACAATGTTATCGATAGGGCAATGCTTATAGCTCAATATGATAGCCGAGTAAAGATATGGGTATTGCATGCATTGTTATCGATAGTTTTGTTTGCTGTTGAGTGTTGAGCAACGCTTACTAACTATCGATAAGTATAGAGCTAGATTTGGTATTGACATTTAAATCAAGTAAATATATTTAAAAAAATTTGTAGCACTCACTCATTTTCCATAAAATTTAATGTCTCACATCCAACTATCTCATCTGTACCTATCGATATCTTATTATCCCTAACTGAACTTACAGTTCAGCCCTGCCTTGTTATCGCTAGAGTCTGATCATTAGCTCCTTTTCGATAGTAGCAAGCGACGTTTCTACTTCACTTCCTTTTCAATTCAGACTTCAACTTTTGAGCATATCTCGACAATGTCTTCCTCCGAGTCATCCGAGCCATCCGAGTTAACGGAGCGCATTTTGATGCATCTGGAGAGCGTGGAGCAGGTGGATAGCCTGCAGCTGGCCAAAGAGTTTGATATAGAGCACCAAAAAGTTGTGGGCGCTGTGAAGAGCATTCAGTCGCATAGCGAGCGGCTGCTGCACGTGGAGCCAGTCACCCACAAGTCACTGGCTCTGACCAAAGAGGGGCAGGAGGTAACGCAGAGCGGCAGCCACGAGGCAAATGTCTATGCTGCGGTGCCGGAAGAGGGCATCAAGCAGTCGGAGCTTTTCGCGGCTGGCAGCGTCAATGCCAAGGTGGGCTTCAGCAAGGCCATGTCGCAGGGCTGGTTGTGGCTGGACAAGAGCGTCAAGCCGCCGCTAGTTCGTCGCAAGGTGAACGAAATTGTAGATCAGGTGCGCGAGCAGCTGCTGCAACTGCCCAAGTTGATCGAGAAGGACTTGGCCGAGTACAAGAAGCGCAAGTTGCTGCAGGAGCTGAACACCAAGAGCTTTCTGATCAGCAAGGGCCCGGAGTTCACCAAGTCGCTGACCAAGCTGGAAACGGATCTCACTGCGGACATGCTAGCCAGCGGGCTGTGGAAGCAGCTCAAGTTTAAGCCCTACAATTTCGATGCTTTGGGTGCGGCGCCAACGCGTGGTCAGCTGCATCCGTTGCTCAAGGTGCGCAGTGAATTCCGACAGATTTTCCTCGAGATGGGCTTCTCGGAAATGGCCACCAACAACTATGTGGAGGCATCGTTCTGGAATTTCGATGCGCTCTTTCAGCCGCAGCAGCATCCGGCACGCGATGCCCACGATACGTTCTTCATCAAGCAGCCCGCCAAGTGCGGCCCACTGCCCGAGGACTATGTGCAGCGTGTGAGCACTGTTCACTCGGTGGGTGCCTACGGGTCGCTGGGCTACGGTTACAAGTGGCAACTGGGCGACGCCCAAAAGAATCTGCTGCGCACACACACAACGGCCGTGAGTGCTCGCACCTTGTACCACCTGGCCAACCAGCCGGGTGGCTTCAAGCCGGCCAAGTATTTCAGCATCGACAAGGTGTTCCGCAACGAGACTTTGGATGCCACACACCTGGCCGAGTTCCATCAGGTGGAGGGCGTCATTGCCAATGTCGGCCTCACACTCGGCGATCTAATTGGCACGCTGCACGAATTCTTTAGGAAGCTGGGCATCACTAAGTTGGAGTTCAAGCCGACCTACAACCCGTACACGGAGCCCAGCATGGAGGTCTATTGCTATCATCCCGGCCTGGCCAAATGGATTGAGGTGGGCAATTCGGGCATCTTTCGGCCAGAGCTGGTCAGACCCATGGGTCTGCCGCCCGATGTGAATGTGCTCGGCTGGGGTCTGTCGCTCGAACGGCCCACCATGGTCAAGTATGGCATTAACAATATACGCGATCTGGTCGGACCCAAGGTCGATCTGAAAATGGTCGAAGATGGACCCATTTGTCGCCTCGACCATAATTGATTTATATGAATTTTGTCAAATTGTTATCGATAGCAATAAAAAAAGCTACTATCGATATTTGCTTTAGCTATCGATAGGAGTTACTAGAGAAATATCGTTTGTTTGTCTTTAAGTTTTTCACGATTTAAGTTGCAATTCATTACGATTTCTTGTACTCTTAACTGCTTGGCCCATTCAGCAGCTGCCAATGTCAGTTCTAGGCTATCTGTCAAACTTTTCTATGGCTGCTCAAATCAAAAAAATAATTAATAAATTTAACGACTAGTTAGATAATAGAGTCTCTGCCTTTGCCGTTGCCTTTGCCTTTGCCCTTTGTTTGACTCGCCTTTGGCTGACTTATCGATTTTTACTTTATTTTGTTTAGCTTTTTCCTTTGGCCAAAAGAGTAATTGCCTTAAGTATGTACACTATGGGCTCTATTGTCTTTCCACTTGCCGCGAACATAAAAGAAAAGGCTCAAAAACTCAAACTTTGTGCACATTTTTGGCGCTCTTCAAGCGAGCAGAAAAAAATGAAAAAGAGGAGAAAAATGAAGTGAAACGCGTAAAGGCAACAACAAATTGAAAATGGCACGCGCAAATTACTTAATCCGACTTAGCAAGTATTTTTCAGTGTGTCACAGCAACCCTCAGCCTCAGGTGGCTGGGGGGAGGGGCGTGGCAGCAGGGACCGCCGCGTAAATGCCTGCACGTACCTGGCCGCCTTTGATCTAAATTACCAAACATTTTCAGGTATTTCAACTTTGAATGCCAGCCGGGGCAACCCCAAGACAACGCAAAGCCACGAAAAAAAAACAGTGAAAAAGTAACGACTGCACGATGCTCGCTCACGAGTAAGGTCTTTGCTAAAATACTTGTTCTATTTGAACAAAACTTTTCTGATAACTGTGGAGCATATGGCTCTAACCGCTTTGGACATATGACTCCCCCAAGAGCCGGTTCCAGAGTCAGCAGTAGGTTGAGCTTCGATAAAGGTAAATTAGGCATTTCAAGCTCAGACTATGGCATACATAGTTCAAATTTGAAGTCTTTCGAAGACAGTCAGCCAACGAATATACTCACTTTGCTTGAGTTGAATGAGTATCGAAATGAAATACGAAGCAGAATGGAAAGTGAACGAAATGAAAATGTCAAATGAATGAGCAGAGGCTGATGATGACGAGAGACGCTTTAAAACCAAGCAGGCAGTGGACAGTGGCAGTGTGTCAAGCGTCCAGGTAGTTAATCAATGAACATTCGCTGCCAACTCCCCCACTGCTAGCTTTGGGCAATTACATCAAAAGGAAGCTTACGAGTCGAAATTAACTAAATAGCAAACAGCAGTCCCAAGTTACTGGGGCACATTTGTTGCCAGACAGATGCAAGACTGTTTGGGTATTTCTTTAACAAATTACATTTCAGACAGAGAGAGAGATAAAGAAAGAGAGAGAGGGAGCGAGTGCCAACTAAAACTGTTTGCAATTGAAACAAATTGTTTTAGTTTGCATTGAAAATAATTTTTGCTGCTGCTGCTGCTGGCAGTGTTGTAAAGCGCGCAATTCGCTAATTGTGCATTATAGCGACAACTAAAGTCTGGTCACACTGTTTAGCACAGCTCCAAATTAGTTCAAGTGCTAAAGTTCAGCAATTAATTGCTGTCAACAACAGCTTTCACTCTGACAGCCACTTCGCAATTAATCATTTGCCGCTCGCTCCAGATGCGAGTTTATCTTTCATCTCGCATGCAAGGCTTGCATGAGTAGCTGGCATGCGCTCTGGGATAATATTTGATGAGTTTGTCTTATCTGTTAATAAGTTTTTGCGTTATAATTGGAATTTCAGGAGCAACTTTTTGCATCTCTATTGGGATTTCATGGGCAACTTTTAGCGTCTCTATTGGGATTTCATTAGTATCCTTTGAGTTCTATAGAGGATTTCAATAGTATCTCTATATATATATATAGCATGTCTATATATATCATGAAGAGTATTTCTTATCTTTTATCTAAGTTAGGGTGACCATACGTCCTGGAATTCCAGGACATGTCCCGCTTTTGTCAAGACAAGTGAAGAATTTTTTTGAGGAAAGCAGCGCAGATAAGCAATTTTTTGCAACAAAGTTGTCGGCCGTCCCGGAATGGCCTGAGGCCGATCTGGTCACCCTAATCTAAGGATTTCAGAGTAACTTTTAGCTTCTGTATGAGGAATTGGTATAAGAATTTCATGAACAACTGTTATCTTTTACCTACTACGTCTATCTATATCTTCTTCTATCTGGTTGGCTTGGTCTTACAGCCATAATATATACAGCTGTGTTCAAAATAATAGCAGCGCATATAAGCTCTGATTTTAAAATTGATAAATAATACCATAATGACTACAGATCAATAATTTTTTTTTTTTAATTTAGTATTTATATTTAATTTCAAACAAAATAAGAGTGTTTCTTCATCAAAAATCTTCTTTCATTTATAAATTTAAAGTGTAAAGTAAAAATAAAAAGTGCGCTGCTATTATTTTGAACACAACTGTACATCGATCTATATCTTGCTCAGCAATCGATAAGAATCGATTATAAAACTGACTTGAATATGCTCACAATCAGTTAATCGGACTTGCGACAACTTGAGAGGCATTGTTGAATTACAATATATATATATATATATAATTCTGTCAAGTTAGCAGAGGATGAAGTTAGTTCTCTTGCTGCTTTGCCAAGCGATTGTCAACTTAGCCATGCGGCGTTGCCATATCAGCGCAAAAGTTTTTAATATTGCCTGGCGCAAAGTGAGTAAGAAAAACTTGAACTTTTCATGAACTATTTCAAACTTGAATGAAAACTTGAAAATACTTGAACGGAAAGTTGTAACAAAAAAAAAAAAAAAGAACAAAAAAAATAAAAAGAAAAACAAAAACTAAGCAATGAATTGATAAATCCAATAAATCGATCAAGCAAAACTGCTCTCCAAATGGTTTTAAATGAAAATTTTGCAAGATTTATGAACAGCTCGCCCCAGAGCTTTCTGCATAAATAAATAATGAGAGTGCGCTAGAGTTTTGATATGCAGAGCAACGAAGGGTTTTAAGTGAACCTTAGGCCAGGGCGCACGCATCAAAAGCCATTTGGATTTGTGCTGATGCTGATGCTGATGATGCTGCAGAGACAGTTGAAGGGGGCTCTAGGACAGTGAGCTGCTTGAAATGCATAAGGCACCAGGCACAAGGCGAATGAATGGCCATTGGACATGCAGCCCAAGCTCTGTCTCACATGATGCTATGACTGGCTGACTGGCTGACTGGCTGACTGGAGGGCTGACTGCCTGGCAGCTGACAGCAAAATAATTTCCGCTGACAATGCGGAACGCAACCAAACAACCGAAAAGTAAGCGGCAAACGGAAGGAACTGCCGGACATAGGACCAAAATACAGGGACGGCACTGCGGATGTTACACATAAGGCGCCCACAAATAGTTGAGAGGGTGAGCGACAGAGAGAGAGAGAGAGAAGCTTGGAGTAAGTTTTTTGACTCAATTTTTGACTCAATTGAGCATTGCTCCTAAGCTGCCTTGGAAAACTTTCGATAAGCTAGGACTGCGTGCTGTGAGACCTTCTAACTAAAACCAAATACAAATTCGTTTCGTTTTAGGATTTGTAGTTATAAAAGTGGGTAAACATTCAGGCTATCTTCTATCTCATATCTAACATTTTCCATCTTTCATCTTCTATCTGAAGCGGAAAACGGATGGAACTGTTGGACATAGGGCACAGGCACAGGGACAACTAGTTGAGAAAGAAACTTGAAGTAAGTTTTTAGACTAAATTTGAGAATAACTTGAAGTTTCACTCTATGATCTCGAAGCACAAACTTATACTGAAAATAGATTGCAAATATAAATAATTGAGTGTATTAGCTCGAAGCACAGCCTTGGGCACTCTATCCCTTCGGAGGAGCATACTTAGCAGCGCAGTTCGACTATAGCTATGCCTTTGCCACGCCCTTTGCAACTCCCTTTTGCCATTACGACTCCCAATTGAAGATAAACATTGACTAGGCAGCGCTCTAACACTAACAGCCTAAGCCGCCCCTGGGCCATAGAGCCAAAAGTCTGTGAACTCTTTTTGGGCATAGTTGAGCCGAGCCGAGTCGAGTTTCAGTTTGCAGCTCATTATAATATTATTGTTGGGCTGCATATTTTGTACTTTTAGGCCACACGTTTGACTGCCTGATCCGGCCCTGGGCGAAAATGGTGGACCGCTGCGCCAACCTTCGCACCGCCCTTTAGGATGTGTGCAAATGTGTAGCATACTTCACGGCGTCATGCAAACCCCAGCAGCCATTATGCAAATCAAGCGAAAAGGCGATGCCAAAGCATTTAAGCCGTTTTAGCCAGCCAGCCGGCGAGCCAGCCATCCTCTCTCCTTCACCTTTCTACTTCCTCTAGCTAACAACACAAAGCCACGCCCCATTTAGCGTCTTTGTTATCGTTGCTCTTCTGCTTGCTTTTGGGGGCGGAGCTGAAATCTAATTTCCTTTAGCAGTCAGCTTTGCTAACAACAATAGCTCTGTGTGTGTGTGTATGTGTGTGTGTGTGTGTGTGTGTGTGCATGCATAATTCAAGTGCAAAAAAATAAAGAAATATTTTTGATTCAGGCAGCGACTACAACTGTTGCCCAGGTGACTGTCTCCCGTCCATGCCAACAACTCTAAAGGCTTAGGCCATGAAGAAAAAGAGATAGAGAGAGAATGAGAGAGAGAGAGAGAGAGAGAGAGAGGGAGAGCTTATTCTCTGATTTACTGCTCATTAGCCGAGGAAAATAAACAGAATCAATGTGCATTAGATGCAACAGTTGTGGCAACAACAACTTTCACTCAAGCCAAGCAGCAACAACCACGACAGCGTCGGACTTTCACTTTTGCCAGTTGCTGAAGTCTGAAGTCTGAAGTCTGCAGCTGAACAATGGACCGCATCGTTTGCTCGTTTATTTGCTAACAAGTCTAAAATGAAATTAATTATAGTTACGCACAGTTGCTAGCAGCCACAAGGCAGGCAGCCGACACTGGAGCTGGAGCTGGAGCTTGAGCTGAGGCAGCCCCACATTGGGGCCTCTGCTGCCTTTTTTTGTATGGGGTGTGTGTGTGTGTGTGTGATCCACATCGTCTGGCTGGCAGCAGAAACTGCTGCTTGGGCAAGTCAACTATTTTATGTTACTTTACTTTACGGCTGTGTGTGTGTGAGCAGGCTATGTGTTTGTGTGTGTGTTTGCCGAGCTGCCTAAGCAAATAGTTTTGATAGGCTGAGACTGAGGCTGAGGCTGAGGCTGAGTGCTGAGTGCTGCGCCTGCTACCCAAAACTAAATACAAATTTGTTTCATTTCAGCATTTGTCTTTATATAATCTTCTATTTTGATACTTTTATCTTCTATCTGCTATTTCCTCTCTTCTATCTGCTTTTTAGTCACTGCAGGGTATCTCTGAGTCGTTACACTATAAAAAGAAATTGAATATTTTTGTTTGTATACGTGGCTGATGCCTGCTAAAAATAACTTAGGCTCAGCCTAAGCTGACTGGTCTGCTTCCCTTTTGGGCTGGACATCTCTCGCTCTCCCTCTCTCTCTCTCTCTCTCTCTCTCTGTCTCTCTGACTTGGCCCTAAGCTATATTTGCAATCACGCCCAGGCAGCTGATGCCTGTCTGTGGCCCTGAACTTTTAATTAATGCAAGCAACTCCGCACAGTGCCTGCTTAAAGTATGTGTACCCAAAAATAACAAAAACAAAAAATGATTTTAGCTGCGGCTGGGCTTAACTCCTTTACTTTTTTACTTATATTTTTTTTTTTGAAGTCTCGTTTGGTATGTTGCCTACTCTCTCTCTCACTCTTTCTCTCTCTCGACTCTCCCACATTCCCACTCCCAGCTGCTTGTTTACATTTTATATCAAAAACTTTTACGAGCTACAAAATACGCTGAGCAGCAGCTTCAGCCTCCGCCTCCACCTACGCCCTTAGCTCCAGCAAAAAAAAAAAACAAACAAATGTGCCGAGAGTTGCGGAGCGGGCATAAAATAAATAAAAATAAAATTGATAGCATGCTTTTTGGGCTCTGTCCTGTCCTCACAGTCGTCTCACTGTGCTGTGTTTTTATTCTTCTTCTTCTGCTACTTCGTCATCTTCTTGTGCCTTTTGTGTGTATTTTGCTCGGGGGGGAAGGAGAGAGACTTCTCTTTGCTAAAGCAACCAGCTCGACTTTGTTTTGCAGCTCGGGGCCAAGTGGACCCCAAAATGAAAACAACAACAATAACAACAACAACAAAATGGCGACTCTAATGACAATTATCGGCTACGCAATTATCGCTGCCAAGTGATGATTACACTGCTTAACAAAATTAAAGAGCGCTTAATCATTGCGGCTTGGCTTTTAATGCTTCCACGCACATTAAGCACACCCACAACAACAACAACAACAACAACAACAGCAACAGCAACATCAACTTTAAATAGCTGAACAATTTGTGGGTGTATAGAAACTCCAGTTGGAGCTTGAACTTTAAGCTTGCATTAATTGGGCGAGAAACTAAAGATTTCGAGTTAAATGGTAAATGGGTAGATGGGCCATATGTGTAGCTGGAGAGCAAATGTAGTTGAGAGGCAGCAGAAGTGGTTGGAGATACCATTAAGTATATCTGTGCTTGAGTGAGACGATGAGCTGAGTCAATCTAGTCATGTCTGTCTGTCCGTCCGTCCGTTCGACCGTCCGTCCGTCCGTCCGTTCGACCGTCCGTCCGTCCGTCCGTCCGTTCGACCGTCCGTCCGTCCGTCTGTCCGTCCGTCCGCCCGTCCGCCTGTCCGTCTGACCATCCGTCCCTCTGCATGAACTCTCATGATATCGTAAGCTACCACAGCTATTAGACGTGAAATTTGAAATATTTATTCTTGTAACGTTATCGATAACTTTGTGTATCGATAAATTTTGTAATTTACCAATTTTCGATACAAATCTATATGATTTGGCTTCTTCAAACATAATTCGAAAACTCTTAAAGCTTAACGTTTGCAATACAAATTTATCATCAATTTGGCATCGATAACTCATGTAACTTTGCTAATTATCGCTATAAATCGATACAAAGACTTCCTGTTGAAGCTAAAAACATAAAATTTCAAATATCGCTGCTCATAATGGAAGCACAGCTTATAGATTTCTCTGAGTGCATTTACCTAGTCATGCTCTCCACTCTTATTAAGTAAACAAAATTTCATTTCATTTGGCAGAGTTTTGTGCCCCGTTTTGACCCCGTCCTGCCAGAAAATATTTTAAATTTGATTAGCATAATGATATCGCTTTTTATTTTATGTCTAGATTTTGATTTTGATTTGAATCTTGAATTTGCACACGGACTTCAAAAGTGCTTGAAGCAATCGGACAGGCGGCTCTTGAGAGCATTTCAGTTCAGCGAATGGAAAATATGATGGGCGCTCGGCTTGATTTAGTTGCGTAAGTTGTGACTATAAATAAAATGGGCATAAAATGCGTTGAGGCTTGAAATTGATGTGCCCGAAAAACGATTGCAATGACAGATGTGCGCTATTAACGGTAAAAGGTAAATGTATGTGTGTATGTGTGTGTGTGTGTGTGTGTGGGAGAGATCATAAATTCCCAGCAGTTGCCAAGCGTCGTTCGACCCGCTGGCAGCAGTCAAAAGGAAGCGGGCAATGCAAAACATTTTAATAATGAAAGAAGAAAAAGACGAAAAATCTCAGAGCAAAGCGGCTAAGCGGGTGTGTGTGTGTGAGTGTGTGTGTGTGTGTGTGTGCAGTGAGCCATTTTATGTTAACAACTTTCTTGGCCCAAAGCGTTTTTCATCAAGGGGCGCAGTGGGCGGAGTTTATCATCATTTTGTTTATCATTAACAACTCGTCAGGGCCCGGCAACGTCATCATCGTGCCAATGCCAATGGTAATGATGATGATTATGTTAATGCTTACTTTCAAGTGTGTGTCATATGTCACACACGCACACTCACACACACACACTCACACACACACATATGCAGAACAACCGCGAGCAAATCATAAGCATAATAATAATAATAATAATAATAAAAAAAGAAAAATAAAATAAAATAAAATGAGAAAACAAACCGAAAAATAAGCAAAATAAATATAAAATCAGTTTTTTCTTTTTTTTCTCCACTTTTTTTTCTTTTTTGTATATTCAAGTCAGCCAACAGATGGCGCTGCTTGGGTAAAAAGTTTATGAACCATAAAAACAGGTGGCAAAACGAGCCACGAGGCACGCGACGTCCTTTTCATGCTTTGCGCCCACGTCATCTCTGCAGCCCCACGACGCCTGGTCCCCATGCTCGCCATGCTTGCCATGCTTGCCATGCTGGTAACTGGGGCGTGGCGGCTGCCTCTGTGGAGCATATCATTCATCTCTGCTTAAAATGCCATTAGATTGCATATGCTTAAGTTTTGTTCTCCTTTTTCTTTTTTTTTCTTTTTTTTTTTGCTTCTTTCACTGCTTTAATGCTTGGCAAAAAGGGGTTTTTCGGCATGCTGAACCCTTGACTGAGATTTGTTAGACGTTTCTCGGGCTGGTCTTGGGTGGGAGTAATGGGTGAAGCATAAAGCGAAGTATAAATAAATAAACAGAAACATTACGATTGAGCATGGACATCATTAACTAGTCAATCATTTCATAATTTGAATGTCGCAAATGGAAGTAGAGTGAGAGAAAAGTCATGAAGAGCTGGAGTGATTGATGTCTGATGTCTGATTGGGTGGGGAATGATTGACAGATGGATTGACTAACTAATTGGCAGACTGACAGAGAGATTGAATGACTGATACACAGATGACTGATTGAATAACTGAGTGATTAGCTAATTGAGTAGACATCTGCTTGAGTGATTGACTTACAAACTGAGTAGATGTCTGATTGGGCGATATATGATTGACAGAATAATTGACTGTTTGATGAGCAGATTGATTGACTATCAGATTAAGATATTGATTGACTGACTGATTGACTGACTTGGAGTGAATGATACACAGACAGACTGATTGAGTATTGAAAAATTGATTGATTAATTGATTGACCAAGTGATTTGCCAACTGTTGGATTGGTATCTTGGCATGAGAAAACTGCTTGACTGATTAGCCAAAAAGCTAGATGTCTGATTTGATGATTGATTGAGTGATTGCTTGAGTAATGATTGACAATCAGTGACTGATAGATTAATTAACTGATTTACTGCTTAACTGACTATATGATTGTCTCGTTCACTGATTGACTGAAACCTTAGTAGAGTGATTGACTGCCTGAAATAGCTAGACGGTTCTTAGTATATAACATACTATTTGATTCAGTGATTGGCTGTCTTTCTGACTGATCGATCAACCCCGAATGATTGCCTTAACTGTAACAGCTAAATACAATTTGTTGAGAAATTCCAGGCACAAAGTGAGCAAAATTGGCGCAAAACTTTTCTTTTCACCATTCACTCGGCGTCTAATTTAATATTTGAGAAGACTTTGCGTAAATTGATGTGAAACGTGTCTTACACCTTTCGTTAAGTCCATGTCAGCAAAGGCTTTGAGATCAAAGTTCAGAAAAGCGAAACTTAACTGTCCGAAACTGTTATGAAAGACCCACATTAAAACAGAATGAAAATACGTGATGATTTGGCTCCGGGAACTTTTTACACTGCCGCCGAATGACTTCAAACACATTTTCAAATATAGTCGTGTTTAAAATAATTTGAGAAGTTGGATCAAAGGCAGTAACAGGTAGATTTCATCAGACCAGGCAGTTGTCTTGCACGACTCTGCGCGTGACAGGTATCATTGGAGACCTGATATACTGTAGGGTATCCTTCCCTTTTCCGATAGACACATTATCGAGGTGTCGATTTCTCTAATACAAAATCGTATAGCTTTGGGGCTTAAGTATCATACGAAATTAGTTAAGGAATCGCTTTCAATTAGGTTCAATTAGATCGGAAGTCACGGGGTATAGAACGAGTCGTGCATGCTTCCATTGTACTCCTGTCAGTCTTGTTGATTTTTATTCAGTTGCCTTGTGAAGTTGTGGGCAAAAGTTTTCATGTTTTTCAGACAGAATCAGGCCGCAGGCCGTTGCCAAAGATGATGATGAAAGCTGAGCCGAACTGCGAGTCGAGTGTCGAGAGTTGAGCTTCAAGCTGTTCAGAAAGGGCCTTCTTCAGACGGAGGGGGGGCACCAAGGGTAGTTATGGAGATATGAGATGCTGTTGCTGTTGCTGCCAGCAGCCCACGGCATGCATGGAGCAAAAGTAATGTAAACAAGGCAACACACAGGCCAGGAATAGGAATAGGAAGAGGAAGAGTGGGAGAAAGTGTGGGGGTAAAGGTAAGATGAGGGTTGGAAGAGATACACATACTGAGATTTTTGTTGGCCAGTTTTGCGGGTTCATCATTATGCGGCGCAAGTTATTTTTTCTCATCTCATACTCTGAGCTCAATGAAAACGTTGAAACAGGGTATATTGACTAGAGGCTAATGCTATAAAGCTTAGATTCTTTAGGCTAGGATGAACAACCGACTCTAGTCTGTCCGTTCGCCTGCTTGACTGTCTGCTTGATTGTCCGTCCGTGCGCTTGTGGAACTGTCCATCCGTCCTTCCGTATCTATAAACGCATCTCGTGCATCGTCTTGGGGTATCCTCTAGCCACGTACACCCGACCTTACCACTTTTACTTGATTTGAAGTTGAAGAGTTGCCAAAAAGTTGACTGACGCGCTTTCAAGTGAATTTTCATGTGCAGGCACGTCCTTCGACTGAACGGGGCATGCGTCGAGTTTCCCCTCAGCAATTGGCACAGCAACACACAAGCACACTCACAAATATATTCATACTCATACCTACGATAGCTCCCATCCAAATTCAATTTGAATATTTCTTTTTTCGACGGATTTCTTATATTTTAGTTTTTATTTTTTTGTGTGTCTGAATTGGAAGTCATGTCGTCACCGCTCACGCAGCATACAAAGCATAAGGAGACGCACGTCTTATACAACTTTCGGCTGGAGCCGGTCGTAGATCCTACGACCAATGACATGACCGTGATCGCTCATCTGCCCGAAACTAAGCTGCAAGCCCTCGAGCCAATCGAGTCCAATCAGCAGCGTCTCCATCAGATATACGTCTGCTCGGCCGATGGGCGACTAAAGAAGACGATTACCTTCACCGAAAGCGACTATCGGAAGGCGGTGAACGCTTATATAAATGCTGAACACGCCGATAATATGGACGGCACTGTTCTGCAGGAAAAGGTGTCAACAGTCTCATACGTTATATCACGCAAGCGACGTAGGAAATAAAATTCTAGTATTTCCGAAGCTATGGCCAAAGGCAGCTTCAATCGGTTACGAGCTTATCAATTTTATTGATTATGGTGGATGATTTATCAGTCAGACATTTCTTAGATTGATATGCAAGATGACAGTCAAGGGTAACAGCTTCTCGGATAGGTATACATCATTTTGATTGATCTATGTTGGATGGTTCCTCAATCATTGGGAGCTACCCCTTGATTGATTGTTTAATGGTTCATCAATCAGTGGGAGCTGCACCTTGATTGATTGTTTGGTGGTTCATCAATCATTGGAAGCTGCACCTCGATTGACTGTCAACGGCCAAAAGCAGTTGGTTTTCAAGCTTCAATCGGATTTCCATACATCATTGATTGATTCATGCTTGATGTTACATCAATCATAAATTTCTCATTGTGAGCTGTTAGAGCAACATTTTCAGCTCACAGCTTTTGTAGTTTCAATCATGAATAATATAATTTTGATTGATCCATGTGAAATGATTGATCAATCATATTGTTTAGACATGCTTGAGAATTTCTAAGTATGTTTCAATCATTAAGTGATTTGATAGCTGCTCAACTGCTGTTAGCTCCATTCTTGCCAACTTCATTCATTTTGATTGATGCTGATTGAGCAATCATGATATACTATGAGGAATCATATGGAATATATATGTATAGGAAAGTTATCTTTTGAAAAGCTTTATGTTTGCTAAAGCACAAAAAGCTGATTGATTGGTAGATTGCCTGATTGATGCTAACTAAAAGTTAAAGATCTTTTTGTGGTGTTACTATTTGATAAAGAGAGCTTTACGATTCCCATCTTGATGCTGATTTAAATCTGTTTTTTATATCAACAAAATTTGCATTTCCAATCAATTAAATTGCAAATAATTTTCAATAAGCGAAGGAAAATTGCGATTTCAATTAGCTAATTTGATGTGCATCATTCGACGATGTCCGAAATAACTGAAAGTGATGAGCTATCAAGAGAGTTTTTCGGAACATAAAAAAGCTATATAAAGCGAATCGCTTTTAACCCTGTCTCACTCTGTGTGGGTGCATGTTTTCTGTTTTCTGTTTTTTTTTTTTTTTTTTTTGCTTATTGAAATCTGTTTGTAGAGCTCACTCAAAGGCATATCCATCGATGTTGTAGGGTGGGAGTGGGAAATTATCGATAGCGAAAATCGATTGATTGCCTTTGAAATTGCAGGGCATATGGCAATTGCTGTTGTGTTCAGTATTCTGTGTTGTGTGTTGTGTGTTGTGGTCCAACCTCTGCTTCAGAAACACGCGCGCACACACATCTCTTAACCATATGTCCAATGTGTGTTGACCATATCAGTTGAAGGCGTGCCAATGATGGGCGTGGCTGCATTTGATATGCTTAAAGCAGACCTCAACGACAGGCAAGGCCAATGTTACTTTGATGTTTCATGTCATGGTTTTTGCCCTCTCCCTCTCTCTGTCTCCCTCTCTCTCCCTCTCTCACTCTCTCTTTCTCTATCTGTGTGTCTGTCTCACCTGCCCACGCTTCAGTTACTGACAGCTTTTCGTGTGCTTATGCATATTACTTTTCCTTTTTTCCTTTTTTTTTTCGCCCAGCTTTTTCTTTTTTTTTTTTTTCGTTGTTGTTTTTTGTTTCCACTGATCAAACAAAAGGCTGGCATATGGGGCGTGCCAGCGCCCACTTGATGGCTGTCGGGCATAATTTATGCCAGGCGCAACGGAATGGTCGTCCATGGATTTGCCAATGGACGTTGACGGGACGCTGACAGGAAATCCAAAACGGAAATTTGTTTAAGAAAATTGTCGAGTAATATTTGGTAGAGCCCACAAGTCCCCTGCGCTCCTGAGCCCCTGCGCCGCTGTGACTACAGCCAGCCGTAAACGAAATGTAACAGAAATGAAATAAACGAGAAATGAAAAACTTAAACGTCAGCCATCAATTAGCCGAGTGCTGCGAGACTTTGGGGCCAAGCGCAACAGGAGGCCAGGCCAGGCCAGGCCAGGCTAGGCCAGGGCAACCCAGTGGCATCCCCCTGAGAACTTTGGGCAACGGCGACAAGCGCAAAGGAACTTAAAAAGAATTGCTCAACTATTAAGCAGCTCTATTCCGCTCTCACTCTCTCTATCTAGCTCTCTCTGTCTGGCTATGTAAGCAGCATAGCAATAGATCCCTAAGCGGAAACCGGATATGCCAGGCAGAAACACTTGCGCAACAGCAAGGCGAAAAAAAAAAAAAAAAAGATTAAACTTGTTGCAATAACTTTTAGACGGGCCCAAAAGGACAAACACACACACACACACACACAGAGACACATATATATATATAGTGGCCACACACATATGTTTTCATGAACAACGATAAATGTTATTAACTTGGCCAAGTTTTCTTTGGGCACAAACTTTTGTAATTGAAGAACGCCCGAGCGTCGGCAAAATTAGCTGCACAAATGCCCAATTGGCCTATATATGTCTATATAATATATATAAATATATTTATTATGTCTGAAAAATATATATATAAAATGTTTATGTACACAGATATAGATAGTCCTTTGCGCCATTTAACGAATTTTTGGCCATGACCTCCGTTCGGAACTTTGTCACTGACCTCTTTTCCTTTCGGTTAAAAGTTAAATTGAGCTTAAAAAGAAGTTGAAATGTGCTTTGGCATTGATTTAATGCTATGCCATTGTCATACGAGAGCTTAGCTCACAGTTATTCTTGGGAAAATGAAAAGAAAAATACTTTTATAGCTCGTTAGGCAGTCGCCCGATGATGGTGAAGGTGTGAAAATGGTTGAGCTATGGACAAAGCAGACAACTCTGATGCGATTAGGGAGTGGAAGCTAAACAGCTTAAGGTTTAAATTTGGCTAAATGGCCACTCGGCTATATTAGTTAGCTTCTTTTGCTCACTTTAGTTGTAATTCCCAAATAGTTTAAGACCTAAGCAAAGAGGAAAAACTGCAATATTGGAAAATTGTTTAAGTATATGAGTAGGGGCGTTAGGGGGAAAGTCATTTAGTATGATTTCCATGATTTCCAAACTATAATAATTTCACATTTGTAATGAGTAGAGACATATTCCGTAATCAACCACTTTCAATACCCCTGACAACCCCCAACTGAGCCTATTCGTGACATTTTCTCATCATCATCAGTCCCTTAGCGTTTACTGTCAGTCAAAATTTGTTAACTTCACATGCCCAGCAACTCCGTTCAGTTCAGTTTCATAGTAGCCTTTAGGCCGAGCATCAGTTAAGCACTTTTGATAAAAAAAGCCAAACGAAAACCAAAAACGCACAAGGAAAGTTTCGAGAATTTGATCAAAGTATTTTCAGTTTTCGCTCAAATAACATTGACACAAAGCCAATATAATACTCAAATATTTGGAATAATATCATTATATATATATCTCTCAACCTGAATATATATATAAATATATTTTTTTTTTATTTATTATTTTTTTCGAAATTCTTTTGATTGTCCCGGGACAAGCCGTTGACATCGTTCTTATGCAACGAGTAGTAATTATTAAACCGTTATATTTTTATCAAATAGAATCAGTAAACACAAGACGAGGACGCAAACCGCCAATCAACTCAGGCAGAAGCAGAAACTAGCGAAAATTGAAATTTATTAATACAAATTTGAATCCATATCGAGTACAATGCAGGCCGAACGCAGGACCTGCCGCTGCAGCCGTCGCGGTCGCATTTGCATCTGTGTGTCAAGGAACAATGTGGATCCCGTGCTGATCCAGGTGATGAACGAGTCGCGCCGCCTGCGCGTCATGGAGGAGCTGCGCGTGGAGCTAGAGATGGATCTGCTGGGCGTCGATGCCAAATGGGTAATCTTCAGCATGGCTATACAGAGTTATCGCTATGAGCAGCTGGTGGTGCCTTTTCCGCCGGCCTATACCACAGCCACTGGACTCAATATTGACTCGCTGAGCTTTGTCGCCGGCACCATGGCCGAGCTGGGCACCTTTCAGCGCCGCCTGATGCAGAATTTGTTGCCGCCGGAGCAGGTGGAGCTGGTGCACTGGCTGCTCATACAGAGCGGCACGCCACGCCTACGTCAGGTGCTGCGCAACGATCAGCCGGAGCTGTGGCGTCAGCTTGACTACAAGCCGGAGCCACGTCCACACTTGGTATTTCGTGTGGAGCCCAAGACACGCGATGTTCAACCAATCGAGCCGCTGGACTTGCCCAACTGCATCTACTATTGCGGCGACATGGATGAGTTATATTCATTGATGGCCAACAAGACCTTCGATCTGAGTCGCTCGCAACTGGAGTTCTATGACGATCTTGAGCTGGCCTGCAACATGGCCGAATGGTGCCCCGGCTGGGGCTACTCTATCTGCGGCACATTGTTGCGCTGCGTCGCCGTTTGCCAGCTGCGTCCCCGCCAGCCGCTGGTGGGCGAGCAGCAGCAGCTGCTGCAGGTGCGCTATTTGCTTATGTACAGCATGAGCTACACTCAACAGATGCAGGCTTTACGCCGTCGCCAATGGAAGAAGATACATCTGCAGCAGCGTGTCACGCAGCAGCTTGTACAGGAACAGGCCAACAACGAGCAGCAGCATCAACAGCAGCAGCAGCAACACCAACAACACCAACACCAACAGCAACAGCAACAGCAGCAGCAACAGTTGCTGCAACATCAGCAAATCAGGATTCGCAATAGGGCTAGAGATAGGGAGCGTGTGGAGGATCTCGTTGGATTTGACGATAGTCAGACACAGCTGATGCAGTCGCCATCGCAGACTACGATGTTCAATTGGCTTTTTAGCCGTCGCAGCGCCATTCTCGTGCTTGGCGTGCTCACACTCGCCTCGTTGACGCTGGCGGCCAAGAATTTGCGACAATTCAATCAATGGCGCACCATCTGGCTGCCAAGAGGTGTTAACTGATCAAATTCCCGTTATTATTTATGTTTCGTGCCGTCAAGCCATTCGAAAAAATTAGTTTGTTGTAATTAGCCAAACACAAAAGTGAAAAAAAAATTTAAAAACCATTAGAAAATTCCAATCAAATGTTGTTTTTTTTTTATAGCTAGGGTATCAGAAGTTGACCTTGTCTGTTCACTATATTTCGATAATTTTTTAAGTTATCGATAACATCTATTTGTGTGAGTATTTGATGAGATTTTCTATTCAATCTTTAAGAATCTTAAGTCTTCAAGTAGTATAAAGTTTGTTCGCAACATGAATAATTTCCCATCTAACATCTATCTCTAGACATATTCCATAAGATTTGCTAATGGCATAGCTGCCGTTATAGAATGGAAGTGCAACATAATACTCTAATTCAAAACATTGTTGATCTATTGTAATTTCTTTTGCTATTACTTTTATGTGGTCAGCCTGTCATAGAGACTTAAGACTCGATTTGGAATTCAAATCAAAAGCAAAAATATTGTTAGACTCTGCCATTACAGGGTATCTGTTTGCTCTCATCTCTGACATTCTTTGCTTGCATACTTTTTTTTTTTTGGGGCATGCCACGCGCGTTTACCACATATCGCGTAGGCATGTTGCTTTGCTCGTTGAAGCGTGAATGAGCATTAAAGTGTTTTCCCATGTTCATTCGCCCCGGCCCAGCGCCCATTCAAATTGAATGGGTGAGTTGTGCGAGTGTGTGTGTGTGTGTGTGCGAGTGTGTGTGTTTTGACCCAATAAGTAAATGCGCTTCATATGAAATTGATATTAGATGAGTGTAGAGCTTCAGTTCAGCAAAAGTTTTGCAAGATTAAAACTCAAGTCTTTATTACCAATCATATAGTTCAGCCAAAATGTCAAGAGCTTTTGACTTCAGTTTTGAACTTAAGCACTTAAAATATCCTATAAAGGTAGGTCGCATATGGGGTTGTTTAAATCTTGTAGGAAATTGAATAGTTAAAGACATAGAAGTTGGAAATTCTTTATGATTTTCTTTTATGCAGTACAAATTGGGTAAGCAGAAGAGGGATGTTGATATATATGGTTAGATATAGATATGTATATATATATATATATATATATATATATATATATATATATATATTTATTTTATACTTTTTTAAGGCTTTTGCTGTGCTGCATCTGTTTTTTGATTAAAAAGCTGTCAATCTCATTAGGCTTTCAAAATCTGGAAACATATTTTACAGCTTTTTTGAGTACTCCAAGCTAAGCCGCAGAGAAATATAGTTTTTGGGTAAGATAAATTTTAACTATTTTTTTTTTTTTTAAATACTTTAACTTTATATGAAAGTTTAAGATTTCATCTCTATAAGCCTTTTTAAATTATAAAAATATCTTTTTGTATAGCTGAGATATCATCTATTGAATTTTCACTCGATCTCAGCATATCTTTAAAGGTCGCACTTGAGCCTCTCATTCAGCAGATGATAACTCAGCAGAGAAAGAAATTTTGAAAGGGTTTAAAAAGGAACACATAAAGGAATATAGAAAATAGAGCCTAACTTAGAAATGCATAATCTGACGCATGTCTATTGAATCAAGTTGACCTAAACTGTTCAAAGTCCAACCAATCGTCTGGCATACCCCATGACCGAGGCTCTTGTATAACTGCTAATGCTCTAAGCATTCCATGCCTGTTTCAGACTCGTTTGCTTTGTGCTCACGAATAGCTCGCCAAATATATATATATATATATATATATATATATATACAAACAGAGCGAACTGACCCGAATGTGGCTCGTAGCTAGCTTTATTACATTTCCCTTCAGTTGGCCCATTGATGGGTTTATTAGCAACTGTAGCAAAACGTTTTCTATGGAATGCGGCTTGTGGCGTTTCACAACTGGCTAAACACAAAAATCGTTCAGACTTGCCAACAGCCACACACTCTGTCTGCCTCACTCTGTCTCCCTCTCCTCTCTCTCTCTCTCTCTCTGTCTCTCTGTCTCTCCATCCTATTTGACTGTTCTGTTGAAATATGCAAAACGCGCCGCAAAATTTGTTGCTCAAGAAGATATCGAGTAACTGGAAAACTGGCTCGATGGCGTCTTTAATATGCAAAAGCCACTCGTGTATACAAATAATGTGCACGTTAATAAACACGCATAGATCATGCATGAGCTGCGCGCGAGACAGAGAAAGGGCGACTGTGACAGAGAGAGAGAGAGAGAAAGCTGAGGGCGGCAAGGACTAAATAAACAACTGAGGCGAAAGTGAAACAAATCTTTTGTTGTTGTACGTTATCGAGGAGCACGTTTAACTGGTCGTATGCGCAATATACACAAAAACTGTTTTGCTAGCTGTCAATTCGTCTATGTATGTGTATGTCAAATGCATCCACAGTCGATTGGCTTTCATTTAATTTCAATTTGAATAGCAACAACAACAACAACGATAAGGGCAATAAGAAACTGAAACATGACCAAAAATTTGTGTTTGCTGTGTGAAATAAAGCAAATCTGTCGCTCAACTGTTGCTCAAATGCAACGCAATAAATATTGAATGAATACATTAGCTATGAAGTTAATTGTAATTACAATGTGGTTACAAATGTGTTCAAGTGTCTAGACTTATATATATATTGACATTTCTATATATATATATATTAGAAATGATTTTGTTAAGCGCCTCAAGTAACTCAGCAACTATTAAAGCTGAAGCCATCAAATTTGATATGCTAAATGGTAAATGTAAATATATATGAAATGTATATAATATGACTGTTTATGCTCTAGAATAACTCAAGGAAGGGGTAAGAGCTATGAAATTAGGTTTGCTTATGCTTTCATATATGTTTATACATATATATGTATATATATTAAGAAGTCTTAGTTCATATGTCAAGAATCTTCATATATATTATATTTGCTATGCAGCTTAAGATCTATTACAATTCTCTTATCTATAAACATTTCAAATTTTAATCTCTTTCGAATATATATATATATATATATATATTTCGAATAGCCTGTTCATATCTTAGATGTCAGTCAGATTATATGGCAGTCAGGGTATATGTCAGTCGGGTCAAATGCTAAGTCAATTCATATCTTTGCTTAGCTTCAGAGTTAAATCGCTGCAAATAATTTATACTCAAAGCCCATGGAAATTGAGTCTACAGGGCATATTGTTTCTGTTGCAAGAGGCGTGACCGCGCACCTTTAAGCATATCTAGATCATAGCCAACAGTTAAGTTAAGATTTAACAATGTTCATTCAACTGTCTAACTCGAAAACTACAAACTTGAAATGATTTATATACATACATATATTCTTATCATCTATTTTCAATAACTTTTTCGAGTTGCTTCTTCATCGATAACAATTAATTCTACAACTTGGTTTCTTAAGAAAAACTTAAGGACCATAAGAGATGCATAATATGTGTGAGCGTGTGTGTGCGTGAATATGTATATATATCAATATATATCTATATGTACATATGCATAGGAAAAGCCTAGATTGACTGAAAGAACAGCTCTGCTTAGGCCGCCGGGTATATGCTAGTCGGGCACTCCCATCACTCTTTCTTCTTTAAATATATATATTTCAGAACCTACGCTGGGTGCGTGTGCGTGTGCGTGTGAGTTTGCCCGTTTCACAGAGAATGGGTTTCGTTTGGGGGCTTTAACTTGCGCTTGGGAAATTTATTTATTTATTTTAGCGCTCTGTAGATTTATGCAAATACTGCCGCTGAAGTCTATTAAATTTGCATATTTATCAATTTGTTTTTGCGTGTGTTCTTTTGCGCGCTGGCTCGTTTGTTGTTGCTAATGTTGTTTGGCTTTGCCGGCATATTTTAATTATTTCACTGCGAGCCGATGCCCTTAACTTGTTTCAAATTCCATTTGCATAGGCGGCGCAAGCACAGCCGTTAACTGATAAACGGCCGCGCTGAGAAAAACTGAGAAAATCCAAACCAGAAAATAAATGAAGAAAAATAAATGAATAAATAATAATATAAATAATAATAAGGCAACAGCTGAGAGATGAAGCTGAAAAATCTTGCCGCAAACATGGCGTATACTTAATAAGCCTGCAATCCAATTAGGACGCCGGACTACATCAAAGGCAACGGCGGAACGACGAGCTGTTCCCTCTATCTCTCTCTCTCTCTGGTCGTTAGGCGATCAAATATTAAATGGACATAGCTTCAATGTGCCACAGAAATTAGCCCTCTCCATCTCTCTCTCTCACTGTAGCACTTTGACTCTCAACGCAAAGGCAATTATCATTATGATAATTAAAATGTATGAGCTCGTGCTGGTGTGCTCAACTCTAGCTAGCTCTAATGCGCGTCGCCTTTCATCATCGTCCATCTTTAGGCATCCATTTTCATATGACCGAGCGTCTGCCTAATACCTGCCGAAAAGCTGTGGACTTGTTGACTTGTTGCTGTGCTGTTGAGCATTAACAGCAACTACTTTGGGCAGTGAGCAGCTTAACTAAGTGGCTCTGCGATAAACCTAATGAATCTCCCACCTGTTCCCACACAAATCTCATAAACTAAATGTTGTCCAAAATATATTACTTTATGATTGATGTCGCCCACTAAAGACATTGAGTTAAGTGGCTCCTTATAAGTTAGGTGGATCTTCTTATTATATTTTCATTACACTTACGCCATCCGGCACAAAGAGACTGTTTACAGTCTGTTTACTCACTACGTAACTACTTGCATGCATTAACTACGTTTTCTACAGATTTTCATACAAAAGATTATTATATAAAATATGTACAGAATATATTTACAGCTGTCAATCAGTCAATCAGTTTGTCAGTTTGTTTTAGTAGCTGTGAAATCAATCTTACAGATTGCTAGTCAGTCTGTCTATCAGTTAGTTAGTCAATCAATCAATCAACCAGTGGCTCACGCAGTCCATCAATCAAAAGTGAATCAGCCTGTCAGTCACATCTGTCAATCAGTTAGTCAATCAAGCTTTAGAAGCTGTGAAATCAATCTTACAGATTGCTAGTCAGTCTGTCTATCAGTCAGTTAGTCAATCAATCAATCAACCAGGCGCTCACGCCGTCCATCAATCAATCAGACAGTCAAAGTGAGTCAGCTTGTCAGTCACAGCTGTCAGTCAGTTGATCAATCAAGCTTTAGAAGCTGTAAAATCAATCTTACAGATTGCTAGTCAGTCTGACTATCAGTCAGTCAGTCAGTCAGTCATCCAGGCAGTCAGTTAGTCAATTAATCAATCAACCAGGCGCTCACAAATCAGACAGTCAAAGGGAGTCAGCCTGTCAGTCACAGCTGTCAGTCAGTTAATCAATCAAGCTTTATAAGCTATGAAATCAACCTTACAGATTGCTAGTCAGTCTATCAGTCAGTCAGTCATCCAGGCAGTCAGTTAGTCAATCAATCAATCAACCAAGCACTCACGCAGTCCATTAATCAATCAGACAAAGTCAGACAGTCAAAGTGAATCAGCCTGTCTGTCAATCAAGCAGATAGTCTGCAAGTTAATCAGTCTGTCAATCAATCAATCAAGCACTCAATCAGTTTATTTGTCAATCATCCATATCAGTTCTTCGTTGATTCCGTCTGGCAGTCACTCAGCTATCAATCAGTCAATCAATGATACACACATATATTTACAAGGTATACAATACCATATACCATCTACAGCTACTATATACAATAAAATATATATATATGTATATAAAAACTTAAACTTATATAACTAAGATTTGGCTACATGCGTCTGTAGCACTTTTATGTAGCACTTTTTAATGCTGTCTTAAATCTTAGATAGTCTTATTATGCTCAGGCAATCTCCGCTGAGAATGTGGAGCAAAATCTTAAAAACAAAACAAAAATCTGTGTTCAAGTATTTTACAACACGGAATTTGAGCTGTTTTTGCACATGCCCGCTGGCTTTATGAGAGAGAGAGTATATTAGTTTTGTGAGACATCAATATTTGACTATATATATATATATACAAAATAGTGTGTAAGATGAGCATTGGGCGCAGGGCAACAGGAGAACAAATTGTTTAGAGCGCGTATCATTAAGCTTAGCAGGTGGTTCACCATTGATTGATCTTCTCTTTAGATAGATCTATAAGTTAGATGATATGGCCATCCAAATTTAATAAATTTAGCTATTTTACAACTTAGAGCGGGTATTATTTAGCTGGCCATACCCGGCATGCAATGCTCTAACTTGTTTTTTTTTTCACTTAAATTTTACTTTTAGCTTTTGCTGCTGCTCGCGATAATTTTACGTTTGTTTGATGTTTGTGTGACAATGTGTGTGTGTGCGTGTGTGTGTGTGTGTGTCTTTAGTATATATGCATTGGCATTTACAATGCTTGCAATTTAAGGGCTCGTAAAATAAAAACAAACAACAAAAGAAACGGAATTTTAGTGTCCCACGGTCGAACGGGACCAAGTTCCGCGTCCTTGATTGTTGCCCTTTGCCTTTTGCTCTCTCTCTCTCTCTCTCTCTCTCTCTCTCCATTTCCTTGTTGGCCCATATGCTCGTTGCTTTTCCTCCTCCACTCCCCCTCCCCCTCCAGCATTTTATCTGTCGCTGCTAGCAACAATTTTCTTTAACGCGTTTCTTTTTCTGCTGCTGCGAAGCTCGTTTGGCACAGAAACTGAACTGAAAAGTTGTATTGTTGCAATTTGTTGTGAGCTGTAATTGTTGGCCATGCACTGCCCTTGCTTGGGCTAACAGTGTTCACTTCACGCACACATATGTACACACACACACACATATGTACACACGCACACAAATGCACACTTGACATCCATTAAAATGCATTCAAATGCATTCGCATAGCTGGCATTGTTTGCAGGCCAGCACATTTGACAGTCTTGCTCTGTCTTTCACTTTACTCTTATTTCTCACTCTCTCTCTTTCTTTTTCTCTTCCTTTCTCTCTCTCTCTTTTTCAGTTTTTTGTTGCCCACTGTGCGTACACTTGAATAAAGCTGAAGCCCGCCAACAACGAACGCTTGAATGCCACTTGAAATCGAATCACAGTTTGCTCCCACTCCTGCCACGCCTCCGCCTGCAGCTCCTCTTGGCACCTCTTATCGCCTCTTGTCGCCTCTTGGCCCCTCTTCATGCCGTTCACTTTGCTGGTCATCAACAACATTTTGAAGCAAAGCACTTCAGTCTTCGGTGCGTCTGCCGAGAATCGTCTCTAATGAAAACTCGCTTAATATTCAAAAGCGAAAATTCAAGATTTTCCAGGCAACAGGCGAAAGGCGACAGCAGGCGACGGGCGACAGCAGGCGACAGGCGACAACTGCGACAGTTGGCAACAGGCGGCTAAAAATGTGAAACTTTGGCAACTATTTAAGCAATTTGTTGCTAGCCCCAGCGACTGTTTCAGCCAAACCACTTCTGGCAACAGTTTAGTATAGTAGAAGAGAAACAAAGGCAAGTGAAAGAGCGCTCAAGTTGGGTGTGCACGACTAGCATATACCCGGCAGCCCAAGCAGTTCTGATGTTGACTTCATTCTATGCTTAAGGTATAGATATGTACATATAGATATATAGATATATTGACACATACACATCCAGGGGAAGAGAGACGGTAGTGCTCGACTTGTAGATACCCGGCAGACTAAGCAGAGCTGGTCTTTCAGTCATATTTATTCATATTCAGAACACTTCATTTATCGATGTTGAAGCAACTCGAAAAAGTTGGCTATATACAGGAATATGCATGTGAACTTTCAAGCCTTTAGCTTTATAAGTTGCCACAAAACCAATATACCCATCTTGACCCATTCATGCACATTGAATGCAGCAAAAAAAAAAAAAGTCTTAAGTTTTGCACTTGACTCACTTTCTGTCAAAAATGCACTAGAGTTTTTTTTGTTCTTCTCTTGTTTTTTGCAGCGTCTTCTTTAGTTTATTAAGTGCTTTCACAAGATGCTTGAGTCCAATTTGTGGCGTTTTTTTTATTTAAAAGCAGTTTCCAAGTGAGAAACTTGTCAAAATGCATAAGATACTGTTGCAGTTGGAGTGATCAAATAAGACTGTTATTATTATGGATAACTTTAAGTGGGCAGCTATTTGAGTTATCGATAACATTTAGTTTTTTTTTAAATAAATTTTATGAGCTTTACTGTTTGGTTGTTAATCTAATAAAGTGTTATGAACTTGTAGAAGAAATACAAAAATAATATAGAGGTGCAGAACAATCGATGGCACTATCGACACTATTGATGGTTGGGCGCCATCGAGCCACAATCGATAGCAGCAGATACTATCGGTGGTGCTACCGAAGCCTTTTTGGAAGCCTTTGTTGCAAATACCTATGTATTCCCACTACGTCCGTAGAATCGGAAAGAGAATTCAGCAAGGCGGGCCAAATTATTTCAGAGAGGCGAACCCAACTCAAGGAGAAAAATGTTAACATTCTTTTATTTTTAAATCGAAACTTTTGGTTAAATTAAACCATAATTTTCTTGTATTCGTTTTAAATAAATTTGTTGGTCGGACTATACTATCGATGGCGCTATCGACACACTATCGATGGTTCAAAATTAACAATCGTCGAATATCGATGGCGCCCACTATCGATAGTTCTCCACCTCTAAAATAATATAGAGAAATTTCAAGTCAGTTGTTCGACTTTGTCGTAGTGTCAGCCGTCAGCTTGGCCTCAGTAAGCAGAAAGAGTCTCAGCTAGGGTGACCAGATCGGCCTTACACAATTCCGGGACGGCCCCCCCCTCCCCCCCCTTCCCCCCTCGTCTATGGATATTCTTTTCTCCAACAAATATTCTACACAATTCGTTACACTTCCTTCATTTTTATCGGAACAGTAGAAAACCGGGACAATTTCGTGTCAGGTCGGGACACCGGGACAATGCCTTCAAAAGCGGGACATGTCCCGGAATTCCAGGACATATGGACCCTAGACTTAACAGGACTATACCCTTTTGGCATTTAAGTCAATATCTAGTTGAAGATTGATACAACGTAAGGCAAACAGTGTTGAAGAACATCCCAAATTAGGCATCGAGTCCAGAGTCAATGAGGTTGCCTGAAGCACTGAGAGCAAAATTAAAGCAGCCATTTGAATGTTTTTGTTATGTTTTAAACAATTTATTACGTATTTCGCCATCCTATTATCAGCCAACAATGCAGTTAGCTAGCTCTTCAGTTTTCCACTCCTTGATTCCATCACTTAAGTTGATTTTAGAGTGCATAAGGTTTCACTTCAACTAGTTTTAGCTGTAAATTTGTAAGCTTAGACAGCTGCAGCGTGTTTAATGCTTTTTTACTACGAATTCTATTTTGTGCTGGGAAATGTTTTTTTTTGGCTTCGGCTTTCGGATCGACGAAATTCACATTTTGGCTATGATTTTCGTGAATTTCATAATTTTTGTTTTGTTTTTTCGGTTTTTTCGCACAGCTTATTGTGCGGTTTCCACTCGCAATTTGGAAGAACTTCGGACCGCAGACAAATTACAATTTTCGCAATATGAGAATTTCCATAGCAAACTTTTGCCTTGCCACAAACTCGCTCTCCCTCTCTCTCTCTCTCTCTCTCTCCCTCTCTCTCTCTTTTTATTTATCTAGCTGCTTTATGTGTAAACTATAAAAAAAAAGTGAAAGCGTTATGAGGCACATAAAAATCTGCCCCATCGCATTGCAAGTAGCTCGTTTATTAATTGCCGCCGTGTCGAGCACATTAAACGCCAGCCCAAGCGTTTCACATCATATCCTGGGTGTATGTGTGTGTGTGTGTGTTTGCATGTGTTTGTTTAAGTGCGGCCATAAAATTTGATGCTGCAACAGCAGCAACAGCAACAGCAGCCGCATCGAGTTGCCGTCAGTTCGTTATTAAAAACTGCCATGAAACAAGAACAACAACAACAACATCGGCAACAACAACAGCAACAGAAACGAACTCAGCTAGCGACTGAGCCTGTGCAAAAAAGGCATTAACCTGTCGCTCCTGTTGTCCTTTCCAACTTCGTCTACGTGCCTGGACCTTGCCACTTCCCTGCTTTCAACTTCCTCTCTTCCTCTCTCTCTCTCGCTCTCCCTCTCTCTCGCTTCAAGGCCCCACAACTTCAACTCTGTATGAAGCTGCAGTAATAAACCAGTCAGAGCATTGCAGTTGCATTGACCCAACTGCTTAATGCTCGCTCACAGCTCAATCAATGCAATGAACTAAACTTTTCCAATGGATAAGTTAAAGAATCATCAGGTACAGTTACTCTATAGATATAGTCAAAAGTAACCATCAGTCGATGTTCATCTGCTCACTCTCTTTATCTATTATTTTTCGTCATTTGCAACAGTTATAGCATTGTTCAATAGGATGATTACTCTATGCATCTAGTGATATATGCAGGAGTCCATTAATACGCCTTTCAAGCTACACCGGCTAGACAACGGATATACTCGCTTAAAACTTCCTTGAGCGTGTATCAAAAGCAACAAGCACAGCCACAGATAGGCATCAGCAATGAGTGGAGCCAAACATAATACGTCTATTGGTTACGCCCTCAAAAGCAGCTCAATTTCTAATCAAAATAATTATCTCAATTTATGTTAAGGGTATTCCTTTAACATTTAAGAACAGTAATTGGAGTAGCTTTACAATGAAATATTTATATGTATATGGAAGTGCTGCTTCAATTAGTCGTATTAATTGTAAAGGGTATTCCCTTAATACAACTAAACAAATTTATTTAAGTTAGAAATTTGTCTGCTTTTAGAGTGCAAGAAATAGACATATGATTAGTTCTACTCAAGGGAATACCTTCAATGAATTGCTGCACAAATATATATACATATATATATATTCCATTAAGGGCATTCCCTTAAACTTCTTTAAATTGCGTTTCAATTTGATATATGAATATATGAACAAAGTTCATCTACAAAGTTAATGACGCATTATTTTGTCAACCAATTAATGTGCTTTCCAACACTAGACACACAAAAAGACAAAGAGTCATTTACCAACACTTAAGATATAGTTAATTTAGGCCTTCGTTATGCCAATCGGAACGACAAATCATAATAATAATAGCTGGAAAATTGACAGCATATGCCGGCGGCAGGCAGTCAGGCAGGCTGGCAGGAATTTCATATTGTTAAAGCATTTCCTTCCGTTTCGCTCGATTCGTTTTTATGCGCCATTTCCTGTCGCTGTGCGTCTGTTGTTCTTTATGCTAGCCGCCGTTTCCGTTTGTTGTTACTGCATTAGCATTAAAAAAACGCATGCGCCCCCTAGGCCAGCCCCCTAGGCCAGCCCCAGCCCCAGCCCCAGCCCCAGCCCCAGCCCCAGCCCCAGCCCTAGCCCCAGCCCTAGCCCTAGCCCCAGCCCCGCCTCATTCGCTGCTTGCCTTTTTGCTATTGTATTTTACATAAACAACAAATTCAAGTCGATTCACTTCAATAAGAAGGATTATTTATGACTGAGCCAAAGGACTTGCAGCAGATCCTTCGGTAAATGTATATAGAAGCTGACCAAGCAAGAGTAATACTATTTTCGATAATTATGTGTAAGCAGTTAGGTAAGTTATTGAGAACGTGTAAATGTGAGAATGTTTAATAAGATTTGCCATTTGATTATGAATTGTCTTATGAGTATCAAATTTGTGTAAATATTTTTAAAAATTTATTGAATTTTCCTTCTAATTTCCTTTGCTATTGCTCTTATTTGGTCACTCTATATATATAGCATGACATTAGTATAATTTGTCTCTTGCATGTTGCAGCATGTGGCAAGTAAGTCTACCCCTTTGGCTTTGCCCACCTGCTGTCCACCTGCCGACTGCCTGCAGACCTGCCTGCATTAAATATTAATTAAGTAATTAATTATGTTTCGCCAAGTTGTGCACTGTGCACACAACAAAATGAGCCAGCCATAAGCCATATCCTGTATCCAATTAGCAACCAATTAGAACATATTGTATTCAATGCCAATTGAAAGTGAGTAGCAGAGTGTGTGTGTGTGTGTGTGTGTGGGGGGAGGGGGCTTTGCGACAAGCTGCATAAAAGTTGTGCATATTTCATGCAAATCAGAGCTGAAGTGCACTAAGTTTGTCTTATAATCTTATTAGCAATTCAGAGAAACCATTCAATGCCAATAAGAAGAAAAATAAGAACGGCTTTATGATTCCAAGAAAAGCAAACAAATAGCTTGCTTGCACTAGTTGGCATAGTTGGCAACAATGCCAATTAGAATATTTATGCTTGGAGCACCCTTAGAAACCTGAAGATTCGCAGAAAAAGTGCTTGTCGAATGGAAAGTCTAATAAAAATTTTTAGTATAGAAACATGTTCGTGGCCAATGGAGACTTAAACTACTAAATTGAGAGAGTTTTTAAGTGAAAATTGAATTAAAGGGATTAAATTGTAGAAGGGAAAATAGTATATAAAATGAATTAAATTTATTAGAATATATATATATCAATTGAATCTTGTGGGAATGTGCAACTCGGCTAAAAGCCTCAACTAGTTTTAGAGCTTATCATTTAAGACTCTAGTGCAAGTAGCTATACAGCCACAGCAAATACATCAAAGTTTTATTATGTAAAGAAATACATATATATATGAATGTTAGCTTATAACAAAACACTTTTAAATTCTATAAAAAATAAACAAATATTATGAAATATTTATATGAATATTTTTGCATCAATATCTCTTATTAGACTTAACATTTTACAAACATTTTTCTGTTTCTTTTTCAGTTCACCTTGAACATATGCCAATTGACATTTGACTTAGCCAATATTGAATAAATAACTCTAAATTATTTATTAAATATTTTGAAAATCCTTTCAAGTACTGTTTTTCATTAGTCGAAATTGTAATTGCAAATAAAATTTGTTTACATTGAAGTTTAAGTACTTTGAGCTTAAAATTCTGTTGCGCTTCAAAGAAATGAATTGTCTTTGGAGCAAGTTGTTAATGCTCGTTAGCAGTGTGAATGAGGAAGTATATTGGTTTTCTGGGGAGTATGTAGAGTATAGAGTAGAGTATAGAGTAGAGTATAGAGTAGAGTATAGAGTAGAGTATAGAGTAGAGTATAGAGTAGAGTATAGAGTAGAGTATAGAGTAGAGTATAGAGTAGAGTATAAAGTAGAGTGTAGAGTATAGAGAAGAGTATCGTCATCTATACCCTGTGTTTGTCTTCTAAAGTATTTCAATTCAAGACGAAAAGTTGAGCTACTCTACAGACTCTATATCAATATAGGTAAACAGACAGAAAAGTAATATATCTTTGTCAACTTTCAGTTACACTTGCAGTTGATCTATCGACTACAGTTTAAAGTCTCTGATGAACGTGCATTGCGCAGTCGGCTATGCTCGCTTTTGCCCACTTTTCCTTATTTGTCATTTGATATCTGTTAGATTTTCAATTATATATTTCATTTGTCGTATTCTGTGTCAATAAATGTTGCTTTAATTGTGCCGGCCGCGTCGTCATCGTCATCGTCATTGTAATTGCAATGTTTATGATGTTGATGTTTGGCTAATTATTTGCGAGCTGAATTGCGGAATTTAATTTCATTTTGCGACAAGGAATTTCGAGGCATTTAATTATTATTTTACAAGCGCTCGAATGTTGATTTGATATTTAGTTATTTGCTCTCGGCTCGAGTGGACGACGTGGAATGTAATCGAGCTACTGCCCCCGGACATCCATGGGACAGGCAGGGTGTGGGCTGCTCTTTGCCTTCAATTGAAGCACATTTATGATTTATTGAATACCCTATATACAGCGGAAGGTATATTAGCTGAATCAGTATATATATAAATTCTCATTCATATATGTCTTTGCTAAACTCCTTCAATTATCTCATGTATTTATAGGGTATTCAGTTAGTCATCTATACCTTGCTCTCTCGCTCGCTGGCCAACCCTTTGCCCGGAAACGTAATAAAAAACTTTTTTTCTTTGGGACACTTTGAGATATTTGAAAATTGTAATTTTTGTGCCGTTTAACCTTTTGTTACGACATTGACATCCGAATTGGGACACTTTGCAGGCTATTAACTCCAGCCACTTGTTGGCCAACTTTTATGGGGGTGAGGGTGAGGGGGAGGGGAGGGGCTGGCAAAAAGCGCCCAAGGGCCACAGCGTTAATGTTGTGGAATAATCTAAATACCTGTTAAAGCTAGACGGTAAAGGTAAGTGCCAAGCAATACAATTAGCAAAGGTTCTATCCACCTTTATCTATTATGTTATTGTGGCACATGATATAAAGCTATAAGTGATGTGAATGGTTCTTAAGATATTTTGTTTGGGTTTAACTGTGACTATGTAGGTGTTGGTGAGGACAGCGCAAGGAAATATGTCAACTTGTCTATGGAAGTCTTTGGAAACATACCATACCTACTATAGGGTATTAGTAAGTTAAGCTATTGCTGCTAGCTTTAGTAGTCAAACTTCCAAGGAAGCTCTTTGACATATAACCCAATAGTAAACTATATAAGCGCTTAGAGGATATCTGCTAGTCTAGCTTTAGCTTGTTTCTTTTAGCTATGCTTCCAAGGAAGACCTTTTATACATATTTGTATCAATAACCACTTTAATAGATTATATAAGCGATTATAGGGTATCTGCTAGTCTGACCATTTCAGCTGAGTAAAAAGAATATTAGATTTATATATGTACTTCAACACACACATATACACGCTGGTCAAACTAAGGCATGGATTTGTTTATCTCACTCTCCCCATCACTCCCTCTCCCCCCTCCACCCCTCCCCCTCCCTCTTCCCCTAGCTCAAATGCTTACTTAAAACTTTGATGGCGTACTTTGGCGTTTGCTTTAATGCTGCACGAGGCCGTAATGCTTTAAACTAGGACCTTCGCCTATGCCAAGAGCTCTCTGTCTGTGCTCTCTGTGGTCCGCCTCCTTGCGCCTGCCACGCCCCGTGCGTTGTCTTTTATTCTCTGCTTCTTCCTCTTCTTCTTTTCTGTTGTCTTCTTCGTCTTTTTTTTTTGTGGTTTAACATTTTTGACGCTACTTGAAAATTGAACATTTTGCCGCAATGGCGCTTGGCATATTTAACGCCTGTTGCAAACAGAGTGGGAGTGGGAGAAGCAGAGGGAGAGAGTGAGAGTGAGAGGGAGATGGTGTTGGTGTTGGCAAAAAGGAGGCCGCACTCAGTGCCGACAGCGACGAGCTAATAAAGTTAGAAGCTGTCAGGCGCGACAGCACACAGCGAGCGACAACTGGGCCGCAAAGCAATGCGGTTAAAATGTGGACACACACACAAGCGGCAACAACAAGAACAACAGCAATAGCAACAGCAACAGCAACAGCAACAACAACAACTGAAAGCAACAACAACTGAAAACCAACAAGAACAACAATTGTCAGAAGAACAGCTGCAACAACAGCAGAGCAGCAACAGCAACAGCAACAGCAACCGCAACCATTGTCAAGAGCACTCAGCCAACAAAAAAAAAAAACTGATAAAATTATAAGAGTAACTGCAAAGAGTATAGCATTTACACGAAAATACCCTGTAAAACGAAAATTAATATTTAATAATAATATAAATGATATTAGTTAATATTAGAACAGAAATAAAGTTAACAATTTTGATTGTAGAGTATATAGATCTAGATCTAATTGGCCATTTTAGACTCTTGAACTTGTACCTTATAGAAAAGTCATACAGTTATTCTATGGCAAACAAAATAGTTAAAGACTTGATCTCATTGCTCAAGATATGAGCTGTGAACTAAGTAAGTAAACTGTCTTTATGCTAAGTCAAATAGTAAAAAACTCGTATACTATGCCTTGTTGAATACAATACAACCAATACTGGTTGGGAATTCTAAATGAAATATATATATCTCTTATATTTCTTACCAAGTCAAGAGGCAAAAAACTCCTATACTGTGTCTATAAGTAGCAAAAATCCTCAAAGAAATTTAAGATTTTTTATAATTTCAATCAAACTATAAAAAAAATCATAAAATAAAACTTATATAATAATGTGTTTAAAATATTTCCTAAGACTTCTTAAAGCTCCTAAAAATCTAGTTAAAAAAACTAAAAAAAAAAAAGAATGTCAAAAATATTTCATTTGATTTTTGATGAAAAGCATTCCTAAAGGAGCTCAGGAACTGCGTGCGTGCGTGTGTAAGCAGCTGACTGGAGAGTAAACATAACTTGGAGTGAACCAATAACTGAAGCAAGATGAAATAAGCAAAAGAAGATGAAGAAGAAGAAGCAGAAGCTGTGGCCTGGCCTGGCGACCCTCAAAGTTCATAAATAAATAAATTCAGGTGCATACGAGCGTGGCGAATGAAAGCTTTAAATAAGCAGCCGAGAGCGCTGAACAGCTGAAACGGGACACACAAGGATAAACAGGACGAAATTCTAACGCTAACGATGCAATTAGTGACCTACTGCGTGTGTGTGTGTGTGTGTGAGTGTGGCTAGGTGAAAGCGTGCGTGTGTGTGTGTGTGTGTGTGTGTGGGTTGCCATATGGACAAAGCAGAGATCGAGTCACTAAGGGACGAAGAACGCAGGCGACAACCAGGCCTGTTGCCTGTTGGCAACTTCAACAATGTCAAAAGCAATGTGAATAGCATAGCATAGGCTTAACATGTTGATCGACTAGCAGATACTACGTACATATCAGTCATAAGCTGAGGCATAAGTATAGCTTACAAAGCTGTTATATTACCTTCTATATTTATACATATAAATAAAATTGATTGAGTTACAGGGTATACAGTATGAACTATTTACAGGATATCATCAGTCAATGAACTTCAGTTCAATGTTTGACCAACTTCCACGCACCTGGACTATGTGGCTGTATGTGGCTGTACATATATGCGCGTGATTCGTTGTCTCTTCAAGTACTATGCACTCCAAGTGAATAGATACAGTTGATATGTTATATTATTTAGACATGTTAGATAATTTATGATTAAATGGAAAACTTTACTGAATATCTTAAGAGCTAATTGTTATCAATAACTAATACAAATACTGAGCTGTAGTTATCGAAAATAGTATCACTCTTGTTGGGTCAGGCTATAAGTACAGCAATGATGCCAAATTAAAGAGTGAACAAAGAAAAGTATTATTATTTTTAGATAATTTGATATATTTTTTAAAAAATTGGCGTGAACATAGCATTTATATAAAATAAAAAACAATTTAATAACTCAATTAGTTTTAAGTTCATAATAATTTACTTTCAAGTAGCTCTTATTTGGTCTGCTGCATAGCAAATTTTAGCTGTCTCTTTTGCATACGTAAGTGTTCCTATTGACATGCGCTGCACTGTGGCTGCGCCATGTAGTGCTACACAGCTAAAGCTAGTCACTGTCCATTGTGGGAGCTGGCTGACAGGGCGTGGCAGGGACAGAGGCAGAGGTAGAGCTAGATGCCGAGTGTGCCTAGTGTGTGGGCACGCAATGTGAACACAAACAAATTAGCTGGATTTGTGGCAATATTGTTGTTGTTGTTGTTGTTGTTGTTGGCTCAGTCGCTGTCCTCAGTCGGCGCGGCCAACAAAGTAATGAGTAAAAATGTAAACAAAATCCGCATTTAATGCGGCTTAAGTGCCAATGCCGCAGCGCTCTTCAAAACTTTGCCGTCACATCAGCTGCCACTCCGTCCGTCCCTCCGTCTGTCCGTCCGGACTGTCCGGTAATTAGTATCGCATAGCCCCATAGTGGGCCAAGTGTTTTGGCCACAGTTAAAAACTTGTTGGCATCCACCCCTTTGGCGCAATCTAAATGCCATTTCAACGGAGCGAGCCTCCCCTCCGTCCCTCAGGCAATTAATTATGCATAAAAATAAATTTTTATATCTATGCCAAATATGCCTCTTGAAATCCCACTTTCTTTTCCGCATGACAAACCGCTTACTTTGTCATGTCTGTTCTATGAATTTCTTTTCTCTTTCTTCTCCTTTGCCATATCTTCCAAATATATATATATATATATAGATATATAAGTATATTTATCTTTTTTGAGGGTTTTTCTAATTACGCTTTGGCCTGGGCTTTTGTGGGCTTTCGCCGAAGTTTTTGAAACGTAGCTTAATTATGTGGCAGGCAGCTTTCGACTCGCAGTTTTCTAAACTCACCCTCACACGCAGAGACACTCTATCTCTCTGTCTCTCTCTCTCTCTCTTTTCTCTCTCTCGCTCTGCTGTCACTTGTTATGTCGCTTGAGCCGCCCTTTTACGAAATTGTAAAAAACAAATTTCAACAAATTGAAATTTGATAGAAATATTTTAGCTGGTTCCTTGACAGTCGCTACCCTGCCAGAGGGGGTGAGCGAGAGATTGGGGCTGTGGCTGGGTCTTGTCTTTTTATTTTAGGGGGGGATGGAAACTGTTGCTGGGGGCACGGGGCACGGGCCTGGTCCTGGGCCTGGGCCTAAGCTTAAGCGCAAACACAATTTTAAATTATACACAAAAATGCCTGCGACAGGTAAGCGCTATACGCGCGTGTGTGTGTGTGTGGGTGTGTGTGTGGATGTGTGTGGGTGTAGCGTGTGTGTGTGTATTTGTGCAGCATTGAATTAAATTAACTGGGCAACTGTGTGCTGCATTTAAATGTCACGCTTGTGCGGCCAGCATTTCACTTTCGCCTACATATCGCTAGCTATTTCATATGTATAAGAGTTTTGTATAAGAGTGTAGTTATGGTTATATAACAGCATTAGAATTTAAATAAGATTATTATAGTTATAGTTATAGTTGCCCAGTTGATTAATTGACATGATGGAAGTATAATCAGTATAAGACAAACTCACTTATATACATTACGCTAACAGCTGAACAGTATAAGACATCAAGACACTGTTAAGGTGCCCTCCGAGTAGAAGTATATCTAGTATCACTTGAGAAAGGCTTTCGCCTAGACTTGACTTTAAATCAATATTCAAATTATCTAATCAACTTTCAGTTTTACCCTAAGGTCAACACACAATTTTCAGCTGTAAGAGTATAAGAACTTTTTTAGATCAGAGCTAAACCCTATTGTATCTATGTAAATTACTCAATCAACTTTCAGTTTAATTCAAAAGTCAAAAACAGTTTTCAGCTGTGACTCATCTCAAAGTCCCTTTTGCGATCATTTAAAACTTATTTCTCAGATGTTTCCATTTCCCAATTTTCCATTTTCCTTCCTTTTTTTGGGAACATGACAAAGGCGCTCTCTAAGCTCAATGACAAACTTGTTTCATGTTCTTTTTCTGCTCGTTTTTTTTTTTATTCTTTTCTTTTCGGATTCAGCTTAAAAGTTTCGTAAGCCAGTGCCATGAAATTCATCATTTTGAATGCAGCACTTAAACATGGAATAGTCCGTTTATTTTGTGGTTGAGGTTTTGTAACCTCCTTCCCTGCCTGCGCCCCCAGTTTCGTGGCTTTTCCTGGCAACAAACAAAAAAAAAAAAGCAGCAAATAAAACTTTGCCTCGTATATCCCTCTACATATGTAAGTTTGTGGCATATCCAAAAAAAAAAAAAAAGAAAAAGTTAGCTACGGACATGTGTGCAGGCAGCGTCTGTCTTTTAGTCCGAGTGTCCGTCCGCTCGTCCGTTCGTCCGCTCGCCCATCTAAGCTTGCCCTGAGCTTTAGGTAGACACACACAAAAAAGTGTAAAGTGAAAGCTGCTGGAAAAAGTTTTTCAATTTGTTTATGCCGAGCTAAGTGAATTATTGCATTAAAATTATGAGTTTTTAGGTGAAAAGAGGAAGCACAACGTCTCCATGCTCGCTCAATGATTGAGAAAAGAGAGGGAGAGTGGGAGAGAGAAAGGGAGAGTGGGAGAGAGAAAGGGAGAGTGGGAGAGAGAAAGGGAGAGTGGGAGAGAGAAAGGGAGAGTGCGAGAGAGATTTAGAGAGACTGAGAGAGAGAGAGGAAGAGATAGAGAGGGAGAGATAGAGACTGAGAGAGAAAATGAGAGAGAGAGACTCTGAAAGAGAGAATGAGAAAGTGAGATTGAGAGTGTGGGAGCGAGAGTGGGAGAGAGAGAGAGAGTAAGAGAGTGAAGCCCTCAACTATATAAATTCTAACTCAAGTCAGTAAATATCAAATTTCAATTCAATTTCCAGTTAGGTTACATTGCCTTAGCGAGCATTAAGCAGTTGGTTAAGCACGACTTTAAGTCAGAAACATATTTTTTGCAGTTTTTCTTTTGCTTTGATACGATTTCAATTCGAGTTTTCAGCTCAATTCTGAGCTATAAAAATTTTACAAAATTTATTTGCATATATAGTTGGACAATAAAGTAAAGTATATATAACTATATGCTTATACATGTATATATATATATCTATAAATCGAAATTCAATTATAATTTAGCTCAATGAAATGAAATTTCAAAGGACGAAGCTGCGAAGGCGAACAAACAAAAAGCATTAAATTAATATTAATGGCAATGTAAATAAATAATTAATTTATTATTTGAAGTCGCAAAAACCGAATCGCTAACAACAAAAAATATTGACAAAGCGAGAGAGACAGAGAGAGAGAGGGAGAGCAAAATATTGGCCAGCAAAATTATGAAATGGTATCAAAATGATATTTCATTTATTTTATATGAGCTCGCTGTGTGCCTGTGTGTATGGGGGAAGTGGGTGGGGGGGCATAAGGCTCTAGCGGATGCTGTGTCATCGCCATCGTCATTGGGGCCCCATTCTGACAATGATGGAGGAAGATTGATGCCCCAAAAGGCAACAAAAAAGAAAACAACAAAAATAAATAAAATAAAAGAAAAAACGAACAAACATATGTAAATGTGGGCGGCAAGCAGGGGGTATAGGCGTGGCTGGGGGCTTTGAGCCGTTGTAATTTACGCCCGTTGTGCATTATATTTGCCATGTTACCTATCCACCAATACCAACACGCTCACACATACACACACACACATAGGTAAACAGGGCCAACAGCAGCATCAGCCGCAAAGTTTCCCATTGGGCGGACCAACTGTTGGGCAACAGTTGGGTAACGGTTGCTCTAATTAAATGACGACACAATTACAAATTGTAATTATAATTAGAGGAGAGAGAGAGAAAAAAGTTTCGCAACCAACGCCCGCCCCACTTAGTGGGCGGAAACTGAAAGAAAAACCTCAGCCGGCAAACTAACTTTAATCGGATCTAAAGTTGCATTTGAACTTTTGATTGAAAAGCGTGCAGAATGAGACAGGGAGACAGCAAGAGAGAGGAAGAGAGAGAGAGAGATGTTGAGAGAGATAACAAAAAGTAAGGTAGAGATGGTAGCGAGAGAGACTGGGAGAGAAAGACTGGGGAGAGAGAGACTGGGGCAAACATTTATACAGAGAAAGACATGAGAGAGATTGGTAGACGAATACTGAGAGAGATAGATAGAGAGAGAGAGAGATGTTGAGAGAGATAACAGAAACTAAGGTAGAGAAAATGGGGCAAAGATGTATATAGAGAAAGACATGAGAGAGATTAATAGATGAGTAATGAGAGAGATAGATAAAGGTTGAGATAATGACAAAGACTAAAACAGAGAGAAAGAGAGAGAGAGAGAGAGAGAGAGAGAGAGAGATAGAGAGAGAGGGAGAACTGCTCTAGCGGACGGAGATATTGAGACATAGAGTTATACTTAGAATCATGAGAGAGAGAGAAAGCAGAACGTAAAAGAGAGAGAAGAGAGTGAGAGGGGGAAAATGAGAGGGCTTGAAGAAAGAGAGATTTATGTGTATATAGAGACAAACAGATATAGATAGAGAGAGTGAAAGATAAAATGACAAACAGGGAGAGAAATACAAAGAGTGTAAGAGAGAGAGAGAGAACAGCTCGCCAACAGAAGTTGAAGACAAAAACAACTCCGCTAAAGGGAACTTAGGTATATAGAGATGGAAGGATAAATACTTCAATGATAAACAAGTTCATTTCTAGAGGAACCTAAATTAAACTCAACACAACTTTAGATTAGTTGAGATCCCTCGAAACACAGTCAAAGTTTTCTTACCGCACTCAATCCACTAATTCAACTCTCTAGTTAAGGTTCTCTTCGTACCTCGTTCATAAAATACAAAATTTGTTTATTCAATAGAAACTCTCTCAATATGAAATCAACTCTTCCCATGGGACAATTGTGAATACTGCAAAAGTGATGAAAACTATGCAAAGTTTCCCGGAGCTCAGACAAATGATGAATTTGCACAGAGGGCGTTGCTGTTGCTGTTGCTGCAGTGTTTTGGCATTTTAGCAAATCGAAATGCGGTTTATGTTGCACTTGTCATTTGGCCTGTGGTGCTAAAGTCTGCCACACACACACACACACACACACTAACGCACATACTAACACTTGCCTATACAATGGCGGCGTAACAAGGAAATGCAATTATGTTTGCCAAATACAAAAGAATTAAGCACCACTTCGGGGGCCATTTGATTCGATTTGCTCCATTTTATGGATATGTTCCCAAAAATATTAATCACCTCAATGCTAAAATCAATAATTAAAAGGCAGCTAGCACAGAGCATAAATGTGTGTGTCTCTCTGTGTGTGTGTGTGTGTCTATAAAACATAAGAGTGCTTTTAGCGAGATTATACCCTGTACTATGTCGCTAGCTCTTTAGGGGGAGTAACTGAAATGTAGCATTGATAGCTTCAGCTTGTTGAATTTCTGGTTTTAGGAGATCTATATCTTATATCTCTTGAAAAGAGAGATTCAAATAGCTAAAGTTATGTAGATATACGTATATATATATAAATTTCAGATCTATAGAACCTTGAAGTTGTGTGCATACTAAGCGCTGATATATGTTAAGCTTTTCTACCAAGTTTTTTCGACTCTTAAGAAGCCTTTATTAATCTTCTTGGTTAATGATAAAACTTTATATCAGTAGCTTCTAAAGTTCTCGAGCTGTTTAGGATACAGACATATAGACAGTAAAACTGTTCCATATCAAATCTAACCATCTAATGTAAGTAATTTATTTGTTGAGTTCCTTCAGCTCTGCTCTTTATAAGGTAAAGCTAAGTCTTAACTTGAGCTATGTCAAGAGTTAACTGTGTATATATGAAGAACTGAATGCTTGAAAGAGCTAAAACTTTGATGGACTATGCTCCTAGTACATTTATGTAACATCCATAGTCCTGTATACCCCATCACAACCTATGACCAGAGTATGCACACAGCATATACAATTGCTCATGTCAAGCTGTGTCTGTGTGGGTGCCTGTGTGTGTGTGTGTGTAGCAGCTGACGGCAAAAGGCAAACAATTGTCACACACACACCATACACACACACACCACACACACACACACTCACACACACATCTTGTTGTTGTTACCACAATAAAATCGAGCATACGCCCAATGGGTCGCCTCTTATCGTTCATTCTCGCCCCCGCTCTACCTACCTTCCATCCTCCCTCTCTCTCTCCCTCTCCCTTTCGCTCCCTCTCCTTTGTTATTCGACCGCCCACAGCTTTGGCAGCTTCTGTTTTTGGTTGCGTTCAGGTGCAGAAAAGTTATTAATGATTGTTGGTAGCTTACGCAATTTACGCTGTTATTAAAGCCGCACCCACAACTGACCCAAACACACAGCCAACCCCGCCTCCTCCTCCCCCTCCACACACACACACACACACACACACATGCCTGGACAGGGGATAGACCACAGTGAAAAGGACAATTCGAATTTGTGTTCGGTTGCCCTTTAAGGCTTTTGCTACTTGCAGTTGGCTGCTGCCTGCTGCCTGCCTGCAGTATTCAAAGCACTTTTCATGCTCAACATTTGCACAGCTGGGGACGGAGGGGGCGTGGCAGTATGTGTGGGTGCGCCTCCATGTTGCAAGAGCTGAATTAACAAAAAAATGAAAAAAAAGAGGAGAAAACCAAAATGTTGGCCTTTTGCATTTGCATATGGGCTAAACGAATGCGATAGGCAGTGTATATGCTCGACTAGCAGTTACCCTAGAAAAACATTGCAAAAATAAAGTTTAGTCTAGCTTAGGTCTGTATGAAGAGCAATTTAGACTTTGGAGTAGCTATTTGGCTAGAGAAGAACGAAGCTAGCTTACTTGGGAAACAAAATCGAACCATAGATGTCGCTATATACATATGTATGAATGAAGAGCTCCATGCAGGCTAGTCTCATATCTCTCTCTTTTCCTCTATCTATATTCTGTCTCTTCACTTGTCTCTCTAGCTTTTCTCACTTCTCTCTGCTTTGTCTCCTCTCCCACCATTCTCTCCTCTCTCACTCTGTCTTTTATTTTCTTTTGGTCAACCTCTCATTCCGGGTGTCTTACTGCATTCATTTAACACTTCTCTTTAGTTCTATCTCTCGTTTGTTCTCTACTTATTTCTCTCCTTCTCTCCTTCTTACTCTATCTCGCTCTGTCTCGCTCTCTCTCGCTCTCTCTCGCTCTCTCTCTCTCTCTCTCTCTCTCTCTTTCATTAGGCTTCTCTATCTCTTTTGGGTTTTTACTGTAGTTCTCGTCTGTCTCTACATCTGCATCTCTCTCTCTCTCTCTCTCTCTCTCTCTCTGTTTTTTCATTCTAGCTCTTTTATCACTTTCGCTCTGCCTTTCTCTTTCTTACTTTCTTTCCATCTCTCTCTTCCTGCTTTGCTATCTCTTTCGGACCTTAGCTGTAACTCGTAGCATTCTCTCTCTCTTTCTCTCTGTCTTTTTCCCTCTCTTTTGGTACATATCTCTTGTCTCCCCATCTGCCCTTCTCCTTCCATTCACTGAACAAATCTCTTTGATGCTACTTCAAATAGTTTTTTTTTTCTGTTCCGAAACAGCTTCCCATGGTAACATCTATTGCCAACGAGCCCATCCGGCCACGCCTCCGCCCCCAAGAGTTAACAGCGCCCTTAAGCGAATTAGCCAGATACTGGAAAATAATCATAATATTCCCTCAATAGGACACGTACTTAATATTTAACTACAATTTGCCGCATGTTTTCACTTTTAACTGTCTTCCAACCTCAATCAGAATGTCTATCTCTCTGTCTCTCTATGTCCCTCTCTCTCTCTCGCTCTCTTTCTCTCTCTCTCTCTCTCTCTCTCTGTCTGTGTGTCTGTGTGTCGGTTTGGTAGACCCATGTTACGGTTAACGTAATATTCACTTTGAACATAATAATTTTACCGTCTGTCTGGCTGTGCGTGTGCTTGGCTTTCGGTTCGTTTCATTTCATTTCATTTCAGCAACAACAACAACAACAACGACAACAACGACAACAACTTGCAACATTTTGTGGCAGATAGAACAACCCTTTAAGTTGCCACAGCCATAACGCAATCGCTGAGTCCTTTGGCATTTTCATGTATTGTTTAGCTCTTGAGATCTGCTTGCTACAAATTGAAATCGAAATCCAGATAACTTTCATATCCAAGCGCCGCTGTCAGCTCACCTGCCACACCCCTCGCACCACCCACCCTCTCTCCTCGGGCAACAGGGTCAAAGTCAAAGCCCCAATGGCGCCTGTCAATTTGGCTTTCAATGTCTTATTTTTTTTTTCTTTCTGCTTTTTTTTGGCATGTATGTATTAAAGATAGTTAGAAAGAGTGAGAGAAAGAGAGAGAGGGGGGCAGAGACAGGGAGAGCGCATATCGCCAAATTCCCTCAGGTTGCGAGGGAAGCTAAAAAACTTGGGCAGACGTCATGGAACTCGGTAACTATAGCAGCTAGCTCAGTACAAATTTGTATGTGAATCATAATTATAGAATTATAATATAATACGAGTATTATAGATAAACCTGCTGACAACACACATGGTAACCTCAAGGAGCTCAGGATCTGTAGCAGATGTAGCTAACCAAATTGGCATATGGATTAGAAAACACTTAACTAGTACGATTATTATACATGTAGTTATTGAAGACTTTTAAGAACAAGCTAACCTCAAGGAACTCGGGACTTATAGCAGCTAGGTCAATATAAATAAGTATGCGAATAAGAATATACCAACAATATGAAATATAAATACTTCTCTCTTACAAGACCTGGCCAACCTCAAGTAACTCAGGGTCTGTACTAGCTGGGTCAATATAAATTAGTATGCGAATAGGAATATGAATAACAAACTAGATTACTATGAATACACCAACTTCTCTCTTACAAGTCTTAGCCAACCTCAAGTAACTCACGGCCTGTAACAGCTAGGTCAATACAAATTGGTATGTGAATTAGAAAACGCTTAATAAGTATGCATATTACAATAACACTCTCTAGAGACTTTCAAAAACCAGCTAACCTCAAGAAACTCAGCTCTTATGGTAGTTAAATCTCTACAAATGGGTATGTAGCTTGGAATATACTAAGCAAATGATATTATTCATAAAATTTCATAATTTACCAGTACAAAGTGCTTCGAAAAGTATGAACACAAGAGATATATCTTATCATTTAATAAATTTACTTCTCAGAAGTATCAATAAAATAAGAAAATACAAACTTCAGCTCTTCATTTCTCTCTCTCTCTCTCTCTCTGGCCATCTCTCCCCCTCTCTCTTTATGTACATATACGTTCGGCATATGCCGTCGCCGTACGTAGTCCTTGTTGTTTAACTTGTTTATGTCACTTGTCGAGTTGCCAAAGCAAAAGCAAAAAATAAGAGAAAAAAAAAAAAAAAAACAAAACCAATTTGAACTTTGACTGCCTGTTGCCAGTTGTCAGCTGCCTATCTCAGTCTCCATCTGCAACGCAGTTGAAGTCGTTGGGCGAGCTGATTGTACGCTTTCAGTGCGGTTAGATTAATCAGACGTCTGACAGTCGCCATCAAAGTTCTTACCTAATAAGCAAGCAGCCGAGGCCGGGCTATTTATAGATTCTGTGATTGAAGAGTTTGCCGATTCTCTCAAGCGACAACTGATATTTACGGCCTTTCATCTAATGCAACACTCCTAAGCTACCCAACTACATGTTAGAGTCACAGAGCGCGAGAGGTACACAAATCTTAAAGCTAGCTTTAAGGCGCAACCCGAAAAATTAGCAAAACGATGAATACTTTTGGTTTATCCAAGACGAAAAAGATCTATCAAAAATACATTAAATTTAAGAGAGTTAAAACCATGGGGGAATGGGGCTAGGTACTCATGGAAGCTATATGTAAAATTTAAGTACTTTGGCTCCAAAAGTATTCCAGATATGCTATATGAAAGTTATCGATTATTTCAAACAGTCAAACGGACAGTTTAAGAATCAATATACTCCATGGAATCATAACATTAACAGCAAAATTTAACATAAATATTTAAATATTAACATTTGCTGTTATTGACATTTTTCCAAGTCTACAACTTCTGACAAGTTTCAAATACTTGGAAGAAAAACTCTCTCTATTACACATGCCATACATATATATACATATAATTCCCTTCCTAAACATAGCATGTTAGCTTAGCTAACAGCATGTTAAGTGAACGTTAACATATAAGTATAACAAGTAATCGAAGGGCAACGAGCACTCAAGTGTTTGCCATTGGGAGCTGAGTCCGTTGGGGCGAACATTGAATTGAGTTCAATCAACTGGGATGAAAAAAAGCAAAAGAAGAAGAAGACGAAGTAGAAGAAGACGAAGAAAAAGCAAAGTAAACGAATTTGAAGTTAAGTCGCAGTTAATAAATTTTCTAAAAGTGGCCACAAAGATGCCGACTCTGAGATCCCTTCGAGCAGCTAACTAAATCTGTAAACTCATGTCATAATTGAATTTTCATTTTGGGCTCAGCTCGAGGCCGACGTTGACGCTGACGTCGATGCCGAGATTTAATAATTAAAAAATAAAAAATGCAAAATAATGGAAAGAAAACTAATTTTGGCACTCGAGTCGCGACTGGCAACAAAGCCCTGCCTCCAGCTCCAGCTACAGCTCCAGCTTCAGTGCTCAGTTCCAGTTCCAGTGCCATTCGACAGTTTTAGCTGATGGCTTACAGCTTAAGCTACGCAATTTTGGGCTGACTTGCGTGTGTGTTTGTGTGGGGGTGTGTGTGTGCGGATGAGGGGTGTGTGTGTGTGTGTGTGTGTGTGTGTGTGTATGTGGGGGCAGCTAAGCAGGGTTGGCTTTGCTTGGCTTGGGGCTGTATAACAACTGCCATTTATTGGAAACTCATTAAAAAGTCATAAAAAAAATACACATGGCCTGAACAGTTCGGTAAAGAAAGTGAGAGCAGGCGGAAGAGAGAGTGAAAGGGAAAGGGAAAGGGAAAGGGAAAGGGGAAAGGAGCGGGAGAGCAACGTAACAAAGTAACCCGATTGTCATTTGTTCAGTTCTGTTCAATTCATATATTTAAAAAAAATTATCCAGATACTATGGGGGAAAAGTTTAGAATGACCGCAAATATGATGTCCGATGAGGAGAACTCCGATGAAGACGAAGAACTTGCGTTGCCCGAAGAACTCGAAGATCATAGTATCATACGCATTGGCGTCATGGCCGATACAGTAAGTTGTAGAGTTAACTAAGTTGAATAGAGAATGCTTAGACAATTTGATATGACATTGATATAAGATCTATACCATATCATAACTATTTCAGAGAAAGTACCTCCATATATATGCATAGTAAGGAGATATAGATAGTTTCTTCTGAGTTACCTGAAAAACCTTCAACATTTCCTCATTTATCATCTTCTTATTATTTCTATCTATTGACATGTCATTTCCCTTTTGCCTTTCCCCCATTTGGTAAGCCATCCTTACCCTTTCATATCATATTACTATATACATCTATACTATATCATGTATATCTTAGTATTCTATATATATATAATATTCTATTCAGCTTTTCCAAAGATTTCCCCCATTCGATATCATAATACTAAGTGTAATGTCATCTTTTACAGGAAGTTACTATTGGCCTATTGCTCGCCGGCATCGGTTATAACCGTGAAAGCTTTCGCAATTATCTAATAGTGGAAAAGGGTTAGTATTATCCTCCAGTCTCTAACTCTACCCTATCTCTCTCTCTCTCTCTCTGTCTCTAAATTTGTATTCCATTTCATCAGGCACAACGCTCAATGAACTGGAGAGTTTCTTTTACGTTCTGTATAGGCGACCAAACATCGGCCTCATATTGATCGACTATTCGACGGCGAAGCGTATGCATAATATATTGGCCAAATGCAAGAAAGTGCTGCCCGTCATCGTGATTGTGCCCTCGAAAGCATCCATTGTACCCTATATGGATGAGAAGGATCGACAGCGCCGTCAACGACACCGAGATACATATTAATATTATATTCATCTGGTCTACAATAAACTATAGTATCTGGAAAATGTCTAGGCATCGAATCAGTTTAGCTGTGTAAGATAGGTCTCTTTACTTTTGGAACTAGTTCCGAAGTGAATAATGATTCCAATGTGAACATTTTGATATCTGTGTGGTAGAGCTCAGTGAGCTATGTCAGCAGCCAGTTAAGCTGAACTATTATGAAAACTTCTTGATACCTTGGTTTGTTGAACTAGTTCCGAAGTGAACAGTGCTTAATTTTGATGTGGCTGACAAAACTAACTTCTGGTAAAGCAGTCAGTTAACCTCGACAGTAAAAAGTTGATGAAGTGTTGATTTTTGGAACTAGTTCATATGTGAACACTTTTATCTCTATGTGTCTGATAGAATTCACTTCTGATGAAGCAGTGAGTTAAGCTCGACTGCAATAAATTGTCTTCGACATGTTATTTTTTCTTCAACTAGTTCCAATGTGAACACTGATTCATCTCGATATGTCCCATTGAGCCCACTTCAGATGCCATCATTTTGCAGTGCAATTAACGCACTTAAGCAAATTACAAGCACTTATACTCCATCTTATACACACTCTTATACCACTCTATACATGGCTAGCAATTGGAGTTTTTGCAATTGATTTTCGCACAGCTGGCCAGACTGACCCGACTGGCCCGACTGGACATCTAATTGAATCATAGCGATTAGACGCCTGAATGAGCCCTACCTTGGTGGCGGCTCACCTCTGTGGCTCACCTGTGCAGGTGGCATTGGTCGTGTGCGTAATTTATGCGCATTTGAAATGATGATGGCCAACGATTGTTGCTCACGAGCATGTCTGCAACTAAGTTGTGCCGCAATAAGACTAAATAAATCACAGCCCCAGCCAGGTGGGTGGCCCAGGAGGACTGGGCGGACTGGGAGGGGGGGCGTGGCTGGTGTGCCAGTTGCAGGTGCAAACGGAGCACGCACGTAAAACTTGGCAAATTTGTTGGCAATTGCGAGCGAGGCGTGAAACAGGATAAGATCTGGAGCGCGTGTGTGTGATGGGTGTATGTAATGTGTGTGTGTGTGTGTGTGATGTGGGTGTGTGTGTGTGATGTGTGTGTGTGTGTGTGATGTGTGTGTGTTTTACGTATGATTGGCAAATGTCTGCAATTAATTTTGTTAGTCGCGTAAAAGTGAATTAGCGTTAAGTCCCCAGAGACAGACGCACGCACACTGAGACAGACAGCGTGAGAGCTTAGTGACTGGTTGCCCTAATGCCTATTGACACGCCCGCGCCCACGCCTGCGCCCGCTCCGCCCTCTTTGACTGGCAGTCGTCAGTTTGTTGTTGTCTTTTGCCTCAGCTTTGATTTTGTCTTCATCAAAACATTGAAGTAGCAACAGCAGCAGCAGAGGCAGAGACAGAGACCGAGACAGAGGCAGAGACCGAGACAGAGGCTGGAGTTGGAGCTGGAGCGGGAGCGGGAGCTGGTTCAACAGGTCGCATGCGTAAATTTAATTACACTTATGGCCAAGTTGTTGAGTTCATTGAGCCAGGGGCGCTAAGTACCGGGAGCTGGTTTCAGTTTCAATTTCAATTTCAATTTCATTAAAAACGTCAGCGAACTGTATACAAGACGCATTCGCTTTGATATTTGAAACGGTTCCGAGAAATTGCGTCTGCATAGCAACAAATGTGGACATGTGCTAGTCGCTGGGAACCAGTTGACAAAGAACCTTTTGCTTTACTTTGTGTCTGATACAAGTATTTCATTTGGACTGGTGAATTCTAAACTTGGAACTAGTTCAACTAAAATGAACCAGTTCATGAACTTAGTCGAAAATGTATGTTCAAGTAAGCTAAATATATATATGCTTATATGTTCAGCTATAATAAGCGGATCGCTTTGAACCAGTGAAGCACCTAATGAACTAGTTCATGAAAAGTAAATTATCTATATGATATGAAAGTTGATAATATCATTGCTCTACAATGAACTAGTGAGCCACTCTATGAACCACTCTTTAAACCAGTTTAAGAATTTTTACTAACACTTCTAGCAAATTCTATATAAAAAGCCTAAAAGTTCTTTTGAACCAGCTCTGATGAGTGAACGAGCGCTAAGCACTCAAATGGAACTACTTATAAGTTATCGGAAATAAATTATTAGCTTTATATGTAAAAGATATGTTGGCTTGTCAGTAGCCTTAAATAATAGTATAACTCAAGTCTGCAGAACGGAACTAGTTCAGAAGAATGAATCTATATAGAGTGCATATAATCCTATATATGCTCAAAGTAAAGTATGAATTCCATTCATGCCATTTAATTGTCAGTTCGTTTTCTCTTTGTCATATAATTACGTTCCAACGAACTGGTTCAGCTCACATTAGAATATCTTAAGCAAATGGAATTTGTTTTCAAATATTGCAGCACAAAAGCGGATACTTAACATACTTCAATTTGACATTACAAGCTTTTGCTTTTCAGACATTTTTCGCCCTCTCTCACTCTCTCACTCTCTCTCTCTCTCTCTCTCTCTGTCTCTCTTGCTCTCTCTATCTATGACATTAGGAGTTAGATAACAAAGGCCGCATCGCATGATAGAAACTGAGAACAAAGAATTACAGAACGACAAAAATATAAAAGAATATATAAAAAAAGAATAATAAAATAAATATATATATATATATATATATATATATATATATATATATATATATATACTCTAAGGAAAAAGGAGAAAAAAAGTGAATGTATAATTTGATTTTTGAGGCATTGTAGTTAGCTTTTATTTAGAAGCAGAAAGAGCTGTGCAGAAACTTGGGCAAACGGAACTTCAAGCTTGCATAAAACATATTTTTAATACCCTGTAACAAGGGGGCAAGTAAAGGGCTAGAGAAAACTCTTATGTAAACTGTACACTGAAAGGATTTCATAACGCTTTCTTATTGCTTTCTTATCCTTCAAATAATATTTCAACTGAGTTGCAAGAGATATGAACTTGTTATAGCCTAGTCTTACCAAGCAACGTCTTACTAACTGCCAGTCAGGATATTCGCTAGTCGAGCATTTCGCTATACTTAATTTTTGTCAGCTTATTGTTGTTGCTATATGGGATTTGTCGTGTTGTTGACGCAGCTCAATTTCCATGGACAACATGCCAACTACGTCACGGCCTTTGGCTGCACAATTGTAATACACACACACACACACACACACACACCCGGACACGCACACACAATGGGTATGAATGGAGCTTAAGTGGCTGGAATTGTTTTTACATTAAAATATCATTAATTTTGATGCGTTGCCTCCAACCCACAAACACACACACGCACACATACGCACACACACCGTCTCAGTGTATTTGGCATTGTGGATGGAGAGCTTTAGCTTCGTATGCATAGAAATTATGTATGCAAACAACTTTAAGCAACAACAACAGCAACAATGATATAAACAACAATCAAGTGTTGGCGTTAAGTAGCACACATGCCACGCCCACACCCACACCTCCACACCTCCCCTTCACACACACACACATAACTTAAAACTCATGAACTGTAATTCAACACTCGAACAAATTCGCAGGTTCCAAAATTTTCAATTGTGTGAAACATTTCCAACAGCAGCTCAAAGCGCAATTCGAACCACGCCCCTGCCCCTGCCCCTGCGCCACGCATTGCTCCAAAAAGTATGCAACAGTAAAATATTTTTGCAATTGAAGAAGAAATATTTGAAAGTGAAGCGAAATTTTATAGCCGCGCCGCGGCAGGCGGCGGGCCGTGGCTAAGGGCGCTAGCAATTGAAGAATATTTGATCAAACATCATAGATAGATACATACATGATATATATACTTCATGAAATATATATATATACACACATATATATATATACATGAGGCTTTTATATCTTCCATTGAATCTGCCGACTTCAGATTAATTTTGCATATTTTTTTATATATTTACTATTTCACAACGTTTTAAAAGTACAAAATATTAAAATATTTATAGGAATATTTATGCATGTGATACATACATATGATATATATATTCCATATACTTATATGTATATATATAAGATTTGTATTTTTTATGTAATCTACAGCACTTATAGGAATTTAGTATTTTTTTTTAATTAAAAGCTTTAAATATTACTCAATTATTTTCAAGCAAAATATCTTTTGAAAGATTTCAATAAAAGTTTTAAGATATATTCAAAATATTTATTTATATGCATATATATATTATAAATATATTTAAATTATTTTCTGTACATTCTTTTGCTTTCATATTAATTTCGTATATTTTTATACATGCCATTTAGCAACACTAAATATTTTTAAAAATAATTAATATTGAAAAAAAAAAAGAAAAATATATTCTTAAAAGTTTGTACTCATTATACAAATATATATTTATATATAAATAGCATATTCATATATATAGTAAGGTTTCATATTTTTCACATAATCTACAACTATTATATTAATTTCGTATTTTTGCAAAACTAGTTTAGAGAGCGTTTTGCAACACTTTTTTTTGCATTTCTCTTTGTTCTTTGGCTCTTTGTGGCCATGCGAACGATTGAAGCGCTTTAAGATTTAAAGCGCAGGGTCACACTGAAGAGTGTTACCTTGACAATGCATACATGTAACGGCGTGTCTGTGTGTGTGTGTTGGGGTGTGTGCAAAAAAATATCGCGCAATAAAAAATCAAAAGGAATATGCCGCTAATATTTTTCGATTTGTTCCCATTTTGCTGTGGCTCTGTGTGTGTGTGTGTGTGTGTGGTGATTTTGTTGTTGTTATTGTGTTTTTACTGCTGAACACACACACACACTCACACACGTACACATGCAAGCAGCTTAATCTGCCAATAACGAGATATATACACACACACTGGGAGCAAAGTGAATCCAGGACGAGGGCGAGCACGAGGTCGTGGTAGCGCTTGGGCTTGTGTGTGTGTGTGTGTGTGTTTGTTACTGTGTGGGTCGCTTGGACAGCGGGACGAGCGCTCTCAATTGGCTCAGTAGCCCGTGCAATGGCTGAGTGCCTGGCTACATTGACACGCAGCCCACCTAACCAACTACCCGCCACGCCACCTCAGCTCACCTCACCTGCCTGGCTTATGCGCTTCGTTGCTCTGCACACTCACTCACACACACACACACACACACACAGGCACTCGCACACTGTTACATACGCGGGGCATATGGCATTACCTGTCAATGTTGGCATTAAAATTTGCCTTTCATACGACAACCCACAGGTGATTCCCTCTGTCTCTCACCAACACCCACCCTTTCTGTTTGTGTGTGGCCTTACAGTTGAGGCAACAAAATAAAGTGAAACATGATAACAAAAACAAGTACTTTTGGGTCTTGCCACCCACGGCATAGCCTTTTTTCGTATCCGACTGAGTTTCTTTCGTATTATTATTAAAAATTGATAAAAAATAATACCCAATATACACACCGACATACCTATATGTATGCGTGCATTTATGAATATAAACAAAAGAGAACTCTGTTTGCGACTTCTTGGAAAGTTAAGTTATAGCAAAGAGCTACAGCCTCGTTAATTAGCTTTAGCCTTAGCATGGAGAAGCCATTCGAGGAAAATTACGAAGAAAAAGAACAATACGTATTTTGAAGGAATTCATAAATAAATAAGCAGCAAAACAACAATAATCAAATGAATCACATTAGCATGGCGCAATAACAAACTTATAAGAACCAATTAAATGTTGACATAAAAAGGTAAGCTTAACCAATCACAGGCTGCTCCAGTTTACAGTCGAGCTACGTATACTCAAACAGCGAGCGACAGAGAGAGAGAGGGATCGCGCTGCGAGTCAGCCATTAAATGAACAAAATTGCCAATCACAACAGCTGTTATAAGTATTTGCATTCGCAAAGCTACAGCAGCGTGAGTTAAAAGGAGATGGAGAATTGTAGGCAATTGCCAAATATAACTGTTTAAAATTATCACTACAGAGGGAGCGTAAGCGAGAGCGAGAGTTATACGCAAACGTATGCCAGTGAAGAGATCTAAAGCATCAAATATAACAGTTGTTTACTAGTCTCATGCACAGTCTACTGCAGCGAGCGTAAGAAGGAGAGAGAGAGTTATATGCACACGTATGCCAGTGAGAGCGGCTACTGCAGAGAGTGTGCGAGAGCGCGAGCAAACGTATGCCAATGAGAAGAAGAGCAGCTTTTTAAACCATTTTCTTTAATATTCACACACACAAGAAACAAGCACTTTTAAAATTCATTATCTGATCGCAAAGAGTATGTTAATGTCAGCCGCAAAGTAAGCAATTTGCTATTGATTTTTTGTTCCTTTTGTGAATTGCAGTAAAAAGTATTGCAATATCTGTTGTGCATCCGCCAATTTTCAATCAATTTCGCCAGCATCTGTCAACACATGCACACGCACACGCACACACAGAGGCGAACAAACAGCGACTGTAATAAACAGCAATTTACGCTCACAGAAAAACTGTGCTACAATTGCTTTTTATTGTCCATGCTGCTGTAGCTGTTGTTGCTGTTGTTGTTGTTGCTGTTGTTGCTGTTGCTGTTGTTGGCTGACCCGCGCTCCTTTCGTTACTGCTATTTGCATAAATTGGCCCGACCATGGCGAAAGTTGTGTTGACCAAGCAAGACGGCAGAGGGCGCCACACGCAAAGAAAAAAAAAACAAAACAAAACAAAAAGAAACAACAAAAGCAACGGAAACAGCTCAACTAACAGTGCTAACGGAGCTGCAGGCAAATGCTTAACATTTCTAAGTGTCAGTTAACATAGCAGTGTTAGGTATTTGCCTACTGGCAAAAATATGTTAAATAAGTGAATTTATTATATAATTTTAAAACGTAATTTATTTTGCACATATTTCCACACACACACACCCACACACTGAAACTATGCATAAATCTTTTGCTTTCCTTTTTCTTTAATATTTTTTTATATTTTTTGTTTGTGCTGTCATGAAATCAAAATATTTTCCATGCCTTCGTGTCGTTGAAAATTCGCACTATATGATCAAACATTTCCCATTGTCTGATATTGGAATTTTGTCAAGGCAGATGGGCAAGAGATATGGGGAGAGAGAGGGAGAGGGGGGGGGGGGGAGATAGCAATGCAGCTGCTGTTCACATAGCTGACCCCGCCACAGTGTCCGCCCAGTGTCCCGTTATGCTCATCAGGCTGTGGCCATGTCCATATATATACATAACCTCAATTTCCGCCCCATTTTTTCCTTCTTCTTCTACTCCTGAATAGCAGCTTGTTGTCATAACGGATTCCTCTTCGTTCGCTGTTGTCCATAGAAAATGTTCGCCCCCTTCCACACCCAATCTCACTCTCACTCACTCCATCTACGCATTGATTGGCCCACGTCTTAGTAGGTATGGGTGTGTGTATGTGTGTGTGTGTGTGTTTGCATTTTACACTGTTTAACAAGATGACACATTATGTCATGGTAAGAGATATGTTTGCTGTTAATATATAGAAATGTGTCTGCTGCTAGAAATTACTATATGTTAACATGACACTTTTCTGTTGATTGCTGTTACCTAACAGCGCTCGTTTTAGTTCTGCTTATCCAGTTTCTTTAGCTCCATCTCCCACTCAAAATTTTCCTTATTTCACACAGGAATTGTTCTTAATCCAATTACATTACCATTACGATATGGATTACGATAACGATAAAGATTACGACAGACATTTGCTATTGCTCAATGTCGTATTCGCGGCACAATAGCTATCGCTCGGGCATTGTTGAACATACTTCGCATTGTCACTGATTTGATTGAAATCAGCCATTGTCCGCTTTCCCTTCTGCCCTTCATGCCGTCTCCTTTCATTCAGCGTCGGCCATTGTCTGCGCCTTAACTATGCCAGTTAATCTGCAGTAACTCTAGTAACTGGTATAAATAACTATTTAAGAACTTTCATCCATCTCGTGGAATATATTTATGAAAGTACATATATTCCGTGTTTTGCCAACGTTGTTTATTTACTTATTTGTATATTTTATTAACTGTTGTTATTCTGCTTAGCAATAACAAAACAAAAATGGCAGCTGCCAGAGGAGAGGAGAGAGTGCAAGAGGGACACATATGCCAGCCAGCAGAGGAGGAGTGAACGCAAGCGGGGCATGTGGGCGAGGGAGCGAGAGGTAAACAGACAGCGCTGTCAAGCTTCATATGCATATTTATGTTTCTGCCTGAGCAACTGTAGTTTGAAGAGTGCAGTGTATGTGCAGTGTGAGCATATTAGCTGATGCACAGCATATGTTCAGCTGAGATGCCTGTACGCTACAGTGTATTCGCGTATTCGGGCTGCCTGAGCTGCTGTTATATGAAAAGTGCAGCTTATGTGCTGTACGGCCATATGAGCTGATATATAGCTGCCCAGCAGAGATTGCCATATGCAGAAGGGTGTTCGTGCAGTCGCTTAGGTTGCAACTCTTGCGCTTGACTTGGCAGCTAAAATACATACAACGTTGCTTATGCGTGAGTGTGTGAGTGTGTGTGTGGGAGTGTGCGCCGCCACAAACCGTTTTGGCTTTCCATATGCATGTGTGGCGGCATACCAGAATCTCAGCAGCAGGCGTCACAGTGGGCATTTATGCGTTTGTGTTTGTGTTTTGTTGTTAGACTTGGTTTTGGATTTGGATTTGGATTTGGATTTCGACTTAGCTAAGCAGCTTGTTATTTGCCTGACATTTTGTTATCAACTATCTAATTGGCTCAACTGTAGCAAGAAGCAAGAGCAACAGCAGGTGGGCGGCTGGGCGTGACAGCTCGGCGAGACAGTGAAGAGAGTCAAGGCTTTAGTTATGGCTATTATTAAATAGCTGGCCTTGACGCTTGCACTATGACAGCAAATGTGTGTGTGTGTGTGTGTGGTGTGCAAAGGTGTGCGAGAGGAGTACCTGTGGGTGGCGGGGGTGGTCCTGCCGTATGGCAGCCTGTCAGCTATAGAATTGCTGACATGCATTCAGCATGAAACTTTGTATGGGACACACTTCAATGCAAAGCGCCTGAATGGAGCAGTTGGCAATAGTCGCAAGTCTCTCTGTCTACCTGTGTAGGTGCGTGACTTTGTGTGTGAGTATGTGGTGTGTGTGTGTGTGTGTGTGTGTGTATAGCAAGCATTGAGATACATCTGCTTGCAACATGCCGTAGCGCTTTTTGACGTGCCTTGCCACATGCTGTTTGCCTTATCTTAAATTAAACCAAAGCCCGATTCAGACGAATGCAAACAAAATGGCGCAAGGATATAGAATTTATACAAAATTCAGTCGAAATAGAAACAGACTTACCCATCGCAGTCAATCAAAAGTGATTACTGCTTGAGTTAATCAGTCAATCAATCAAAATGAGACTGACTTACAACTTAAGACCTTGTCAGATCTATCAATCAAACGTTTATTCAAAGAATTAACTAAACAGATTAATTTTGAGCTACAATTTACAGTCGATCAAATGTTAATAAATCAAAATAATGCTGAATTGCATCTTACATCTTCATCAAGTCAATCAAATGTCATTTTAAGTAGTTTAATCAATCTACAAACCGAATTACAATGCTCAATCAATCACAGTCAATCAAATGTGTTTAAGGATAACTCAACTAAAGTCAACCCGCACACTCAACTTGTTGAATATGTTTGTGTGCTATCGATATCGATTATTCAGCTTATCGATTATTCTGTATATCAAATAGTTTGACTAAGTAAGCAGCCAATAAACTCAGCTCTTAAGTCTAGCTGCAGTTCAATCAGATATTCAACTTGTTTTTGCAAGTGTGTCTGTTATCGATATCGATTATTCGGTATTATCGATTATTTACTCAATCGATTAGTTAGTGTAAGTAGGCAGCCAACAAAGTCTGTTCGCAAGTCAAGCTCAAGCCCATTCATATATTCAGATTGTTCTCTGTGTGTGTGTGTGTGCGTGCGTGCGTGTGTGTGCCTGTGTGTGCCTGTGTGTGCGTATGGGTGCGTGTGTATATCACCTTTATTTTTAGCATCGAATCGATACAGCAGTTTAACGCTTGAGTGCATTTCTGTACCAAGCGACGAGGACGAGGGTGTGACACACATTTAGAATCGCGTTTTTTATTTTTACCTTCAGCTCATTTGGCAGTTGTCTTGAATACTGGAGGCTGGCGCTATTTATAAAGCATCTGAGCAATATGGAAGAGCTTTTTGTCTTGTCAATTTGATCCACTTGCACTCCGGCAGTCATTCATTTGATTGCTGGCTACTTTTTCATCTGTTCCAGCTGTCTGGCATTTGTGCTTGCCCTTTGAGGTCCACAGAATCAGCTTATGGTCTATTGTTCGGCTTAGAGTGTCGAAAACCTAATCGAATTCAGCTGTGACAGGCGAAGGCAGCCTAAGAAATGCCAGCAAAATGCTGCAAAGATATTTTCTCTTGCATGGGCAACACAGACCACGTTAACAGCGTCACTTTAACATATTGAAAACTGTAAACTAACACTAACAGCGTCACTTTAACATATTCAAAACTGTAAACTAATAACAGTCACTTAACATTGATCACTACACCTGTTATTTTACGGCTTCTCATTAAGTCTCATAAATCTGTTATCCGGCGATTTAACGTCTCTTCTCTTTAACATTTTTTCTAGCAATGCTGCATACCAAGCTATTAGCTGTTAATATCAGCTTCTCACTAACATTAATGATAGCAGTGAAAATTTCTGGTAATAACAGCGAATAGCTTCCGTTTAACAGAATTATTGCAGTACTCTACATCAATCTGTTATCTATCACCTTAACTTTCACAGCTTTTCACTAACATTTTCTATAACAGTGTCAACAGTTATTAACAGCTTCACTTTAACATAGATCGAGTGCTACACAATTATCTGTTATTTGTCACTTTAACTTCTTCTCGCACATCACTCTGTTATCTGTTCACCTTAACGTCTGCTGATTATTAAACTATTATCTGTTAACATTGATCATAGCAGTGCTCTGCAGAGATTATCTTTGTCACACACATAACAGCCACTTCTTTATTGATTGATCATAACAGTGCTACACAAGTGTCTGTTATTTGTGACCCAAATAGCTTTTCAAACTGTACTCCGTTTATAAACGGCTGGAACTTAACAGTTTCCAATTAACATTGCCATTTCAGTGCCTAATATCAGTGACACCATAACTGTTCTCTGCTAACATTGTCTCCTATCTGTCAGCTTTTCATAAACATTTTCTATAACAGTGCTTAACATTTGAGGGCTTCTTTTTAACATTTCAACTACTTTCATTGTCGAAATAGATCATTAATTATATAAAATATGTAGATTCATGCATATACCCTGTGATATGACGACATGGGGTATATTGACTTGCCTATGAATATGTGATCTGAGCTCCATTGGGGAATGGGCAATAAGACTGTCTGTCTACTCTATATGAAATTTCAATTAGTTAGCTTAAACGCTGACAAAGATATATATATATTTTTGATAAAGCTGAAATGAGAGAACCAACTATAGCATAGTTTAAGCCATGTTTCTACATTTGTGTGTGTGTATATTGTCAAAGTTGTTGTTGTTGTTGTTGTACACTTCAACCTGAGCCATAGCCAATTGCTAGACTTCCGTTAAGCAACATTTTTGCTTCAATTTTGTGAATTAGGTCTTAAAGCGTAATTGAGCGAACATTTTCATTGAGGCATAAGTATGAAGCAGGTGGGATACACATATATATAAATATATATACACATCTGTTTATGTGTGTGTGTGTGTGTGCATTTGGCCATACTGATTGTAGCGGTGGTTGGAGCCAGCGTAAATCAACTTTGGCAACAGCTAAGCGCTCTTAGCGACAATAAAAAACGGAAGCTCCGCCATGAGCCGGAAATGTGACAGCCATTGATCACACTATAGAGCTGTATGTAGGTGTGTGTGTGTACAGCGTACATTGTGCATAATGACTGTGTGTGTGTGTGTGTGTGTGTTGTTTGTTAAAAAATGCCATTGAGTGAAATTCAGTGGAAATCTGAAAATGCAGCTCAAAGAAATTTTTTGTGGGAAAATCTACGAACTGTTTATGCAGCCAAGGCAAGCTTAACTAGTTAGTTAAAGTTGGATTTTTTACTTCTTGTTGAGCTTTTCGCAGATTTTCCATGAAATTTTCCACGAAATTCCGTTGAAATTTTCAGCGAAATTCTTGAGAATTTCTTTTGAAAATTATGTGAAATATTTGTGGAAAAAATTATATTGAAATTTTTGTTGTTTTGATTGATTCCGAGTATGAGAGCTGAATGCATAAGTTGTATATCTGTTGGTTTTTTTTTTTTTTTGGTAATGGAATACGCCTAACATTTGACTTTTGGCCATGAACTATACGAAATAGATGCCTTATACACCGAAGTGTTAAAAGCTTCGATTTGGGTTTCAAAACCAATTGAAATTCAACTTCCAAGCAAATGCAAATTTGAGTGGGGAAGATGGAAAGGAAGGCGGAAAGGCAGAACGCAGAAGGCAGGCAGGCAGGCAGGCAAGTGGGCAAGTCTCATAATTCCCAAATGTATCGCTTACACACTTAGACACACACATACACAGATTTAGAGTTCAGTTAGCAGCAACAGTTCGATTCTAGTCATACCCTAAACTCATTGTAAAAGGGAATTCAGGATGTGTACCTACTCCATGCCCTCTCAAATACTAGAAACTTGTGCTGCGGCTTAGATGAATATGAATCTAATTGCCATTGACTAAAAGAAGGATTGAAGAAAGTTCAGCTAGATCAAAACTTATATATGTGTGTGTGTGTGTATGAGTATGTACACTTGAGTTGCCCATTTATGTATCCTATAAAAGAGTCATCGAATGACTGTAATATCAGCTCTGATCAATGTTCCGGGTATCTGCTAGTCGAGTACTCCCGACTTACATGTTTCACTCCGGAGCGCACTCAATTGTAACTGAGCAGCGCTAGAGCTGTATAGCTGTAGCTGTATCTGTATCTGTATCTGTGTGTAGCTTGTGTACATTTGCAGCTAAATCACGTACTGAGCAAATGTGCTACTAATGAGCAGCAGAGAATGCTTTGCTTGGCTCGATGCGAAACGTTGCTGACTAATCTCACTGATTTTACAAATGATTGTCAAGCATGTCTGTCCAGCTGTCTGTTTGGCTGAACAAGTGTAGAACAATGTGTACTACAAACAGAGAGAGGAAGGGAGATACAGAGAGAGAAAGAAAGAGAGAGAAATAGAGAGAGAGAGAGAGAGACAGACTCAGGTATACAATGAACGCACACTGGACAATGGCTGGCATTTAATCATTTGATTCACTCGTGCGTTCTGTTTGCCCTTCTCACTCACTCTCACTCACTCTTTCTCTCTGTGTACTGCTGTCAACAGTTACTAAAAATAATCGAAGCACACTTAATTGAGCTCAAATTCACACAGCTAACTGCATAAATAAACAATGCGCCCGATGAATAGTTCAGGCAAATTTTGAGCTTTGAACTTGTTGAGGATTGTCAAGAACATTTTTGTTGTTTTCTTTTAGTAAAATTTAAGAAAAATTCAAAATATATACTATTTTTCTTTATTTATATATATGTATTTGAGTAGTACTTACCTGTGATTTCAGCTTCTGAGTTGATTCAACCAGAACTCAACTTGCATATAATCTTCTATAATCTATGAAATTACTGTGATTGAGCTACAATTTGTGCTTCATATATGCATAATTTACCAAAAAGAGTTGGATTATTGGCTATACCTGGTAAGTTTTAAGTAACTCCAACTTGGAGCTATAAAGATATAGCTTCAAAATTATATATATCAACAGAATTATAGAAGAAACGCAATAATAATAAATAATAGTTATAATATAAATAATTATAAAGAGTACTCTCGGTGGGGAGTGACTGATTAGGATATACCTGGAGCAAAAGCTTATCGAGAATTTCGTTGGAAGTTCTCAAAAAGTGAATCACTTGATATATTTCAATGCTTCAGCAGAGTCTATAAGCTAAATTTAGTAGGTCTTATATTGTTATATGCTCAAATAACTACATTTTGTTATCGATTTTGATCGATTTCGTGACAAGTTATCGATAATTTGAAAAAATAGAACTTCATTTATACGAAGTACAATTGCGAGTTCGGCATCAGCCCTGCTCTCTTGACTTGCCTTTCGCGCATTTTCACTGGGTATACAGAAACTTGTCTACAATCGAATAGAACTCAGAGAGCTACTTAATCTCAATTAAGTATTTCCAGTTATGCCTGTTTGCATTGATTGCCAAATCAAACCACTCAAAATGAAGCAAATTTCTGTTTTGATTCATGAACTTGAGGGCGTTGTGGTCCTTATTAAATTAAAGGGTGAGAAAAATCTCAGTTTCATTTACCTGAAATTCATTTCCATGAATTATAATTGGCATCGTTGAATGCCTCATTAATTAAGCGAGCGAACGAGTGAACGAAAGTGGGAGCGAACGAACGAACGAACGAACGAGCGAAACGAACGAGCGAATTAATTTAATCAAGTTCTCAGCCCACAAAATTAACGCTTATCATTTATCATATTTATACATGATATATGTAGACGTATATATATATATTTATATATATAAATATCTGATTTAAACAATTGATGTTGAACTATTTTGAAAATGTCTCTCGAAGTAAGCTTGGACCAGATCTGGGATTTTCATTTAGTTATAGACTTACTATCTCTTTTACTCACTCACTAGCTAAATGTGTCTCTATCTTTCTCTGTATCCCTCTCTCTCTCTCTCTCTCACCTTCTCTGTATCTGTCTCTTTTGGCCTCCATCTTGAATATGTATGCATTCTTTGAGCTGTGAGTCGAACCAAAAATTATATCAAGTAAAAACTAACAAAATATTTGTTTTATAAAATTTATTGATGAATAAAAAAAAAAAAAAACATGAAAATTTAAAAATAAATATGTTGAAGAAAAAAACTAATATATATATTTCTTAAGTTTTTTATTTTAATAAATAAATAGATACAAAATTGGAAAAAGTATAAAATTTTATTAAAAATTATTAGAAATTTATTAACAAAATAAAATTCAAAATTTAATTAAAAGAAAGAACTAAATTTCATATATAAATATATGATTTTAAAATATTTTTTGTTAAACAAAAACAAAGATATACAAATTAAAAAAAAATATATATATAATTTATAAAAAATAAAATATATAAATATAATATATATATACACTGCTGGTCATAGGTTAGACGCACCAGTTTATTTTTTCAATAAACAGTTATATTTAATATTAGGCATGTATTAGGTGCCCCAAATATTTTTTTTTATCAAAGTTTGAATCTTGTTCGAAAAATATCTGCCCATAATTGGTTGATTTGCGAAAAGATAACTTTGCATTTGAAGATTCTAAAAATGTCTATGCAAAAATATGGATTTTCGGTTGGTCATTGAATTAGACGCACTTCAATTTTTTAAGTTTTCTGTGAACAAGTGCAGCTATATTGATCAAATAAAAGCTGAAAATTAAGAAATCAACTATTTTCGAGCAATATTAAAAAAAAAAATAAAGAAAGCTACCGTATTAAGCTCGTTGGAACGTCAAAAAGTAGACTTCTTGCACCCAGAGGGATTATCTAAACTAAATATTGCTAAACAGATAAAGCGCAGCTCCAGAACTGTTGAAAGATATTTAAGAGATCCGGAGGCATATGGAACACACTTCAGAGAACGAAAACAAGCACTAACTTTCCGAGATAAACGTAAAATTGTTCGATTTGCTTCCAATTTGCACCAAAGATTAAGGAATTAGCCGGTATAAACGCAAGCATATCAACTGTTCAGCATACGATCAGGAATGCACAACATCTAAAGCGTCTGAGAATTAAGAAAAACCACCTCTGAATGATATACGCAAAAAACAACGGCTTTAATATGCGAAAGAACACATGACATGGAGTGTTCAATCTGACACTCGACTTAATGAGTGGCGTTCGGTGGTTTTTACTGATGAAAAATGTATCTATTTAGATGGCGCTCATGGTTTTCAATACTATTACCACGATTTTCGAAAAAATAAGCTATATTTAATTCTCTATCACAGCCGTGAAGGTGGAGTCATGGTGTGGGGTGCCATCACGTTTTATGACCCAATAGATTTAATTGTTATTTATCAAAAGATGACCTGTGAGCATGTTGTAGTCCGTATTTCCTAAACTTAGGGATCTCTTCGGACCATTCCCATGGATTTTACAACAGGATAATGTTCCTATCAATAAGAGATCGGAGTGGAAGTCGTTTATTTTGAGTGAAAATGTTCAGATGATGAGTTGGCCGCCGTATTCTCCAGATCTCTACATAATTGAAAATGTCTGGGGATGGCTTCCTAGCAAATTATATGAAGGGGGGAGACAATACGAAGATAAAGAAACACTAACTGCTGCAATTAAACTTGCTTGGAGCGAGATTTCGGTGAGCTACTTAGAATCCCTGTTTCACTCCATGAAGGACTTGATGTATGAGGTTATTTCGAGCAAAGGAGGCAGTATTCATTACTGAAGTTATTTTTTTCTTCTTTCCTACAAGTTAAATATTTAAACTAACAAAACATTACATTTTACAATAAGCTACTTTTTTGCCTAAAAATTAATTAGTTCAAGTGCGTCTATCCTAGTGACCAAAAAAAAAGTGCCTTTTTTTGAGAAGCGTTAATAAAATGTAATAAAATACAACAATTTTGCAATATTTCAATTTTTTTGAATTGTATACTTGAAGAGTCATTAAATAACCTAGGTTTTTGTATATAAGTTTTTTTCCAACTGTTTTTCAAACAAAAGTTATAAAACAAATTTAAAAGCAAGTACCGGTGCGTCTAACCTATGACCAGCAGTGTATATTAAAAGAAAACATTAACATATACATTTTTTTTTTGCCAATTCTATCAAATTTTAATAATTTATATTTTAACTAATCTTTTATCTTGTTACTCTGAAAAAAAAACCCTTTTTATAAGCTCCATAATATTACAAAACTCGTAATAATTTCATAATATTAAATTTAATGAATTCTACGCTCTGGTGATATTATTTTTTGCAGTCTTTTTTCTTGACTTAAAAAAAAATATTTAAAAATATTATATATAAAAAAAAAATTTATATATATATATATAATATAATATAGCTATATTTATAAGTATAGTTTTATAGTAGATAGTTATGAATCAGCAAAAATATATGTTTGTATATAATTTAAACTAATTTAGTTTGTAAATTTTTTTTGAATAGCCTAATTATTTTTAAAATATATTATATTAAATATATATATTATCATGCTTTTCTAAATATTTTCAATTTTATTAAAATATATTTTTGTAATGTAAAAAATAAAAAAATATATTTTTATTTAATTTATTTGATTTTATTTTTAAATAAAAATAAAATAATATATAAATATTTTATTTTATAAAATATATTTTATATAATATTTTTTCCATATTTATTATTCAATTTTCAATACTCACATTTTTGGGCTGTGTCTTGTCCTGGCTTCAGATTTACCTTAATTGATTTTAAGTTTTTTTATTTTTATTCGCGACGCGATCTATTTATTTTTTTATTTATTATGATTTGATTTTTGATTCAAGTTTTTGGTTTTTTGCTATTTTGTTGTTGTTTCTACTTTGATCTTAAGTTCTGTTTGTGTTTTTTGTATTTTACTATTTTCAATACTATTTTTTTTAAAATATTTTATTCATTTATTTTTAAAGTTTAGTTTTAAAGAGAATACAACAATGCTGAACACGAACAACAAATGCAACAACAATAATTTATCAACTTTATCTATATGTATGTATATATATATATATATCTGTCGTAAAATTTGATTTTTATAGTTTAAATATATTTTCTCTTACTTTCTCTCTGTCTATCTGTCTCTATCTCTGTCTGTTGTACTGTAGGTTTGGCTTTCAGGTAAGTTTCGTTGGGTTTGCTGATCGATCTGGATCTTGAGTGTTTTTTTTTTTTGTGTTTATCTCTAGTTTGTACCTTGGGATTGCTGTCTGCGCAGGTACGACTGTAGCACTGTGGACACTCGCTAAGTGCCACTCAGTAATAACAATAAAAAGCAACAACAACAACAAAAACCAACTATTATTTTGTTATTAACACTTTTATGCGAAACACCACGGAAAAAAAATGTTGAAGAAAAAAAATTTTGAAATTTCGGTTTTTTTACGATTGTCGATTTGAAAAATTTTTGGAATTTTTTTGATTACTTTAGTTCAGCACAAGAAAAAAAAGGACTTGAAGTTGGCCAAAAAACTTGTTGCACGTTCAACATGTGTGGGGCAGGCTTGTGGGTGTGCGTGTGTGTGTGAGAGTGTGTGTGGCGACTGGCGGTGGGGCAGGGCGTTTGTTAGTTGTTCGTTTGGCTGCCTCGTCGCTTGCTGTTGTCTTCTTCTTCTTCGGCTGCTTCTTCGGCGTTGTCGTCGTTGTCGCTGCTGCTGCTGCTGCTGCTGCTGCTGCTGCTGTGGCTTGTGGCACACAACCTTTTGGCTTGGATGTTGCACAGCATCTGTTGCGCGGCACGCTGCCCGACTAACGAGCCAGCCTCGCCTGCCTTGGCATCGAGCGTCAACGTCAGCGTCAGCGTCGCTCTTGCTCTCTCTATCTCTTTCTCGCTGTCGCCTCTCGCTCTCTCACAGCGCTGTGATGTTCGTCCTTGTTGTGTTGGGGGCGCCTTCGTCAACAAGTGGCAACTGTAAAAATATATATAACACAAGCCCCAAGTTGCACAGTTGACTAATCGCTGCCGTTTGTCTGCGCCGCCTTTTATAGCAGTTCCCAGCTGAAGGACACCAGCAACGACGTCGACGTCGACTGCGGCAGAGGCAGCGCCAGCGACAGCGATAGCGACGTTTCAGCAACAGGCAACCAGGTGATTCGAAGCTCTTGGGATTTGGCTTTGCTCTATGTGTGTGTGTGTGTGCGCGAGTGTATATGTGTGTGTCGGTGTGTGTGTGCGTGTGTGTGCGTGGCATTGGCAATGGCTGCTGACGATGCTGCGTAGCCTTGCATGGGGTAAGAATTGTGCTGAATTGTCAGCAGCTGGGGAAGTGCTGACAGAGCGTGGGCGGCTTTTTGTTCACAGCCTTGTGGCAAGCACACACACACCCACACACACACACACACACACACCCACACACACACACACACACGCACACATACACGCACACACACACCCACACACACACACCTATACACACATGCAAACGCCTTGATATGCTACAATTTGGCCAAGAGCTATAGACAGATTTCTATAGATCTAAAGACTAAGAATTATCTTCTATTAGCTTCCACTCATTCGAAAAACCATTTTTATGTGAGGTTTCAATCATATAATTTATGGAAAATGCTGAGATTACAATATTTCTGAGATAATTAGACTAAATTTGATAGGCTTAAGTCTATTAGTTGTATAAATATATAAGGGGAGAGAGATAGACATATAGACAGAGAGAGAGATATAGGAATGGAGAAAAGGAGAGATAGAGAGAAAGAGAGAGAGAGACTGGGAGGGAGAGAAAGAGCGCAAAAGAGAGAGAGACAGAGAGGGAGAGAGAAGAGAGAGAGAGAGAGATGGAGCGAGAGACAGAGAGCAAGAGATAGAGAGAAGGAGATTGATATAGAAAGAAAGAGAGAAGGAAATAGAGAGAGAGAGAGAGAGAGAGCGCGAATGGATAGGGAGAGAGAGAGAGATATATATATAGAGAGAGAGAGAGAGAGTGAGAGAGAGAGAGAGGGAGAGAGAGAAAGAGAGCGAGATAGATAGAGACATAGGGAAAGACAGTGAGAGTGAAAGACGCTAAACATATATAGATTAAGAAATAGAAATATAGAGGGAAATATAGAGAAATATAGAATATGGAAGATTAATAACGTGATAGATATATAGATTAGAAGCTAGACAGCTATGAAGAAATATAGAAAGATAGATAGGTAAGATAGATAGACAAAGATAGATATATAGATTGAAGAAAATTTTGAGGTAAAATAGACAAAGATGTGAAAGATACATGAAAAGATATTGAACGATTGATAGATTGAGAGTAAAATTGAATTAAAATGTAAATAGATAGATAGGCGAGTAGATACATTGAGAAATGAAGAGTTAGAATAGGTATCTGTTCTCTGATGACAATTTGATTGATTGATGAATAGATATATAAATAGAAAGTATGATAGATATGAGTTAGATACGGAAATATTTAAATATAAAATTATATAGATAAGAGATATATCTATATCTATAAAGATTTAGATATATATGTGTTCAATTGAATGATTTCTTCCGAAACTTAAGCATAGAGCAATCTTGACCTTCACTTTACAAACCAAATTTAACCAAACAAATATCTCTTGTATTAAATTTACGTTAATGCATAAAAACTTTAATGCCAAACAGCAGTGTTTCAGCTCTGCAAATTTCTGTGCTATTATCTAAAACAATTCATGTTTCACATAAGCGCAAATAAATTCATTAATTTGATTTAGCTGAGTTCTATTATTAACAGAACTAAATTTTCAATTTGAGCTATTTGATATCTCTGTCCCATTCCATCTCTACCCCCTCCTGTTCTCTCTATCCCTCTATCTCTATATCTCTCTATATGTAATTACTTCTAATTATAAAAGCTTAACTCTGATGTTGGAATTTGATATTTGCATTGCTTTAGCCTTGCATTATTTATGCGTGTGCAGGGTTATGGGAGGGGGCGATTGGGGCGGAGCTGTTAGGGGGGGCTTTTGTTGTTTCCGTCGAGTGGCATTAAGGTGGCTAACTAACATACCTGCATCGAAATGCGAACGGACTCAAATTCATATAGCACATTGGATGGCAATTGTTGGCCGATGCATCCAATCAGCGCTGAGCAACTCGAAGGTCGGCAGCAGCCACAGCGCTGCTCCTGCGTATACGCAATTTTAACGGAAATGAAGAACAACAACAAAATGTAGTAGCCGACTAGGAGATACCCTATACGAAATTCTAATTGCTATATATGTATGTATATGGATTAGCGATATAAGTGCTCAACGCATTGAGATATGCAAGAGAAAAGAGAGTTTTTGATGTTTATCGATCTATATATCGGATAAGCAACATTTATCGATTATGAAGAACAATATATCTCGATAATGAATTACGTGTTCCGAATCAAAATATATCGACAATAATATAAGTTCAATATCAATATTGTCTTGATCGATAATTGCATAATGTTTGAGATCGATATTTATCGATTTTCGCTTAGTACAAAATAATAATATGATATCAGAATGACGCGCTGAGGAGGCGACAAATGTTTTTAAGAAATGTTCTTAAGAAAATATATTAGAAGTAATGAATATTTATCTATAATATAAATTAATCGATCAACTTATCGGACATATAGAATTGTAATCGATATATTTGTTGTTCGCTTTGTGTTACATACACACAGTTTGCATCGATATCATTTCAATCTTACACTTTCGCTGGGTATCGGCAGCAAAAATCCCTTTTTGGCTTGGCCGCCAAATGCAATTGTGGATCGCTCATTAGGTGGGGCCAGTGGGTGGGGGAGATTGAGTTGGATTGGATGCAATGCCCACATATTTGGTTTACCTGTTGGACATGTGAACGAGGCGTATGCGCAATATGCACTTTCAACAGGTTAACCTTGGGCAAGGGGCACACGCACACAGCTGCCAAGGCCAGCAACAGTTGAGCAGGCCTCTCGCTCGCACAGCTGGCCAGAGTCCCCCATCTTGCTGCTCGCACTCCCATTCAGCGCATGCTCCAGACGGCGAGGCGACAACAGATAGCGGAGCGCCCGCTACTCAACGCCCATTGGCCGCTGACAGTCAGCGATGGCTGCTGTCGCTGCCGCTGCCGCTGCGGCTCGGCTATGCCTACGCCCTCGCCGTCAGCCGCCTGCCGCCACTGCTCAGCCTCGTGAAGGGGAAACATTTCGTTTGGCTTTACTAATTAATTAGATATGTTTGTTGTTATTTCTGTTTGTTTCTTTGTTTTTTTTGTTGCTTGTTTGTTTTTGTTTTTTTTTTTTGTTTTTGGTTTTTGGTTTTAGCAGCAGCTTAAGCGAGTCGCGCATTAAACGCTCAGCGCGCAATCCGTGCCTGATGCCACACTCCGGGGATTTCCAGCTGCCTTACAGCTAGATATTTAAATTGGCATTACCATTGATCGGGCCGAGTTATCTATAAATATATATATATTCATATATATGTATGTCTATGAAGGTATGTGCTTGCTTCTGCAACTTGAAATTGTTTTCCTCATTTTGTGGCTTAGACTTGAGCTCAATTGATTGCTTAAGTCAATTGGATTAGTTCCGGAAATAAGCGGAAAATGTCTTCGCCAACATAATGGAAAACTCTGCAACAACAAATTATGAAAATGTCGCATGAAAAAATATAATTACGTAATTTGTTTATAGCTAAAATCTGTTATAAAAAGTGTTTTATTGTGTGACCAAACAAGAGTGATACTATTTCCAATAGCTATATTGTAACAGTTGTTTAAGTTATCGATAAGATTTGACTAATGAAACTTTTAATTTGTTTTGCCATTTGATTTTGAACTGTATCTTGTTTATCAAAAGTGAGAAATTAATTTTGAATAATGTTTGAAACTTTGTCTCGATACACTTTAAGTTTTGTGGGTGATATTTGTTGTTTCAATCATTGATTGAGAGATTTATCAACTAGATGTCTCAACTATTTTCTCTGTGCTAGTCTCAAATCTTTAGCCTATGCTCACAAGCTCATTAGACACTTTGATTAGTGCGAGGTGCACATTCCAGCATTTCATATTGCCTTCATTCAAAATTGGGGCTTACGTTCATTTCCATACGATCAGCTCTGGTATATATAATGGCATTAACATAGCTTTAAAATGAAACTAGAAACAATTGAATGTCTCAAATAGTTATTCTGCTATTGCCATTTCTTCATCTAAGTCAAATTTAGATTTGATTTATGTAGCGTAAGCTTTACCTGACTTAACTTGAAATAGACTCATCTAATCTATATATACTATCATATGACATCATATAGCCATGCATAATCATGAACTCCGAGCCGTTTTTCAACTACTTTTTTCCTCCATATTGATTCGAAATGCGTTTCATAAGGTTAATTTGCATGTTGGCCGTGCATATGTTACCTGCGATAGCCAAACAATCAGTTCAAGGTGCTGTTTGCATAAGTTCATCATTTGCAGCGATGCCAATTAGCGCGTCAGGTGGACGTGGACATGGAGCAGCAGCAGCAGCAGCAGCAGCAGCAGCAGCACCATGGTGACACGGTCACGGACACAAATTCGATTCCATTCAATCTGAATGCCCCGTGGAGCTCAGGTGTTGCGCCGTCTGTGCGTATGCGTATGTGTGTGTGTGTGAGAGTGTGTGTGAAACATTCATATATGGCAGCTACTATAGAGAGAGAGAGGGAGAGAAACAGGAGTCGATTGACCAGACGCACTGATACCACGCACTGACCACTGCGCAAAGACTGAAAGAAAAATCTAAGTAAATCTTTATAATCTAAGTATTCATTATGAGAATCTACATGTCGAAATGAATGTCCTCCGCTTGAAAGGTGAAAAGCAAATCAAAATATGATTGATTGACTGATTGATTGATTAACTAACAGAATATTTGTTTGATTGACTGACAGACTGACTGACTGATAGTCTTTATTGATTGACCGACTGACAGTTGCAATGATTTAGCGATTAATTGACTGATAGAATGTGTAACTGATTGAATGTCTGATTGATTGATTGATAGACTGACTGTATAGTTGATTGATTGCCTGATTATTTGATACACTGATTCTTTGATCATTAAGAAAGATTATCAACGGTTTGATCAAGTGATTGATTGATTGCCTTGTAGACTATCCGCTTGATTGACTAACATCTGGATTATTGTGAGACCGATTGTCTACCTGTTAGACTAATAAACTGCCTGATTAAGTGATTTTTGTCTGATTGAATGATTTATCGACTGGGTGTCCGTTTGACTTATTGACTATTGATTGTGTGATTGATCGACTGTATAGTTGTATTGTTGATTGACTGATTGGTAGACTGATTGACTGTATGGTTAATAGACCGACTGATTGATTGATTGACTATTTGATATATGGACTGATTAACTGTATGGTTAATAGATTGATTGCTTTACTGATTGATTGATTGACTGACGGTATGGTTAATAGATTCACAGACTGATTGATTGAATATTTATTGTGATTTCTTCAACTACTATACCCTCTTTACAAATTTCCTTACAGCTTACAGGGTATGAAAGCTTGAAAAAGGCCAAAGAAAAAGTAGACTTCAGACAAGAAATTGCACTCTGCTTGTATCTTGCCTTAAGGTATTATATGCTTAAGCTCGAATACTGCTTAGTCTTTGCTTGCATTCTGGAACAGTTCTTAAAGCACAAAGCGAGAGCTTATGAATAGGTTCCTTGAGGCATACATAGCAATGTAGCCGCTATGTCACGCTTACAGGGTATAAGTTTGACTGTCTTTATCATATTGGCGACATTTAAGTGCGGTCGTGCGATGCTGCGAGATGAGCCAAAACTGCGACCCGGAAACCATAAGCAGCAGCAGCAGCAGCAGCAGCAGCAGCAGAAACCCAGCAGCTGGTGGCTCGAGGCCGTGGCTCGATTGTGGATGCGCGACGCTGTTTGACCTGTTGCCATGGTTGAAACACATAAAATTTAACATAATGCCCGTGCAAGCCGGTGCTGCCAAGGGGTAGGTGGGAGCAGTGCCAAAAGTCATAAATTACGTTAAGTCAGTGTAGGGGGAGGGGGGGCTATGGGGAGGTGTGGATGGAGAGTGGGGCTGGCGGAGGTGGCTCATGTGTGCACCATTATCGCGTGTCGCGTTGTCAACTCGAAACTGTAAATGGGCGACAGACACACAATGAGAGAGAGAGAGAGAGCGAGAGAGAGAGAGAGAGAGGGGGGGAGGAAGGAGAGCGGGGAGTTGGGAGACACTGCATCAGCAGTGGCACCTGCTGCGGCCATTTAAGCCAATTTTCAGCTTGTTGCTCACTCAATTTGCGACTGGGCAGACCACCTACCTGACCCGATGCCCGCGTGCCACGCCCACAACTCCTTGTGTCTAATTGGAACAACTGTTGCAGGATTTTAGGCGCATTCAGAGCTACATAGATGCAATTGCAAGAAAATTTAAGAGCAGTTAAAGTTGTTCTCCAAACAATTACAGGGTATATAGAGTAGTTTATATGTTAGCATATAAGTATATCAGATACATAGCGTATACATATGCCATAAACTTAAATTTGTGTCTGTAGCGTCTTGAGAAACTCGAAGAATAGTTCAACTTTGGAGATTTATCAATGTTGTATATATCAGATGAGCTATATTATATATTATTGTGAGGAAAAATATTTCTCGATATTCAATCAAGTGTTGCAAATCTATATATATCGACTGTACCGACTATAATGAGTGTCAAATCAATAAATATCGAAATAAATTCAGAATAAATTCCAAATTAACTTGATCGATTATCGCATAATATTTGAGTTCGATATTTATCGGTTTTCTCTAGCCAAGAGCAACAGATCTTTGATGATTAATCATTTGTAGAAATCAATATTTATCAGTAATCGAGTCAAATATTGAAAATGTTAACTTTGAGCTATATTGAAAGTAAAATTTTTATCGATTTTGGGAACATTTCAAGGTTCGATAACTATCGATAAACGATTTCTACTAAAAGAGGCATTTCAATACACTACATATGTATACCCTGAATGTACTTGAATGTATGGATATATACCGCCATATATATTCTCATAAGTATATATACAAAAACAAAATTCCAAAAATAATATCAAAATTTTGCATTTATTAATTTTTTTTTTGTTGTTTTCTTTTTGTAACAATTTAGATCAAATTTATCAGATTCGATAAATCTTCGTTATTTTTGGGTTAGCCCGATTGAAACTGCAAATTTGATTGTGATGAAATTTCGATGGGGTTAGTGTGTTCGAGTGTTTATGTGTATATGTATGCGTGTGTGTGTTTGTGTGTGTGTGTGGATTCAGGATAATCATGAGTTGCTGTTACTCCTTCCAATGAGTGGGCGTGGCATTGATGGCAGCACGTAGAGCGCCACGATAATCGTTGCCCTGGTAGCGCACATGCTCCAGCACCCGACCCTGCCTATCGATGACATAGAGAGAACGTCCGCTGCCCTCGATGCCGACATCCTCCTCCATGGCGGCGGCAGCCGTCACCGCGGCGAGAGCCGCTGACGACGTCTTCTCACTGGGAGTTGGCAAACGCGGCAGCATCAGCTTAACCGGATCCCTATAGCCACCGATAACAGTTAGCTCCGGAAAACGGCAAATGGACGGTACGTAGATATTGATTCGAGCTCGAGTTCCGGCCATCATCGTTCTATATCTATATGTTAAGCGTGTTCACTATCGTTTTGCCAGCGAGTATTATTTTTTTTTGGCTGTAGCTGCGGCTACTTTCGATTTTCTCAATTATTGAATTCGGATAAAAACTGAAATTTGAAACAGACGTCAGCAATAAATCAAAATTTGAGCATCTTCCTACACTGAAGTTCAAAACAATGTTGACTTTGTTTCGAAATCAAGTACAGAAATTCAGAGATTAAGTATATTATAGTATATATATACTATATATATATATATTGTATAGTAGAAAACTTGAATATGCAATGAAAACTTTAAATAAATTTGATGAGACTTTGCTTTAAGTATTCATAAATGGCTTGAACTATTGTTAGAGTTCGTTTCGGCAATGGCCGACTATGATATACCCTGTCCTATATATCGATTTGTTTCTGCTGCATGTACTTAAGCTTAAATATAATATAATATATATATAAATTTAAAGATATATCTGTGTGTAGCGCTTACAATTTTACACATACCAAATTACATATATATATTTAAATCTATATAAAATATAAATTTAAAGAAATTAGTTATACAATTTACAAAAGAAATACATTTCGCCTTGGGCAGGACTCGAACACAAATTGAATATAATTTAAAATTAAATTTGCCGCTTGTTCCGAGCCCGGGTCTCCATCTCCTTTACAACGTCACTCTAAAAGTGAGATATAAAAGAATAAAAATAAATAATGCCACAAACTATTACATACCTTCAATCACACACAAATGAACTTAAGCCGATAACAAGTAAAATTCTACTGAAACAAAACAACATTTAAAAATATATTTAAAAACAAAATCCTTGAAAAATGTCCAATGGCATTGAGCTCGGATTTCCAAACATTGGAGCCAACATTTCTCCTACACCTTCGCTTTAAATATAAACAAAGAAGCAGAAAGAAGAAGAAGCAGCTGAGAGAAATACAATTAAAACACAATTTAAATGCTATTTATATAACACCATAAAGAAATACACGTAGTTTCATGTGTATGGGTGTATGTGTGTGTGTGTGTGTATGTGTGTGTGTGTCTGCATTTGCATAGAGCAAATGCTTTCTGCTTGGCGCCAACTGGCAATATGAGCAAACGCAAACGTTCTCCTTAATACCTTCTGTTGCACTTAACGGATTCCGGTGAAATTTTCAATTATAAATTTGAGTATTCCGCTGAATATGTGATAATCAATGAAAGAGGTAATCACCTTTAAGGATTCAATTTAACTGAGCTGCTATCAAAGAGAAATGATGAAAGCAATTAAATGTGTATTTGCTAGACGGGGAAATAAATATTATGATAACTCCCAGCTCTTAAATAATTAAAGCTAAATATTTATTTTCTATTAAGTTGACGAAAACAGAAGAGTTCTTCGAACATTTGATGATGATCTTACATACATACATACATTCAACAAAACCAATATACTCTTTTAAAACATTTGCAATAAGTTCGGGTTATTCAAACCAGAACAAAAGCACATTTGTCCTTCGTTTTGCGCGAATATTATTTTATAGTTACTCAAAGAGAATCAATCGAAATCAATTAAGTCTCTTGTCTTTGCAAAGGCTTACGAGCTGCTGAGGACACAATTGATTGGAAGCCTAAACGGTACAAAGCTATTGGACTACTAGTGGAGTGATAAGAGAAGTCCACAGCCAGCGCAAAAGGATTGCAAATCATATTCATAATATAGACATTAATAACTGCTAATTAACAGTGGCCATAACAGAGCAACATATGACATATAACAGCTGCTCATTAACAGTGAACATAACATTTATCAGTTAATAACAGAGTCACTCTAACAGCTGATCATTAACAGTGAATAATAACAGGGTAATAACAGGGTCACTCTAACAGCTGCTCATTAACAGTGAACATAATATATTTATGTACATAAAAGAGTCACTCTAACAGCTGCTCATTAACAGTGAACATAACATTTATCAGTTAATAACAGAGTCACTCTAACAGCTGCTCATTAACAGTGAATAATAGCAGGGTAATAACAGAGTCACTCTAACAGCTGTTCATTAACAGTGGGCATAACATATTTATGTACATAACAGAGTTACTCTAACAGCTGCTCATTAACAGTGAACATAACATTTATCAGTTAATAACAGAGTCACTCTAACAGCTGCTCATTAACAGTGAACATAACATTTATCAGTTAATAACAGAGTCACTCTAACAGCTGATCATTAACAGTGAATAATAACAGGGTAATAACAGGGTTACTCTAACAGCTGTTCATTAACAGTGGGCATAACATATTTATGTACATAACAGAGTTACTCTAACAGCTGCTCATTAACAGTGAACATAACATTTATCAGTTAATAACAGAGTCACTCTAACAGCTGCTCATTAACAGTGAATAATAGCAGGGTAATAACAGAGTCACTCTAACAGCTGCTCATTAACAGTGAACATAACATATTTATGTACATAAAAGAGTCACTCTAACAGCTGCTCAATAACAGTGATCATAGCATAATCACTTTAACAGCTCCCCCTTACCATTCAGAGTGCTGCATAGCACACTTACCTGAGCTTTAACATGCAACTTTTAACAGTGTCACTTAAACATTTCACTTATACTTATCAAACATTGCTAAACATGAAAAAAACCAGAAATAGAAAATGGCAAAAAGTTGGGGAAATTGCTTCATGTGAATCGGGAAATTGCAAAAAGATTTCATTTCATAGATATTATGACAGAAATGGCAAATACCAACAGAGTGCAGCTGCGATATCCTTGAACAGATTTGAATTTGAAATTAATTGAGAATTATATAATATAGCTGAAATCTTGTTTTGCAATTGCACAGTTCGCGGCTCAACTTGGCATTTCATTAGGCGTTTCATATTATTATTGCACGTAATCAAACAGACAAATACAAACACAGACACACACACACAAATACACTCTCTCTATCTCCCTCTCTATCTCCCTCTCTATCTCCCTCTCTATCTCTCTCTCTCTCTCTCTGTCTCTCTCACTTTCACAAAGCTTAAGCTCTCCAAACATTTAGTTTGTGCATTTAGCATTTCAAGGTTGCCTCAACTCATAAGACCGTTGATGCAAAGCCGTCACTGACGAAGGCCACGTGTCGCCTGAAGAGCGAAGGTCGTACGTAAATAACTTGGAAAATATTTAAAAAAATACAAATTGCAGTAGTTTTGTAGAGAGTTGCAAGATAATTGAGCAGCAATAAACTTCGTATGTCTATAGACTTTGGTAGACTTTAAGATGTATCATGAAAGAAAACTGAAGAATCTAGGTGGCTTACTCAAAAAGTGAAGGACTCGATACTTGTTATCGATTTTAATATATTTCATGAAAACTTCAAACAGTTATCGTTAATTTGATAGAAATTTGAGCTATGAACTTCATCTTTAAAGTAAACTTTCTATGTTAGGACGGATGGATAAAGATCTATGATAGACAGAAGGATGGATACATCTGTATAAACAAAACTGCTGCTACTGCTCAGGCATATATATGCCTTATGTGTTGAGCCACTCTTACTTTTGCCTATGTACATACTTTACCTGTCATATGCCCCATTGAATAACTATTGTTTTGAAATCAATATATTATGAATTGCTGTTTTTCCTACTCGTTCATTCAACTGAAAAGTTGCTTGGCTCGACAATACTGTCACCAAAAGCACATAGATATGAGCTTAGAGTTATTCAAGGTAATGAATGAACTTCTAGAACTTTTCGAACTTCTAGAATTTCTATATTCTACTCACCTTAAGCTATTAGACAATTGTTTGTGGAACGTTCAAGCAGCTATTCACTATTTACCTATCTGTGAAGAACAATAATACTTAGCGCCTATCGATTGCATAGTTATGGACATTTTGCAACACTGCTGTAGAGAATTTTACGCCAGTCGCAATGTAAGAACCCTCGCAGTTGAATTTTGACAAATATGAGAAAAATCTTGAGGATTTTTTTTTTATCATTCTTTTCTTTTTTTTGTGGTTGGCAAATTGAAAATGTTTCACGCTTCATTTGCCAGTGTAAAAAGGTGTAGCAGGGGCACGAACTGAGAGTGAGAGAGAGAGGAGAGAGCGGGCCAGAGGCAAGGGCTAGAGCTGGGTTAGTATCAGGAGCTGCATCTGACACGGGTATGCATCTGTGCAGTAGCTGAGGCATTTGCCAGGAGTAGGGGCACTCACTGTTTTGTGGTAAATATTTTAAAAATTATTGATTCGCTTTGCTTTGTCAACTCATCGCCGAAAAATATGTTCAGTGCCCGCGGCGTCGATGCGACGTCTACCACATTCGAATTCAAATTTCCATAATTCTTTATACTTTATTTATTTAAATTTTTTTGTGCTTTTTTTTTGTCGCTGTTGTTATTTGTTTGTTTCAGTTATTTGATTTGAATATTTGCTTGCGTGGGCCTTATTAAAATTCATTCAGTTGAATTTGCCACCGAATTTGTTGCCAATATATGCATTACAATGTTTGGACATGTGTCGGCGACATTATTAACGTTATTCACATTAATTAAGAGCTCATATATCCAGTAATAATTCACAATTTACAAATATTACCAGCGACAGCAGAGTGGACATGCGTTATGCTCGCTCACGATGTGATAAAGGGAGTATATTGGGTTTGATATGAATCTATTTCTGTTTCTTTGTGAATGTGAAGTTGGCTGAAGAGCTTAGTCGTGCATACCCCTTGTCTTATGAAATATATGGACACGCCTTTGGAGGCGTGGCTAATAGACGAATAAACTAATATCTTCAACAACTTCTGAATCGAAACCAATCACTACTGCAATCAGGCTGACAAACCTTCAGCTTAAAACGGGTATTCCACAGTCGGTTATGCTCCAGCTCAGCTCACTTATTTGTTTTTCTTTTTGACTGTCTGTTTGCGTGGGCCAGCCAAATGTCAATATCAATATTCAATTGTAATGAGATCTGATGTTTGCATATCCCTTCGCTTATACCCTGTAAATGCGCGTGCCCCAAGGGCAATAAATATTCATTTATATATAATTGAATATCTATTATTTGCGTAAGAGCAAAGTATTTTTGCAATAAAAAAAAGTATAGTTAAAGACTGCTCATATTAAATTGTATATATAAAGGGTATTTCATGTCATAGATAATAAAAAGCTGTTTATCTTTAGACTGTTTTAGTTCTATATATCTGACTAAATGGTTACTGTACTTATTCTTGCTTTACATTGAAGCTTAAGCTTACAAAGTATTTATATATATATAAATATATAGTACTATATACCATATTTAGTCTGAGATATGTCCTTGAGACTTCCTCAAGTCATCTTCAAACTTTAGTAAAACTTCCTTCTTATATGTAACTTGCCCTTCCTCCTGGTTTTCTTCCATGTCTGAAATGGATTTTTCTCAAGTTTTACAGGGTATCTCTTTGCTGCTGTTGTTTACGCAGAACTGATTATTATTTTGCATCTCGCATTTTTGTCAACAATTAAGATGTGTTTGTGCAGCTCAATCAAAAGAGCAGTTCTCCTTACCCTTTGGCTCTTTTAACTCCAGCACGCATTCTGAATACGCATCATGTAGTATGTACTCCCACCATCCAAAGCTCTGACGCACTGCAGTGCATGCGTGTGTGCCTGGCATTCAAATGAAATGGAGAAAACTCGAATGCATTGCTGATTGCAAGTCAATTTGATTATTGCATTTTGGCAGACGTACGCAATGTCTTGGTGAGGGAGCTTACGAATATTACCTCGGGGAGCTACTGAGTGGGTGGTGCACGTTCTCGCAATATCCTGCAGCTGCAGCCGAACTAATTGCTTTAGGAATCTGTTAACTCAATTAGCCCAGCAAGAAAAGACTTCAATCAGTCGAGCAAATTGAAATCAAAAACATGTTACAAATGCACCACTCTTAGTTAGCCATCGCTAGCCATGGGTTATCGATTGAATTTATGAAATGGATATAGCTAAGTTATAAATATTTATTATTAGTTGAATGAATTGAATGAAAGTTCTTTTATTGTGTGCATTGATAACCATCTATATATATATATACAAACTTAATGAGTATTATTTTACTGTTATATAAGTTTTGACCATTTGTAAGCGAATTGTGTGTTGTCGATTACATATGAAACTCGTTTGAAACCACAATATTCTATGATTTAAACAATTTAATAACTAAAATATAAACCTTTACAACTAAACAATATATGTTTTTATATTAACACATAGCGCTTGAGCGTTTGCTAACGCTGCATTAGTTATCGATATGCCAAAAATATGAAATTTTGTGAATTTTTCTGTTTGCATTTCTTCTGCAATTGTTGAGCCCTGTGGAGCTGTATGAAATCCCTTGAATTGCATCGTTGCTATGAGATCAAATGACAAATGACAGCAAACAAAACTGAAATCCGTTTGTAATGCTGCAGCTGGTGAGGTGGGTGATGGGAGGTTGGGCGATGGGCGATAGGAGGTTGGGCGATGGGCGTTGGGAGTTGCATCTAACGCTGCATGGTCACAATTTGTGGCCAATAATTGAATATCGTAGCGCAAATTGAGTTTGGTCACAACCAACCGACGACGGGCAGAAGAGGGAAAAAGCCAGCTCCCATGCTCACGTCCTGCAATTGGTAAAAACAAAACTTAAGTGACTCAACAGAGCAGCAGAGCATGCTCGACTGGGAGATGAGCTATCTTTTTGTTATGATAATAAAACTTGGTATCGAGATAATTTGAGATGAGCTCGCACTTATGAGAGTGAATGTGAAGGGTTGAAGAGTTGTTTAGAGTCTGGAAATTAGATGGATAGGCAGCCAGACAGACTTGATAAGACTTGCATGATTTGGCTTAGGTATTCCATAGCGAATTGTGAATTCTGCATACTAGACTAGGTTTTCGATTTGTGCCAGCCTGGCATGTAAGAGGCTTATCACAGAACGTTCAGTGTACAGGGTATTATCGGGGGGTCAAGCCCTTACCTAACAGTTGAACAATGCGTGTCCATGAATACGTATGCATGGCCATTGTGCCCATGCATATGGATTGCCTGTATGTAAATATCGAAACAGAAATATGCCATAGATAAGGGTAAACGCCAAGTTCCATTAGCTCTGGCCCAGCCCACTTTCCACCCATCCACCGCTCCGGCTAGTTCGCATCTAAACGGAATGCACCTGTCCAGTTACCTTCTCTCTTCTGTTTTTTTTTTTTTTTTGTGTTCTTGTATTATTATTTGCCTGCTGCTGGTCGACTCTGACCTCTCTGCGCTCTCTGCGCTCTCTGGGCTCTGTGGGCTATCTGGTTTCTGGGCACAAAGTGCACTCTAATAAAGCCATGTATACTCTGCTTTTTTATTTCGCACTGCGTGCGGTTTTTATTGCAAAATTCTTTGCTTGGCCACGTTTTCATAAAAATGCAGTTGAGAATTAATTAAAAACGAATCCGAAACCAAATAAGTGAAGCAAAAATTGCAGCGCACGTTACACAAAAACTTCAAGAAAAATAATTTGATATAAATTGGCTTGGAATATAAGCTGCATGTAAAAATATGTTGTGCTCCCTGCATATTAGTGGTCAGGCCGAGAGCTGAGGCAGTTTCCTGGTCTTAATTAAGCTCAGGTAAAGGTGAAGCTGCAAACGAGGCAATTTTAAATTGTGTTTTCTTGTTGGTTTGCTGCAGAAGCTAATGTCGATTTGTTAAATTTGTTATTGATTGATATTCTTAGTCACGTAATAGAGTTCTTCACCGTCTTTGAATAACTTCGCTCTTTGGCTAATATTTGAGTTAAAACAAATCTTAATTAAACCAGTTGAAGCCTCAATCACAACTCAAATCTCAATGAAACCCATCCATCCATCCATTTAGAATAGTTTACGACATGTTGCCGCAACACTCACACTTCTGCCACATAAATGTGGCTTAAGGCCTCATTGCGAACGAGACCCCAAATTTGCCACATGCTTCAAATGGTTGCGGCACAATGAGCACGATTAAATGTCCAAATGAAGCAATTACAAGATGATGATTTGAGCATTTAGTTATGTAAAGCAATTACAGAGTATAGAGTATACAGAGATTGTACAGAGAGTGTACAGAGAGTGTACAGAGAGTATACAGAGAGTGTACAGAGAGTATACAGAGAGTATACAGAGAGTGTACAGAGATTTTACAGAGAGTATACAGAGATTTTACAGAGAGTAGACAGAGAGTGTACAGAGAGTGTACAGAGAGTATACAGAGAGTATACAGAGAGTGTACAGAGAGTGTACAGAGAGTATACAGAGAGTGTACAGAGAAAGTACAGAAAGTATACAGAGAGTATACAGAGAGTGTACAGACAGTATACAGAGAGTATACAGAGAGTGTACAGAGAGTGTACAGAGAGTGTACAGAGAGTGTACAGAGAGTGTACAGAGAGTGTACAGAGAGTGTACAGAGAGTGTACAGAGATTGTACAGAGAGTGTACAGAGAGTGTACAGAGAGTGTACAGATAGTATACAGAGAGTATACATAGAGTGGATAGAGAGTATACAGAGAGTGTACAAAGAGTATACAGAGAGTGTACATAGAGTATACAGTGATTTTACAGAGAGTATACAGTGAGTATACAGCGAGTATACAGAAGCAAATAATGTACACACACTATCCATTTTAGTATCGATTATAAAGTATCGTTTAACAAGTATCGAATACAAATACGCTTCTCGCTTCCTCAATTGCCTATGGTGCGAAATCGCTTAAAGACAAACGCCATTTCACGGCGTTTGCTTTCTTCGGGTACTTTAAACTAAACGCTTGCGTTAAGTTTCAAATAGTTTGTGCTTACTCTTTACTTTATTCTACTTTAAGCTTAGCCAGCAGAGAGCCAGAAGCTGAGCGAAAGTTAAGGTCGAACTTGGAGTTGGAGTTGGATGCGTAGTCAATAGCTGACACGCATTTCTTTAGCAGTTGCACAGAAAAAATGGTGTGCAAACGCTTCTTGTGCGCTTTATGACAATGTTATCAACAACAACAACAACAACTGCTGTAACAACAACAATGAAAGCCAACAATAAAGCCGGACCAAAGCTAAATAAAATAAAAAAAAAATTTATATATAGAAAAATTGTTGCTTCAGCTCGTTGTCAAGCATATTGTTGTTGTGTATGTCCTTGGTATGCTTGCTGTCCTTGTTGTTATTGTTTTTATTGTTATTATTGTTGTTGTTGTCGTTGTTGTTGTTGTCACTGGTTGAAGTCAACATATTGTGGCATTTTAAGCGGAAAATATGCCTTACTTCCGGTTTGCTTTACAGCAATTTTGTTATTGCTGTTGTTGTTGTTGTTGCTCTTGTGTTGTACCCTGTATAATATATGCATTGGGTAGTCTTCCAGTGTTGTGAAATTTATGAAAGGAACGAGGTCTGATGGCGTAAGAGGCAATTCGATCGAGTTTGGCGCAATTGTCTTTGTAAAAGGCAACGAACGGGGCATTAGCAGAAAGGCAAGAAGAGATAAAACGAAGAGAAGAGATAAGATAATGAGGATACATCTAGATCACCCCCATTCCAGACATATATATTATATAAATAAAATTAAATTCAAATACATTTGCTAGCACATTCTATAGTCGTGTATACCCTCTTACCCCGAACCTGCTGTTGTGCTTGTTGTCACTGCTCTTATTGTTGTCGTCCTTGTGGCAATAGCTGGGCGTGGTAAGCACAATGTACGCACACACACACACACAAACACGCATGCACAAAACACACACACACACACATATATGTGTATATATATACATATGTCTATAGCTGTTGACTTGTTTACCGTTATAAGAGCGGCGCCAAGATGGCTGGCAAAGTAACTGCTAAACAGGAAGTCGCTGGTAATTGCGCGTGTGTGCGTGTGTGCGTGTGTGTGTGTGGGTGTATGGGTAGCTTTTAATAGCTGTTATAATATTGATATACATATGCAAGCGTCTATATTTGTGCACTATAATAGCTGCATGCCCAGCACGAATGTGTTTCAAATACATTTGCATAAGCTTATTACGTATACGCCGTGTGCATTTCGGTTAGCTAAGCCCAAAGCACTCCAGTGTACTTAACTTAAGTTAGGCTAAAATACCATGTAGCAAGTCTGAAGTTATGCTAGAAGTGAGTTAGCTAATAGGCAAGTCAATGGGTAGAGTTTTAAATAAATATTTAATCTAAAACTCAGGTCAAATTTGAATAAGAACAATTCCTCTCTTCTTTTGATTACATTAATTAAAGTGATTTTTCTATCTTGGGAAATGCAATCTGGCCTTGGGCAACTACAACTTAATAGCTCAAGACTGTGACAATCTAATTAAAGCTGACAATAACTTGGCCACAGCAAAGTTTTGCTGCAATCGTCGCTGCTTTATTTGCGGGCGTTGCGGCTGGCCAGAAACTGCCTAAAAGTAGTTTAGTTCTATTTACAATAAGGTTCAGTCTTTAATTGCACTTTCTATTGGAGCGGGGTGGCTGGAAACAGCTGTCGCTTGAGGCTGGCGCGGGAGCGGGAGAGGAAGCGAGAGCGGCAGAGGTACAGGGATTTGCGTTAAGTTTGCAGCAAAGCTGCTGCGCTGGCTGCCTTGGCTATTATTGGAAGCCATGCGCAGGACAAGGACAAGGACACGCCACAAATAGTAGCAGCAGCAGAAGCAGTAGGAGCAGCAGCAGTAGCAGCAGCAGCAGTAGCAGCAGCAGCAACAATGGTTGGTGTAAGTGAAATGGAATCCTTTGGCAAACAATGGCCCATTATTAACATTTACCGCAATCGGAACAACACGACACGACACAAAACACGAGCCAAACATGCACTACGGAAAACTTTCAAGACCAGCCGCAAAAGTTCCGCCTGGCAGTTGACTAAAAAGAAAACAGCTTAGGGCGCTGCAGTCGGGCATGCCCAACTAGCAGATACCAAGACAATAGTTTAGAGTTCATTTTTCAAGTCATTCGAGACTTTTGGCATACAAAGTTTATATGAAACTTGTTCTGCCGACAGCTCTGTTGAATGGCAAATTAGTCCTTTCATAACTTGGGTCTCGGATGGATGATCTATGACAATATGATATCCAAGCCTAAGCTTAGTTTTAGTTATCTTTCCTCTTCTTCTTCTTCTTTCTTCTTCCGAAAGTATAGCAAAATGGATAAGCTTATACTACCTAGAGTATAGAACAATATATATAGAAGGACGAAAGACTCTGTCATAGATCTAGTTTATTCATATTCTTTTTCATTCATATGTAAACCAGCTGAAGTCACACCAAAAATAGTATACCCCCTTTACAAATGCTCAATGGGCTTGCAGGGTATACAAACAGAGAGAAAGCAGAAAAGTAAGAAAACAAAAAGAAGTCCCAAGTCCAAGTCCAAGTCCAAGTCCAAGTCCAAAGTCTGCACCAAATAAAAGTTTTCGTGTGAAATTGGAATTGGAATTAAAAGCACAATAAAGGCAAAGGAATAAGAGAGTGTGAGAGACAGCTAGAGAGAAAGAGAAAGGGAAAAGGGAAAAGGGGGCCAAATAACTTAAGGCTAAATGATTTGTGGGTGCTTAACCAAAGCCCATTTGCAAATAGATAACATTAGGAAGGAACAAAAAAAACACAAGAAGCATACGAGTATATGGAAAATCTACGAATATGCCCAGGAAATAAGATTAACAGTTTCCCAAAAGTGACAGCAATTAAAAACCAAAAGGACGATAGTAAGGGGATTACTTGAAAGAGCAACAGGGGCATAGTTAGTGGAGTGAAGTTTGGGCCGCTGAGGTTTACGGAAGAGTTTTCCTTAACAGACACAGCTACAGAAGAAGAAGTTTCTCGAGAGCTGCAAACGGATTGTGTTTGGAATTACTTTAATGACTTAGAGCGATGAAAAGATGGAAAGTTGAAGCGCACAAGGGAAATGCTTACAAAGCTGCAAAGGCAATAGGTAATAGTATCAGATCTTATGGATATATCGAGTGTTCATGTTTGAAAATTTATCAAACTCAGCTCATTTTGTATTATTCAGAAGCTTGACATATAAAATACAAATTGAAAAGAAATCAATCATAGTACACAAAGTGGAAGCTATCGAGAGGGAAAGGAAAGTTACTCCAGCCAGCCAGCTAGTTAGATTTTTAAAAATTGTCAAAGTCTCCGTATAGATTTCAATGTGTGTATTGTCTTTATTAAAATATATATCTACGCATATATACATATATATATATCACTATATATTTTTTTTATAAATAAATATATCCACTTAGAAGTATTGCTTAAGTAATTGGCTGCACGAATATCCAAAGTCTATATAAGAATATATATGCTTACTTATATATATTTTAATTCTTTCAATATATATACATATATATATGCATATATCTATACGTATATATGTATGTATCCTTTGTATGCATACATATATACTTGTATATCAACTGTCCTAGTACATTTGTGTTATAATTTATATTTTAATATATAACAAACATAATAATGGTTGCCCATACGGATCCCCAGATATTTCGATTATCCCAAAACAAACCAATGCTGATGATGATGTTGATGCAATCGCAGGAGGAGCAGGTCCAGCCCGACGAGGATATGGATTCGAATGTGCCGACAATTACGATGCCGCCAGCCGATCTCGATATAGCTGATCCGCTCTCACAGGAGCAGCAGCAGGTAGAGGCAACTATCGAGATCATGGAGGTCGCCGAAGATTCTGATGTCGATGAAGACAATGTGGAGGATGAAACCGACGATGAACTCCTAACCATGGATGTGGCCGATGACTGTGAGCTCATTGAATATCAAGATGAAGAGGACATGATGATGGAGTTGGACAGCAACAGTAGCTATAGCCGGTGCCACGACTAAGTCCTCGCCTCGCTTAGTCAACTGATATCCAATGGACATCCAACTGGAATGTATATTTGTGTAAACTTATGAATTAACAATATAAAACTGCTCTCGTGCGCATATGATTCTATTGATCAATTATGCTCAGCGTGGGCCAAAATGTACGCGCTTGGTAGAGAAAAGTGGTCCACTCTATGAATGAGTTAAGCAAGAAAAGCTTTGGAACTGCCCAGCCTGGATATTCTATATTCTTCGAGCTGTGCTGGGCTTCTTCAGATGCTCCAGATTTTAAGCGACAAAATGGTTTGCGCTCATATGAACAGGGGGTCGGATGGTAAGACGACCGGACGGAAAGAAGGACGGATGGACGGCGCAAAGTCGGACGGACAGACGGAAGGACGGATGGTCAGACGGATGGAAGGAAATACAGACGGGTGGAATAACGGACGGACGGACAGAATAACGGACGGCCAAAAACGCGTGCATTGCATAAAACTAATATACTCTTTCACTTCGTGAATAGATATATATTTCTTGGAAGCGGGACAAATGGGGCGTATAAACTATATCTTTCACAGCTTTCGTGCTGAATTTAACAATTTGCGCAGATGAATCACAGTCTCTGTTCTCTATATATGCTATACCTATCTAACTTTAATAAGACTTAGCTGTAGTTCAAGTTCGAACGAATATTATGCACTGCAGGGTGGCCGACTGCAATGTTCAGTTTGCTTTCACAGCTATCGTCAATAGAAAATATATATTGCTTAGCTATTATCTTTTGGCTGGCAGCTGTTTTTGAAGCAACAGCCCAAAGACTGCAACAACACACACACACACAAGCACACACACGGACACACAGGCGAACAGAGGCAACTGTCAGAGCTTTGAGAAGTTTATGGCTTAAGCATTCTGGAAAACTGAAAGAGCCTTGGCCATGCTTATCCTTCAAGGTCCTGCAAAAAATCTCTTTCTTTTCTCACTCTCTCTCTCTCTCCCTTTCTCCTTTTTCTGTCTCTGTCTTTCTAGTAACATGCTTAGAAAGTAATCTGCATGCGTGTGTAATGGAATTTATTAAAGTAACACAGACAAAGCCACGTGCGGTAAATATGCCAGCTCGAGTGCTAAAAGCTCGCAAATGTTGTTTACTGCATTGAACTGTAAAAATTCATACGAGTCTCGCACAACTCCTATGCCAACCACACGCTTGACTTGGCTAAGCTAAAGCGCAAGTAGACCAGCAAGTTCCGGCAGTCGAAGTACCATAAATTCAGTTTGGTTAATGATTTTTCATTGATTTCTAGGTAAAGAATGTGTGAAAATAATCGGAAATTTATATGATGATAAATGTGACATGCTTATGAATTGATTGTGGCCTTGAGAAGGGTTTAGAATCGTCCAAGCTGCGCGAAGGTGACTCGCCGTCTTCTTGGCCCACTCACTGACAGAGGCTTTCTTCAGCGACTTGAGGCTGATCTATTTGTTAGCCCAGACCTTGGCCAGAGATAAGAATATTGTTCCTTTCGAAGTGAAGTTCGAGGTGCTGTTTTGCTGCCTTGCTACATGCACTTGCGTTTTTGAGACTGTGTCGTGTCCGTGATTTCCGACCGAAATATTTGTCAGTCCTTACCTTCTAAGCAGACTCCGCTGATGTGCTGCATTTACTTTGACGTCAAGTTCAATGTAAATGATTGGAGAGTGCCAATTGCTGTCTGAAGTTGTTGCTGCTGCTAGGTGACGTTTCATCAGGTAAACCCTATCGATTGAAGGCTTCGAAGGGTTCGAAGGGTTCGAAGGGTTCGAAAGGTTCAGAAGCGAAGCAGCTCCTTCCCTCTCCCAACTCTAACTGGTTGCTGCTGCGGTATTAGATCATGGAACTTTTGAAGCTGGCAAAGCTCTTGAGCTATTTTTGCAATATGCGTCGCATACTATGATCGGATATTTTCAGTTCATTAGCCATTTTAACCAAAGTCATGGTGTTTGAGGCTGCATTCGCACGAAGATGTTTGAATGCCATCTCTTATAAGCAGAAGTCAAACCCCAGCTTCGACCACCGTCTGAAGTTGCTCACACTTGTTGTATGCCTGGACTCTGTTGAACTTGGAAAAGCAAATAAGAATAGAATATAATATAATATAGAATATATATATATATGTTAACACGACCATAGTAGGCCAGATTCAATTGTCAGACGTTGCAGAGGTTGGCAAGACCAAGGAAGTCCAGTTGCTACCAGATCCAGGTTTTTCAGAGAGGCGTAACAGTAATAATATGTGACATATGTATATACGTAGACATATTATAGCTATATATACATAATCATATACATATATCTACATATAATGAATAACCTTGTCAACTCTGAGTGCGCATTAATGTTTTGTTTTGCCACCCTCGAAAACTGTTTCAATGTTCGCCTGTAATTTGCTTGCCAATTATTTTCTAGAGTTCGGATGTGCTTAATTCTGTTTGACATTTGAGCGCCAAATGCACTCGAAATGTTCGTTGTCAATGTTGTAAATGCATTAAATTTGCCGCTCAATGCGAATCAGTTGCAATTTTTTGCTTGACTTGATTTAATGCATTCTCATTCTCCTTCCCTCACCCAGCTGCCGAGGGCGTCGAATCAAATGTATTAATTTTAGCCTGTTAATTACATGAAATTCGATTATATTGCAAGAATATTTTGCATTCAGTCGTTGTCTAGTTACATTTGATGCCACTAAATAATCACAGACAGCCATTTGAGTAGCTGACTGGCTTGACTTCGAATTGATATATCTCTGTGCAATTTGCAATTCCTTTGTCCTAATCACAATGCGGCAGAGTACCCTTTGTGTATATATATATTTGTAGTCCCATTGCTAGTGGAGATTATCATTTCCATACAGAAGAAAGAGTATCAAACGTAAGATTATAATAAGTAGCTTATAACTTATATATATATATATATTGATATACATATTGATATCGCAACTATAACAATGAATTAACTTTTTCATAATGCACAAAGTGCATGTGTGAGAGAGAGAGAGAGAGAGAGAGAGAGTGGAGTAATGAGAGAGTGAGTGGAAGATTACTTTTGTGTTAGCAATGCCTGAGAGAAAATCAAAAATCTCAAATCTAGCTCTGTAAGCCAAACAGACAGAGAAAGAGAGAGAGAGAGGGAAGAGAAATAAAAAGAGAAAAAGATAGAGAAAGAGCTCTTCTCTTTCTTATTCTCTTACTCTTCCTCATCCTCTACTCTTCCTCTTTACCTTTCCTAGAGAGAGAGAGAGAAACAGAGAGGGAGAGTGACAGAAACGGAGGGAGACATAGAGAAGCATACTGAGAAAGAGAAAGGACAGAGAGAGAGAGAGATAGATAGAAAGAAAGAGAGGCAGGAGAGCGAGGGCGAGAGAGAGCGAAAATGAGAGACAAAGAGATAAAGAGAGCGAAAACGAGCATATACTGTTTCTGTGTAAACGAAGTGAGAGAGAGAAAGAGATAGAGGGAATATTGTCTCTGTATAAGCAAAGTGAGCAAGAGACAGAGAGACAATGTTGGTGTCTGTCTAAACAGTCTAAGCATTGTCTGCTACGACTCTTGAAAGCATTTGGACTTTCTTTGAACTGTAATCTAACATAGTCTAAAGTATATATAAATTTATACTCAGTATATATAGATATTACATATGAAGAAGTCGATAATGATAGACTATAGAGGATAAATGGCACATGTAGGATACTTCCTACATATGCAATGTATCCTTTAAATACTATATACGGTATATACCTTATATATCCCAAATATACTATGTATTTTATATATCCAGTGTATCCTATAGATCCTATGTATCCTATTTATTATATGTATCCTTTCAATAATTACAATAGTATACTTGATCACAGATTCCTTAAAAAATTCCTCTATATCTTCTTGTCCCGAAATCACATATATGGAGAAGGCAACTTTTTGTTACATGAAAAGAATTTTCGACCTTTCGAATATAACTTCTAATATATATACATATATAGCTGAGAAGATATAAGACATTCTAACTAATATATAAACAAACAACTGTTGGCTGATTTTAATATATTTTCTTACCAATTTGTTTGCAGGATATTTGCTAGTGCATCAAACTGCTCAAGAATATTTATACAGTAGACTTTTAATGCTTTATTGGGTTAGCTAAGTCGAAGTGTGGATCTCTGTGTGTCTGTGTGTGTGTGTTTTGTCTCTGTGTGCTTATATGTGTGTTGTGTCCTGCTGGGTAACAGCAAAACTAAAAGTAGGAAGCGCAAACAATAAACAAACAAACAAGCTGCAAAAATGTCACACATTCATCATACATTGTAATATGTTACGAGCGGACAAGAACCTCAGCCTCTGCTCCCAGCTCAAGCCCGTGCCACAACTTCACACACACACACACACATACACACACATAGAGAGAAAAGAAGTTTTTCATTGCCTCTCGCTCAGTTCACAGTTAACCGCAAACAAGAAGAAACAGATACAAGCTCAAGCTATGTGTGTGTGTGTGTGTGGCAGGCATATGAAATTGCTACACTAGGTAAGCATGATAGGCGGTGTGTGTGTGCGTGCGTGTGTGTGTGTGGGGGGAGTGTATGGGTGTGGGTATGTGCCTGGGACTCAGTTGGAAAACTATGCAAAAAGGCACAAAAAGGTCAGTAAATTAATGTGCAAAAACGGACGCGATATAAACTTTGCATATACACATGTGTGTGTGTGATGTGTGTGTGTGTGACGTGTGTGTGTGTGTGACGTGTGACGTGCGTGGGTGTGTGTCCTGTATGGGTATTGCACATTTGTAGCGTTTGCTAGCTTCAAGCAAAAGGCGTCTGTGCTTTGTTAGTAGTCAAAGCTTAAACATAACCCACAGACAACACACACACACACACACGCACACACACACACACACATGTGTATATATTTATATATAGCACACACCACTAGTAGATTAATAAACGAGTTTTCATTTAGCCAAGCAACAACAACAACAACAACAACAACAATTTGCTTCTATGTTTCTGACTCTTGTCAAAGGCTTCTCAGCAGCTTTTTCCCACATTTAATTTTCAATTTTCCATTTATGCTCTGCCACAACACACACACACACACACATGTGGAGGGCGCACACATAGAATATGGCAGCATATGCCATGCCCCCCCTCATAAATTGACTGCAAAACTGAAGCAGCCGAAAAACATCTCCCATCCCCCATTCCCCCCATACCCCCATCTCCACATTTCCACATCCCTGTGCCCCGTTCACCCTATTAAATTAGATGAGAAATTTCAACTAATAAATCAATATTTAAATAATTCATACAATTTGTGGGCGCTCCGGCGTGGTAGGCGTTGGCAAATTTCGGGCGTTGAATGATGATCGATTGGCTGTATTTTTATTCCCTTTTACTACATTTTTGGGGGTTGTTAATGTTATCACGATAATAAGCTGAGGCGTTGCCTCTGGCTCGCTCTAGATGTTACCTTCTTCTTCCTCTTCTTCATCATGGGGACCCACACATGTGATTATGATGTGCGGCAAGTGGCTAATGATAGTCGGATAATTGGCAAGATGAAGTCGGTATAGGTCAGTTAAGAGCACTATTAGAACCCTTTCGTTAACTGGATAACTTGCTTTAAGTTATTATATAAGATTAGACTATTATCATTACTATTAGTATCAATATCATTATTAGCATTAGCATTATTGTTATCATTATCATTATGGGGTTATAACTACAAAATTGTTATGAAGAAACTAAGGAGGTGCGTGGCAATGTTAAGCGTTAAGGATGGAAGGATAGATCACATAGGAAGGACACTAGTTCCAGCTGGAGGAGTGTGTCAGTGCTCACTGTGCTCACTGTGACTGGGCTCTTCACAGCTTTAATGCTCTTCATGCAGTTCTCTCCCGATCTTCAGCTCCACATCCATACAGATGTTCCACTTCATTGACCTACGATAGCTTTAAGTGATCCTTAACTCATTTTTAAGCATTTAGGAACAGTCTCATGACCTAAGAATCTTCTGCTACACTTTCATCCTGAACAAGGCACTTGCCTATCATTTTCGCCTACTTTCTCTGTACACATTTTACACAAAACCACTTCAGAAATTTGAAATAAAAAAAGAAAAAAAAAAACAATTTCATTTTTGGAATCTAGTGGGCTTTGCAAGCGATTTTCTGGCTAGGAGCCTCGGCTCGCCTCAAATATATTTCAGTTTACTCCCAGAGCTTCTCTGGAAAACAACTAAATTTTCGGTCCTAAATTAAAATGTGAAAAATACAAAATAAAATTAAAAACAAATTCTCAAATATTTTTTTTTCGTCAACTTTCGGAACTTCAAAATTTGTTTATTTCGGCAAAACAAAAGCAAAATTGAAAAGCGTGAAATATGTTGTAAATTGTAACTCAAAGAAATTGAGTTTGCTTGATTGATATTTGTGTTTAATTGTGCAAAAAGGGACGTACAAAATTTCATTTTCACTGGACGTACCAAAGCTCTGCAAGTCTATTATTATGCAAGCCACTAGATACCCTAGCAACAACACATACCAATAGCTGCGGAGCGCATCCCAATGAACGATTTAGCCTCACATCACAGAGGAACAGATTATTGAATACTCAGATTCGCCAATAATAAACCACTCAACCTGCCCATGTTAGTAGAACGCAAGTAAGTACAATCGATGATGGGGCCAACTAACACGTACTATAGATAGGTAGGGATCTGAAATCGGAGCAGATATAATCTATTTAACTTAACTGGAATGGGAAGAAAAGTGGGAATGAGAATAGTATAAGGGAAAATGAGTGATGAGAATAGAGAGAGTTGAGTTGGGAATGAAGTGAGGTGAGTTTGGAATAGAGTGAGGTGATTGGTGGGAGTGGGAGTAGTTTGAGGTGAGTTGGAAATGCAGTGAGGGGAGTTGGGTGAGTGGGAAGAGAGATGTGGGAAGATGCAGTGAGCTAAGTGGGAAGGGGAATGAAGAGATGAGAGGTGACTGGGAATGGGAATAGAAATGAAAGGTGAATGGGAAGGGTAATGGGAATGGAGAGGTGAGTAGGAATGGAGAGGTGAGTAGGAATGGAGAGGTGAGTAGGAATGGAGAGGTGAGTAGGAATGGAGAGGTGAGTTGGAATGGAGAGGTGAGTAGGAATGGAGAGGTGAGTAGGAATGGATAGGTGAGTAGGAATGGAGAGGTGAGTAGGAATGGAGAGGTGAGTAGGAATGGAGAGGTGAGTAGGAATGGAGAGGTGAGTAGGAATGGAGAGGTGAGTAGGAATGGAGAGGTGAGTAGGAATGGAGAGGTGAATAGGCATGGAAGTGAGTTACAGAGGTGAATTAGAGAAGTTCACTTTAGAGCTAACTGAGACACAAAGAAAAACCATAATAAAAAGGGGTTAACTACACATAATAACAATAACAATTCTTAAATTGTATTCCTCTTAAATTAGCAATAAATGGTACTTGTGTGCTGGTTGCCTGTTTGAATCATAGACCAGTTCTACCAGCGACTGCTTATGCCACTTACTGGTTATTTAGTGGTACACAAATACACAATGCGGGAGACAGGACAAACCGCAATTGATACCTGGTGAGTCGATAAACGATATTAAATCAAATAATTTCTATAAGTCGATTTATATTCGGATAGATGAAGACTGTATGCAAATAAAAGTTTCATTTTACCATAATCTAAAAGCCATAGTAAGTATTTTGCCCAAGACTGATCCATTCAGATATAACTTATATATAATCCCTAGTACGACGGTACCAGGCTCTCGACTTGAGGCCACGCAGTTTGCGTCGCATATGACATTGCTGTATATCTATATATATATATATATATACTACATAAAACAGAAGAATCAAAACATGTACCCAACAACAAAAAAAAATACAAATCGTGTTATGGATATATGCTCATCTGTATGATCTGTATATATACATACTCATATATATATAGTTATTAATATATATATATATGTAAATCATATGAAGTGGATCTGTTTTTTACACTGAAGCAGAGGAGAAGGAAGATACTATCCATACAATTACTTGTACGCCCATAATACTTGAACGTTGTACGCCAACATCACGTTCCGGTAAGTTATCCCAAATCAGTATGCGTTTGGTATATTATATGGGTTCTCTTTAACAGCACTGAGTGGTACCACGATACTCGCAACACCATTTCCTCACCCTAACGGAAGTCATCAATGGATTATGTGACTTCTCGTTGTTCGTGAATAGATGCACACAGAGTTTCGCGCAGTTCGCGCTCGGTGCGAAAATGAGAACATTGATGTTACTAAGTGCTACAAAAATATATATGCCGATAGAAAAAGAACAAACTTGTATTTATTTATTTAATTCAAAATCCCATTAGCATCAACAGGCGCGAACAACAAATATGGTTTAACGTATAACGTGTTTTCGATAATGTCACATCGAATCAAGCCAATCGTAGTTTTCCCTCTTAATCAGCTTAATATAATTTAAGGCTTATAAGGTATAAGGCTTATACGCAATTGCGATGCTCGTTCATAAAGTGCAAAACGAGAGTTTTCATTTGTTGCATTTAGCTCTAAACCTTAACAAGGGAGTGGCCCTATGCCAGTATGTACATATGTCTTACAACTATTCTATAGTTTATCTAATTCTCTGACGGTCCAGAGGATGTAACCATTTCAGCCTTCGCACGATTGTTTGAAGCTGTGTCGCCTAGTGACTTCTGCGACTTCTTCACATCAGCGAACTCGCCTTTGGAGATAGATATACTATACTATATATACAAGATATATCTCCTATCAAGTATATGCCTTTTGATCTCATAGATCATAGACTTTATGCCATAGACCATAGAGCTATAAACATAGAAGGTGTAGCAAATGGAATAAAGCATATCTTCCACAGTTTTAGAGCAAGAAAAAAGGAACATATTAAGCCATTTTCTCACCTCGACAGAGCATCATAATATTGGCTACAGCCGACCTCAACTCGTTGACTTGTGGAAAACTAATTGAATTAGTTAGTTTATGTGATGAAAAAAAACGCAAAAAGTTTGCATAATGAGAATTATGGCAAATTGGTTTATGGCACACGCGGTCATAAAGCTTTTCACCACCCGAAAGCTGTTGCAGCTTAGCTTAGCAAAAGACCAAAGCGTCAGGGCTAAGACAAAAGCTTTCAGCAAGCTTAAATTGAAGTTTAGTCAATTTCAGCGACAAAAGCTTATGATATGAAAAATCTTATTGCAAGCTTGCAAAGTTGATATAGAGTTGTGTTAGCCAAATGTGAGTTGAAAGCCAAAAAACTGCCTATGAATGGCCATCAATGATTGACTAATCCAAGACAACAGCAGCCATTGGAGACCCCAACTAAGAACGAGCTTTAACTAAGCGCTCAGAGCTATGCTTAAGCAAATCGAGCTGGGCTGATACACACGGGCATTATCTTTGGCCAACCAGTTGGCGTACATTGGCCCCATTGGCCGACAATCTTGGCCAAGTCATTCAGAGAATGTGGAGTAGAGAATCGCATCGATGCGAGCTGTGCATATCGACACGTCGTAATGCAGATAAGTGCAGACCTAACGCCATGGAGCACAGTATAAAACTGAATGAAGCCACAGCTGTCTGAGCAGTAAGAATTGAAATGATGCAACGGATCCGTTGTAACTTGCGGAGCATAGTGCTTGGGACTCAGCTACTGAATCTAATAGCTGTGGCAGCCGCAACTGGTGCAGCAGGCGGAGCACGATTGCCTGCTCAGCTCGACTGGCGCTACAACGATGCACAATATGGAAATGCCGAGTACGACAAGATGTTGGGCCAGGGCAATGGAGGGCAACCGGGCCAGGATCAGCTGGGTAACTTTCAGTTTCAGTATGTGGACTACCAGCCCAAGTGTGGATCGGGCGGACAGCCGGTGTGTGCGACCAATGGCAGCAGCTACTTCTACTTCGAAAACGACTGCAAGCTGGAGGCGGCCAACATGAAGCTGCTCTTTCAGTACGGCACAGGTAAGTGAGAGACAAAGAGTAATCAAAAGTGTTGCCATATTAATCGATGTCTTCAAACAGAACTGGAGCCCACCGAACTGGAGCGCTGCTTGCCACAATGCGACAATATGCGCTGTACGACAGTTTATGCCCCCGTCTGTGCAGCAGCCAGCAGGGATCAAGCTGTGACCTTTGCGAACGAATGCGAGGCGCATCGACGAGGCTGTCTGACCAAGCAAGGTGAATAATACAAGCATACAAGACCATAGAAGACTTTTTTCATCTTCACATTTCAGTCATGAACATTCTGAACAAGGGACCGTGTCGCCAGGGCAGAACCAAGTCGAAGAGCAGGCGAAAGCATGGCAAGCGTCGTCATAAGGTCAGCTCCACAACAGCAGCAACGCCCAGTCACGGCAAGCAAGTCTACTTTATGTTGGCAAATAGACTCACCAGCACGTCCACAACGAGCAGCACCACCAGCACCACTTCAACCACAACGCCAGTGCCCATGCAGTTCCAGCAATATAGGGGCCTAGGCAATCCGGATGTTTCTGTCTCGCGTGCCATCGATGCCTATAGCGTCTATAATATACCCGATGTGGGCTATAATTATGGCGCCATAACAGATTCGAGTCTGTCGCTCTATGTGCCTGGTGTGGGCACTGTTACAGATACACCACCTAGCACCACCACCACCACCACCACCACCACAACAACAACAACACCTAAACCAACAACTACAACCACTCAGCGAGCAGAAATCAAATTCATATATATGCCTTATGGCACCACCTCCAGCACCACCAGTAGCACCACAACACCGAGCAGCACCAGCACCACTGCTTCTTTTTCGGATACCATTGCTGGCACCACCCTAGCTGCACCAAGCATCAACACCACTGAATCCATCATGCCAGTGGCTGCCAAAGCTAATAGCAGCTCCACCAGCCCAAAACCTGAAATTGTTAAGCCACATCCAAAACCAGATGTTATTAAAAAGTGATATCAAGCTGCTGTTAATAAACGAACATAGAAATCAAGAATTGCTGAATGGAATGGAAATTGTTTTACTTAAATAATACTACAACTTTAACTTTAGAGCACTCTTGCTTGGTTGATAATCTGATTGTACTTGAATAGTCGAAGCCTTCCATACAAATAAGTTAGACTGGCTAGGGATATTTCCTATCAGTAATTCTATCTACTCCAAGAATATAGTGCATACATAAGGTATACTTTCTGATTGGGTTATTAAGCTAGATGATAAAAGCTACATCGAACTTTTTAGCGTAAGCTCAGCAGCTTACATTACCCCATATTCGTTCACCCCACACCACATACAACTAAGCAATCGCTGCTATAAACTTTTATATAAACAAATTTTTGTATAATTAAAAAATCTTAAATATCGCATTTGCATAGTTATAAAAAATGATATTTTTCAAATATTTAAGTATTTTTCTTAATATCTATAATAGTAATGTTTTTAGTCTTATGATTCGCTTGGGTTTAGTAAATTACTTTGGCATCGTATATAATCTCATTGCTTTCAGCCGATTCAGTTCTTTTGTATTTCGACCTTTTGTGCTGAACTCTTGGAGAGGAACAAGAATATATATGTCGGACTTGGATTGGTATTTGTGTTGTTGATCTTAACCGTTTGAACATCATCCTTCTCAGACACTTGCACAATCACCTGATTGCCAGTCGCATCACTTGCTGTAGCTTCGTCAACATTTTGTATTTGCTGCTTTGCAACTTTGTTTGCTGGAGCTAATTCGGATGAAGTTGTTGTTGACTCCGATGTCGAATCGTTGGCACCTTCTGTTGTAGAATCTGACGATACCAATTTTTCAGTAGTTGTTTCCTGGGAATCCGTTGAGGTCGGATAAGCTGTTGTTGAATCCGAAGATGTGGAGCTGGCAGAGTTTTCTGTTGTGGAATCCGAGCTGGCCGAGTTATCAGCTGATCCCTGATTTACAGGTGCAGCATTTCTTATGCTTTGAACTGGTGGGTCTGATGTCGAACTCTTAGGAAGTTCTGTAGTTGTTTCCTGTGAGTATTGGTCAGATGTCTTTTTGTCTGCAGCCCCATAGGTCTGATCAGCTGTTGTTGACTCCGAAGATGTGTAGCTGACAGAATTTTCTGTTGTGGAACTTGCTTCAGACGTTTCCGAAATATTTTCGGATCCCTGATTCACAGGTGCAGCATTTCTTAAGCTTTGAACTGGTGGGTCTGATGTCGAGTCCGATGTCGAACTCTGAGGAGGTTCTGTAGTTGTTTCCTGAGAGTATTGGTCAGATGTCTTTTTGTCTGCCGCATAGGTCTGATCAGCTGTTGTTGAATCCGAAGATGTGGAGCTGGCGGAATTTTCTGTTGTGGAATCCGAACTGGCTGAGTTATCAACTGGTTCCTGATTCACAGGTGCAGCATTTCTTAAGCTTTGAACTGGTGGGTCTGTCGCAGAGTCCGATGTCGAACTCTGAGGAACTTCTGTAGTTGTTTCCTGAGAGTATTGGTCAGATGTCTTTTTGTCTGCAGCCCCATAGGTCTGATCAGCTGTTGTTGAGTCCGAAGTTGAGCTGACAGAATTTTCTGTTGTGGAATCCGAACTGGCTGAGTTATCAACTGATTCCGGATTCACGGGTGCAGCATTTCTTGAGCTTTGGACTGGTGGGTCTGATGTCGAGTCCGATGTTGAACTCTGAGGAGGTTCTGTAGTTGTTTCCTGAGAGTATTGGTCAGAGGTCTTTTTGTCTACAGCCCCATAGGTCTGATCAGCTGTTGTTGATTCCGAAGTTGAGCTAACAGAGCTTAATGTAGTGGAATTTGCTTCATTTTCCGGAGCATCCGAACTGGCTGAGTTAGCAGGTTCTTGATCCACAGATGTGGAATCGGATGTGGATTCAGTAGTGGAATCAGATGTGGATTCAGATGTGGATTCAGATGTGGAACCAGATGTGGATTCAGATGTGGATTCGGATGTGAATTCAGAGGCTGAATCAGATATGGATTTAGATTTCGACTCAGACACCGAATCAGATGCGGATTCAGATGTGGATTCAGTTGTAGATTCAGATGTTGATTCTGAATCAGAACTAATCGGAGCTTCCGTTGTGGAATCAGTATTACTAGCTGTAGTTTCAGAAGTGATATTATTTACTGGACTGCTTTGAGCTGCTGATCTAAAGCTGTTAGATCTTTGTCGTGGCTGATTTGTCGTGGCTGTCGAATCGGGTTCTGATGTACTCGTATAACTTGATGTTGTCGGACTGTAACTTTCTTTTTTAGGCTCAGGAGCTTTATCAGCTGCTGCGGAATCTGATTTTGAACTTGAAGTAGAATCCGATGTGGCATCTGTAATTGAAACAGTAGTTGGCTCTGAAGACGAAACTGAATCTGTAGTAGTATCCTGGGAGGAATTTGTTGAATCTGTTGGAGTATCCTCTGGAGCAGACTCCGAATTGAAATCTTTCCTTAAGCTTTGTACTAAAGCATCGTTCGTTGTAGTTGCTTCGGATGTGGAACCTTCTTCTGTTGAGCTCGTGGGTGCCTCAGTAGAAGAGTCGCCCGTTGATACATCTGTCGTTGTCTCAAATGCTTCGCTCGACTCTGTAGGCAAAGCACTTCTCGAGATTGACACATGATAAGGTTGGAGTTGAGACGCTGCACGTGGGGAATCATAAGGATTTCGATAAGCCATTGGCATCGGAGGTCCATAACCTGGCTGGTGATAGCCATAAGGCCCATAAGCGGGATATCCATAGGCAGGTGGTCCATATGCTTGTTGAGGTGCATAAGCCGAATAGGATGGATACGATCTCGGTGAGTATAGATCTTCTTCACCTAAACATGGCCCATCGTGTAGGTATTTCCAGGCTTAAGTGAAGAGAGAGGGTAAGTATTGAAGCAAAATTAATGGTAATTGGTACTCACGTTCGTTCGTGTGGCATATGAATTGCAGCATTTCGCATTCGTTTTGAAACGATTTTTGCGTATTCCCATGTGCGGTACAGATCGGACTGCACGTATGCGGACACTTGACTGGGCACTCGCAGGGACCCTCGTAGAGTATGCGCCAATCTAAAAAGATAACAGATAAGTAGTCGAATCGATAGCTCTTCCTTGTGGCACATACAATTTCCCGTCAGGCAGCTATAGCGCTGGGCTTCACAGGCGTTATCGAAGGTCGCCCGCTGTTGCGAGCCTTCGCTCTTGGCACAGACCTCCTCCTTGACATCCGAGCACTGCAGATGGTCGCACTGTGAGCCGTAATAGTTGGGTCCGCCATAGCCCCAGCTCCAGGCGCCTGTGAACAGCGTCAAGCCAAACAAGTAGAACGCGTGCATTTTGTGGACAATCCTCAGTCCGACTATGGCTTAGCCTCGAACAGGCTGCACTTTTTATATGACGACGACAACCTGCCATGGGCTTGTGGCATATGCCCTCATATCATAGCAATGTCTACGTGTCCGTAGCTCTGTTTTTGTAATTAATTATATCAACGCTTCTAGGTAAAAGCCAGACGTTAAGTTTTTTAAGTTTTTTGTGCTATTTTTTGTTACACATTTTTTTGTGTTTTTTTTTTTTTTTTTGCTTATGAAATAAAGACGAGCTGTACTTATATCAGTGCTATTCGTGTTAAACGTAAACTTTGCGCCATGGGAAATTTTGTGAATTAATTTTATTTATTTTTTTTGTTTAGAGAACATTTTGCAAATTGCGAATATAATAATGATTAATTAAGCAGGTACGCAGCGCATGACGATATCAAAGACAATTTGTCAAGGTCAGCAGATAGTGGAAAAGTGTGCGCACTCATTCAATAATATTTATGATGATCCAATCGTATTTAAACTGAAAAGTGAGAGCATTTGTGGAATGTCTTTGGTATCAACTGAAATTGCATATGATATCAAGTATTTATAGAGGAAACATCTTAAGTTCTAGTGGAGTATAGTAGCCTTGAGTTAGGTTCACATGGGTAGTTTTGCTATCAAATCATTTAAAATCCATAATATCTTCAGCTGAAAGGTAAATTTTTTCCTTGAATACTTTGGATGTACCATGACCTAATGATCTATAATATCATACCTAAAACTGAAGAGTAAACAGATATCAAGTGTCAAAGAGCTAGCTCTAAGTATGTTATAATAATACTCAAGTGAAACGTAAAAAACTTTCTTGGAATACTTTTGATGCTGATGCAATCTAATCGTATATGACATATGAGACCTATAGTACCTAAATGTAAACAAGTTTTTGGAATAATGCTGATAACAAGGGCTTAAGAACTTACTTTCAGTACTATTGAGATAGCTCTGTATATAGGAATACTGAATGGGAAAATAAATAACTTTTTCTAGAATACTTTTGATAATGATCCAATAAGAGCTATTAGACATATAATAACTAAAGCTGGGAAGTAAAAATATATTGGAATATTTCTGATTATGAAATACTTTACGTCACAGAAATTGCTTAGATATGAGATATTTTGCTATGCAATGAATATAATGTATTATAATGCTGCATAGTTAGTTGAATTGAGGAAGGTCTATTCAATGAGAGAAAATGAAAACTTTTTGTAATACTTTAGTTATCTTATCAGATATCTCAATACTGTTTATAATGCAATCCAATCATAAAAGAGCTATAAGACATAAGCATGATCAAACATGATCCTGAAATATCTCTGCCATGAAGTGTCTAAAAAATTGCTTAGGTATCAAAAATGCATTCATATATCACTATAGATTTGCAAGGTATACAAAAGCTATCAACTTTTGACAGTATCGTTGACGTAGGTCTCTAGCTATACTCAATGGAATACCTCTGATATCAAGTGTCTAAAAAATTACTGAGGTATCAAAAATGTATTCATATATCTCTATAGATATGCAAGGTATGCAAATAAAAGTCGTATTACTTATGACAATATTGTTGAGGTAGGTCTCTGGCTATACTTAATGGCATATCTTTCGTATCAAGTATCAAATAAAGGTAAATAAAATATTTATTTATTTATAGATATGCATTGTATAAAAATAGAAAGTCTTATAATTAAAATAAAGTACAGTCGGTCTATAGATAAATATATGTTAGTCATAATATGGAACAGCTGCTGCAGCGGAGGTGCTGCGATAGGCCCTAACCGCAGTATTGTCAAAGCTATACACATAATGAGGCCAAAATCCATACCGAGCTCTAAAATCGGATCCATAACCTGGTACATAGCTAGATCCATAGATCCATATGCCTAAAGGCATATAGTTAACAGATCTGTATCGACTGCCATAGGGCTTGGGTTTTGGTTTGCTGGTGGTCATTCCATTTCGCGTCGAGTTGTTGTAGAGGCATCCAATGAACTTCAGCGGCTCCGATATGCCCCTATAGCGAAGCTCCAACTGCGTCTCCCCGGCGCATGTCTTATTGCCAGTTATTGGATGGGTTATCTGCGAGGCCATTGAGAGTCTAAAGACCCGGCCATCGGACATTGTGAAGACCAGAGAAACCAGAGTGTTCTATTCGAAAGAGAATATATGGAATAGAGATTGTGGAGTATTGAATTTTATACCTAACACAAGTAGCATTACGTGTAGAAGTTGCTGTAATATTACACTTGCTATACTTACGTCATGCGGGCCGATGCTGTCAGTTGTGGGTGCTGCTGTGGATGCTGTTGTAGCTTGGTGTGTGCTCGACCATAATATTGGGCTTATGGTCGATTCAGGCGTGGATTGTGTTGTTACTATTGTGGATGGTATTGTGGATGCTATTGTTGTGAATGATGGTAGTGTGGATGCTGCTGTAGTGGATGCTGCTGGTGTGGATGCTGGCGTAGTGGATGCTGGTATAGTGGATGCTAATGTGGTGGATCTTGTTGTAGTGGGCACTGCTGTTGTGGATGATGTTGTGGAGGATGTTTTTATGGATGCTGTTGTAGTTGTTGTTGCTGTTGTAGATGTTTTTGTTGTGGATGCTGTTGTTGTGGAAGCTGTTGATGTGGATGCTGTTGTTGTAGATGCTTTTGTTGTGGGTGCTCTTGTTTTGCACCTTTTTGTAGGTTTCTTGTGTGGAGTCAATGGCTTTTGTTGCGTCAAATATTCGCTCAAATCACTATAATAAAAGCCGTTGGTCGGTGAATATGTGTCCTGCGCCTTGTAGTAGAGGTATGGATCATATGACTTCGAATAGCTTGGCTCTGGGTCCTCAGATTGATATGAAAAGGGTAACTCATAGACAGAGCTACCCAGCGTTCGGGCATCGTAGGGTGTATTATAGTCGCGCCACTTTGGCTGTGGCAAACAATATTTCATGTCAGCTTCCACAAAAGCTAAAGAATATTTCATATTAATGATTAAAGAGCCTTAACTTCGTCAGTTGCAGTAATCCTACCTCGTTGGCCAGCGAAGAGCAGACGCACATTGAAGTCATTCAGACAGCAAATGTTGCGGAACGAACGATAGCAGTAGCCATTGGTGGCGCATACAGATCGACCGCAGGCAGCATAGTCGACACGTCCAGTCAGTGCTTGCTGCTCGTGGTGAGCCTGATCCACACAGCGCTGGGCTGCGACCAAGCTAAGCCAACCGAATGACAATGCAATAGAAGCGAGCTGTGACCACATGTTGAAGGTCTATGGGCCAATAATACACTTTGCTCGCCCTGCACTCGCTTTTTTATACCCAAGAAAGAAACCTGAGATGCATAGCTGTTGCTGTCTCGCGTCAATCTCTCCCTTTCTCTCGCTCTCTCTCAGCAACAGCAGACGTCGGCGTCTTATCATCTCGTTGCTTACCTGCGGGCCTGACCTGCATTGAAGATGCCAAAGACTGGAGTCAGCCACGACATTCTTTGTACCTCAGACCCTCTGGCTAGTGCCTAACTAAATTAATTAAGTAATCAATGCTAACTAATTAGCTTTAATTGAGTTGCAATTCTCTTCTGCAGTTGCAATTAAATTTGAATCACTGCTTTGCACTGCTTGGCTCGCTTTGCTCTGCTTGTCGGTGTGACAACACAGCAAGCAGTTCAGCTATTCAGCACTGCTTGAGCACAGCATCTGCAATCTGTTGACGTCTGTAACGAGCGCTGCTTAAAATATATCTTAACTAATATGAATAGTATAACAGTTTAACAACTTCTAAATGATTTAAGTATACCCTATAAAATAAATGTCAGCCAGGCTGGTAGGTATATGATTTCATATAGATTTTATACCATTTTGAGAGTCAGCTTTAAAGCTTTAAACTCGCTTTTAACTCTTTTAACTCACGCCTCGCTCGATATTCCTCTTTGTATTTACATAAAAATGAAATCATCTTTTTGATTCACTTTTTACAAACTTTTTCCTCCTTTTTTGGGCTTCTTCTTGCCGGCGTAATTACATTAAAATAGTTATTTGAAACTTTATTGCGCTTAATTAACAACTATAAACAACAATTAAGTGCTCTAACGCACAATTTGGCAGGGCAAAAGTTCAAACAAAGATCATGTTACCAAGTACTGGACCCACGCACAGTGGTTGATGTGTAATGCGCAACTATTGAATATTTTGAATATGTATATTTACCAAAAAAATTAATAGCTAGATTCGATTATGTATACAAATTTCAATGGTATAAAGACTATATGCAATATTTTTTAAAAATTCCAGAAAGGGTCAAACATATATAAGAAATAATTAGAATGGGATTTAAATATAATTAATAATCATAATAGACCTTAATATTATTGTTATATTATATATATATTTATATTATATTATAGTATATGTATTTTTAATATTATATGTATAGACTAAACTTAATATTTTAGAGATAAATGAAATGGGTTTTATAATCAATCATCTTAAAAGATCTGAAATCTTAGTTAGAACAAATATCATTCAAAGAAATGTATAAATATTAAAATTTATTCTTAGAAAATCAAATTAAAACGAATAAAATTTTTAGAAATTTATCAAAACTACAATATATTCTTAGGAAATCCAAATTCAGTTTTGTTTCAACTTTTGAAATTCAACTAAATAAATTTCAAGTCACTCGCACCAATCTGTACCACTGTGCATTAGTTCGAACAGCCCTCGTATAACAGTTGGCACTGCTTGCTGGCCAACTTGTAGGATAAGCTGGTAGGACTCCATGCCAGAACGCTCAGCTTCGCGCCGGCATCATTTACCAACGCGAAGCCGTTGCGAACGGTCGTCGCAGCCGCAAAACTTTTCAAATCATTTTATTTTATATTCAACTTAAGTTTTTTGTTTTTTTTTTGGCGCGAACTGAAGTGTAAGCGAATTGAGTGATTCACTGTATATATTAAAATATACATATATATACTATATTTATATATATATTTAATGATATAGCGCAGTCGGCGAACGTAAACAACAATCCGTCTCTAGCACAGATGGCCCTGCTGCGTGCAGGTAAGTGTTCGTTATGGATCTAAGTATTTGGTTAGTGCGGAAGTGTTTGCCGCTATAAATAGTTCGTACACTCGCAAAATCCTATTAAATATCTGATGGCATTGATTGCCGAAAAAAAAGAAGAAGAAAAAATGAATAAATTTCCTCTGACTATGGATTGCATGGCATGCTCGAGTGCAATATCCTCTTCATATGGGCGCAGAAAAAGGGTAAAAAAAACCGTTTGAAATTTCATGTCAATGCATTTATGATTTATTCACGGCGACGTCTTTTATGCCCCGTCCCCGACCATAAAGTCGCTTGGATAAATATAAAATGGACGAGAAATGAAGAGGAGCGAAATCAAAAAATAATATTTCCTCTCATACTCTTTCTCCCTCTCTCTCTTATCCCCTCGCTATTTGCACAGCTCTCCAAAAAATAGTCGCTGGCAAATCTATCGAACGCTGCGTATACGTCGCGTGGGCCCCAGCCGAAAGGCAAACATGTTTATTTAGTGCGAGACTTGCTGCGGCAAGCTGATTCGATTAGCTGCCTAACCGCTGCATAAATGCCAGCCCAAACACAAAACGGCCACCGCTCAACCGCTCAACCACTGAACCACTGGCCCTCATTATGTCGCCTGTGGCAGAGAAAAACATCTCGTGGCGGTCACGTGGAGGCAAATTGAATGGCCAACAGCGACGTTTGCTAATTGTATAACTTTCATTGTGTATTTAGTGACAGAGAGTGGCATGGAGTGGCTCGCTCCTTAACCACCTGCCATCACCTGTGCATATCCTCGCCACTGCAGCTGAATTCAATTTGCCTTTGTTCAGCGTCTTTGGCCATTTCTTTTCATTCATTGAGCGCTTTGTGTGACATTTTTCCCTCTTTCTTCTGTTTGTTGCACTGTTGCGAAAAGGGGAGAGAATAGGAAAAAAAGAAAAGAAAAGAAAAGAAAGAGAAATCATTCTCAACGCCTTTTTTCATTGCCCGTGATAAATGCCTTGTTTTTCGCGTTGGGTCCCGATGTGAATGAACCCCAAATAGCAGCATTCCTCAACACGTTTACGCATCTAGTATAGAATGGCTTTCGAAATTTATAGTGAAAATAATGTATGACTTAGGTTAGCCTAGACGAGGCAACCTTTTCATCTTGAGACCTTAAGCCAACTCGTTGAAAGGGAATTCACGTTATCATGCTCTTAGCCAAGATTTATAGACTAATAATGGTTATTATTATCATTGTCAGTATCATTAGCATTAGTATTATCATTTTCATTTTAATTTGAATTAGATTTAACACTATCATTAGCATTAGCATTAGTATTAGCATTAGCATTAGCATAAGCATTAGCATTAGCATTAGTATTAGCATTAGCATTAGCATTGGCATTATCATTAGCATTAGCATTAGCATTAGCATTAGCATTAGCATTAGCATTAGCATTAGCATTAGCATTAGCATTAGCATTAGCATTAGCATTGGCATTAGCATTATCACTAGCAATAAGATGGCCATTATTATTGTCATTAAAGTTTAAATTAGCATTAGTATTAGCATTACCAATTATCATTATCTATCTCATTAGCATTAGCATTATCATTATCATTAACATGAACTTTTCATTAGCATTAGCATTATCACAGCATTATCCTTACGATTACCATTATTGTCAACACTTTTATCATATTTATCATTGTTATTATCATTATCACTATACATTAGTCTTCATAAATTATGAAGTATAGTATAGTCGGATACTTACATTTATTTATAATAGGATATTCCATTGACAAGAGCTCCGAGCGAACTGTTTTCTTAGTTCCCCTTTCTATTTGTTTTTATGAACTTGCCACGCGTCATAATGGAGGCAGCGCTGCTTTGGCAACGCTCATTAGAATGCCATGTGTACAATCTACCCACACCCGAAGCGCCTCGTTGAAATAAACAGCCAACGCACAAGAGTGCAAACATTTGCATACATGACGAAAAAAAAAAAAACAAATGAGAGTTCCATATGAATGTTGGTCAAGCCAGCAATTGTGGCTTGAGAAGGATTGAAAGGGCCAAGCGGTAAAAGAGCATAAGCACTAAGTGCTTCGTATAGAATGTAAGAGGTTCAAAGTTCAACTCGAAGTTTGAAAAGACGAAAATAAAACAGGAATTTAAAGGTCATGTAAACATAACTCAAATTAAGTTAAGTGGGGTTAGCTTCATGTCGGTAGCACCTACTGCGCGAAAGCAAGATATCTCAAAGGTCAAGTTTTCACTGTGCAGAGATCTGCTATGGTTAATGCGCATAACTAGTTAGCTTGTTGCATCGGTTGTGCGTTTAGGCCGTAGGCCGCAAAGTAATGCGTCAGTAATGAGGCAACAGGCACCACGTTGGCCACGTTGGCCACGTTGACCACATTGGCCCTTGGCTGTGGACACTCGAAGGAACAGACAGGAGCTGCAAGAGCTCTGCTGTCCGACCTGTGTCCTATGTCAATTTTGGTTGAAGTGCGGCCGCACCTTCAGCCCAATTTGCTCATTTCATGGCTCGAGCCTTGGCTGCCTTTTAATAGCATAATTTGGGGGCGTGTGGGCATGTGGGCGTGTGTACGGTGAGGGCTTATGAATTTAGCTGCGACTCATCGCATTGCTTTGCCTGCAACTACGACTCACGGCTTTTTATTGTTGCCGACTTTTGGGCGCTTATTAAATTTTTATACGTGCACAAACAAAAAATGTTGCCAGAGATGGACACTGGATTGAATTTCATTTGCCACAAACGCCGACGCCTCAGCTGCCGTCGCCATCGCCATCGCCGTCGACTTCACCTCAATTTTCCATTACACACACACACAACGAGAGTTAGCCCCACATTAAGTATACAAATTTGGTAATTGTGCTCTTCATGTATATTTAATTTGTGTTTTCATTTTTGTCTTCTTTCTCTCTTATGGGCGGACTCTCGGCTCACAATTATGTATGTTGCTTGTCCCTCAGCTGCTGTCAACGCGGCCCATTTGCTTGACTCCGTTTTTGTTCCTCATTCGATTTAAATCACATTTCGCTTTATATTCAGCGACTATGTCTCGCTCTCAATAGACTATTTCTAGACATTTTAAGTTGAACTCAAGGGCTTTAGTTGAAGTTTCTGTTACACTTTCCTGGTGCTTTCCATGTGCTTTTTGGTGTATTTGAGTAGCGAAAGCTAACTACATTTGCATGATATCGATAACTATCGATTTCGAAACAAACTTGAGAGAGTCTCAATACAATAATTGAATATTTTACCAGGAGAACAATACTGAACTGAAGCACTCCCTCTATGGCGCTCCATCTCTCTATATATATCTCAATCGTTTATAATCTCTCTCTCTGCCTTTCCCTCTCTCTCCCTGTATCTCTATTGCTTTCTCTAGATCTCTAGCTCACGTTCTCCCAGTTCTCTTTCTATCTTTCTTGCTCTATAACTCTCTCTTTCTCTCTCTCTTTCTCTCTATCTCCCTCCCTCCTTCTCTTTTTAATTCCCTCACTCTCTCTCTCGCGCTTTCTTCCTGTACTCTCTCTTTCTTTCTATCTCTTTCACTCTCTATCTATCCCTCTCTCTTTTTGTCTCACTCTGACACTCTCTCTCTCACTCTCTCTTTCTCTTTTTTTCGCTCTCCCTCCCTCCCTCTCTCTTCCATTCTCTCACTCTCTCTCTCGCTGCTTTTCCCTGTCATCTCTCTTTCTTTCGCTCACACTGTCTCTCTTTCTCGCCTTCTCGCTCGCTCTCCTTCCCCACCCCTCTGTCTGCAAGTCCCTCGTCCATAGAAATAAGGAATCAATCGGACGTTAAGCTAATTTATAGCTGCCTTCTGTTGAAGCAGTACAAAGCCGATTACGAATTCATGGCTTGCTTCCTGTGCAAATTTTAGTCTGCCAACAGAGAAAAGAGAAAGAGAGTGAAAGGAAGCTAGAGACAGACACAGAGAGAGAGAGAGCAAGCGAGACAATTCTAAGGGACCTAGCCACATATGCAATGCCCCGAAGTGGGGCAGTCAGGTGTCGTAAATTGTGCTACATTTTGTGGCACTTTAATCGATTCATTTGATTTCCGACCAGACACACACACACACACACTGAGGCACTGCAGCGCATATGGAGTCAAGAGCAAAACACTTGCGGCCAAGTTCAAGTAATCAAAGCCAATAGAAAATAACAAAAACATTTTGATCCTCATCCGCTTTGATTTGGATTAATTGTAAACAGCAACGGGGGCCGTCTACGTAATGTTATAAGCCAATTTCACGGCCATAAATATCAATGTAAAGTGAAAAGAATGGAAATCAAAGTCAAAATCAAATTCAAATTCTTGGAGCCGCGCAGCCAAAGCGTCTCCAGCTCACGTTGCTCGGGCTCTGATTTATGCTTGATGAAATTTAAATAAAGATTTTTTTCTCTTTTTTTTGCCCAGCTAAGCAAATTTATTAAAAAATAATCCAAGCAGCAGCAAGAACAGCAAGTAGTCGACGCATGCATACCCTATTCAGACAGAATTTGAGCAAAGCATGAGGTGTAGTAGTCGTATAGTAGTGAATAGTATATATATCTACATATAGTTGTCCAAAGAGTAGTTAATCGTATTGCTGTAGGAGAAAGTAGAAGATGATATTTATCCATGCATTAGCCTAGATTATATTCAGTCAATTGACTTTCATGTCTATGTTTCTCCCATTCCAATATACCCCAACAGAGATTCAACTAGGGTATCTTAAGAATATGTTGATTTATGTGAGTTGCCAGCTATGTCGATAACCGGCTTAGGATGCTTAAGCCAAATACAACAAAAATGACAATGACAATGCCAACAACAATGACAATGATAATAACAACAACATAGGACAACAATTGGCTCCATCGATAGCCAGCTATCGATGTTAGCCCAGCTAGCCCAGCTGCCTTGTAAATATCAACGTTGTTGTTTTTCGCTTCGAGTTTCATGCATGTTTTTCCCTATGCTCGTTCATCATATGAAAAGAGAGTATATTCTGTTCTGTATGGGTTCTCTATGAGTGCAAAGACTCTTCACAAATCAGTCTATGTGGTATGCCCCTTGAAGCGTGGCAAAGGCCAACATATCAATGATTCATCTATGAACGTGCATTTTTAAGTCAGTTGGACTTGTTCCTAATAGTTTATGTTTTTCATTTTTATTTTCTTGTTTATTGCGCATTTGGAGGTGTGAGAAAAACTAAAAACACTTTTGATGCCTTTGGCTCATATTCTATTTAATTGCCGTACAGCAGGGTATATACATTTTGATGGGCAGTCAAATGAATTGGTTCAATTGATTTACTTTATGGGAATATTGTGAAAGGTAGAGAAAGAGGGGAGAGAGAAACAGTTTGAAAGTATTTGCTGAAAGTGAATTGATTGAAATTGAAAATCAATAAAAAGTAAAACAAATGAGAATCACATAGAAGAGCGATATCGAAAAGGCATTGCTTTTCACACCTCATGACTTCAGTTAGGGTACTCATAGCTTCGACTCGACTCGACCTTTGGCGCATTCCTAATTAACTTTTCTTAGTTAGGGAAACTTTTAATGAGTGAAACATAATGACAAATCGCAACAAATTGAAACTAAAATTAAATTAAAAACTGAATTTCACGCAAACTGGAACGAGTTTAGGCAAATGCCAAAGAGCTTACCAGCCGGAACGGCATTTAATGAGTTAAGCTTTGATTTTGGCTGAATTATGGCTAACAGTAAATAATTAATTTATTTGAAAAAGAAAATACATTTGAAGTATATGGTAGAAAAATCATCAAATAATCATCAAAGCAGGCATAGCTGAAGCCCAGGAAGTAGGCACATTTTAATTAACAACGTCAAGTGGAGAGAAATGTTTAGGAATCAAGTGGCTCATAACGGGCAGCAGAAACCAATTAAAGTGACAATGGAGGCCAATTGACGTGGGTGAAAAAAAAAAAATGAAATCAACAAAATTATATGTAAATGGCAAAGTTTGCAAACTCTTTACACTCGAACCCGATGCAAATGGAAACAAAACAGAAAATTTCAGCTCAAGATTTCCGAAATGATATCAAAGCAGAAAAACCTAGGCGTAAAAACAATTTCAATGTAAATATCATTTTGGGTGTGTGCAAAATGTTGCCTGCCTATCCCTAATTTCCGCTCTACAAGAGAGGGAGGACTAGGTAGAGCCTCTCCATTGTCAATTGCTTTTTCTATTATTTTTGTTTTAAAGCTTTTAATGTCATTTATTGTCGGACAGATAAGCACGAACAGTGCCTAGGCCATAGGCAAGTGCAAATAGAAAACAATGGGAAAACATAAAGGCAGACAGAGAGAGGGAGAGAGAGAGAGCGAGAGTGAGAGAAAGAAAGGGAAACCAATTGAGTGGCATATCAAAGGGAAAACACCTGTTTGCATGAAAACTGTGAAAAGAAAAGGCGCAGAGAGAACTAGGCTAGCTGTTGAAAGCTGTTAGCAAAAGTATTTCTTAACTATAGATGAATGATATATGATATATACATATAAAATAATAGAACAACAAATTCGTTAGGTTATTTTATTATGCTGATTAAGGGTTACATATATATATATATATATATATATATATAGCTATCACCATTATAGTATTAGTATTTTTTGTCGAAGTTCGTAAATTTGTTGTCGTAAGTTCTGTCTTAGAGCACCAGGCAGCCACTTATATTGAACGTATCGCTGTCTTGGCTCAAGCTAATCTGATAGACAGTGCCCAAGGTACAGCTTAAGTCGAGTGCGAGAGCCAATATTTGAACGCCTCCAGCGGTCACGACGAGCCTGAAGGGGCTGGTGCTCTATAATGAAAAAAGAAACGTTTACAAATTAGTGGAATTAAGTAATGAAAGAGGAAGAGTTGAGTGGCAGAAAAAGGAAGGAAAGAATGAAGAAGAAAAGAGCGAGAGAGACAGGTAATCGGAAGAAAGAGAGCAAAGAGCAAGGCAGATAGGAATATTGACAAAAGAGGAACAAGAAGTAAGATGGAAAGAGAGAGAGAGAGATGTATATTTATGAAGAGATTAAACTACTTACAGGTGCAGCTGTAGTGGAAGCAACTGTGGTAGACGCGTCCGTAGGAGCTGCTGTGGGGGCAGCAGTTGGTGCAGCAGTAGGAGCTGCTGTGGGGGCAGCAGTGGGAGCAGCAGTAGGAGCAGCTGTAGGAGCAGCTGTAGGAGCAGCAGTAGGGGCAGCTGTGGGAGCAGCAGTAGGAGCAGCAGTAGGAGCAGCAGTAGGAGCAGCTGTAGGGGCCGCTGTAGGCGCTGCTGTTGGCGCAGCTGTAGGAGCTGCAGTGGGAGCAGCTGTAGGAGCAGCTGTAGGAGCAGCTGTAGGAGCAGCAGTAGGAGCTGCTGTGGGGGCAGCAGTGGGAGCAGCAGTAGGGGCAGCTGTGGGAGCAGCAGTAGGAGCAGCTGTGGGAGCAGCAGTAGGAGCAGCAGTGGGAGCAGCTGTAGGGGCAGCAGTTGGTGCCGCCGTTGGAGCTGCTGTAGGTCCATATGGTGGATAATATGTAGGAGCAGCTGTGGGCGCTGCTGTAGGTCCGGTTACAGGAGCAGGTGTAGTCGCTGCCGGAGGTGCTGCCGTTACATAGACAGGGGGATAAATCGGATAGGACCCGCTAATTGGCTTTCCGTAGGCAGGAGCAGGTGTTGTCGCTGACGGAGGTGCTGCCGTTACATAGACTGGAGGATAAATCGGATACGATCCGCTAATTGGCTTTCCGTAAGCACCAGGTGCCTCAGCAAAAGCTCTAGCGCCATTGGGTCCACTGGCCACGGCATGGGCATACGATCTGCCGCCCGTTCCAGTTGCCACGCTGTACTGTGCATTGCCATATGACGGCGCCACCTCGCTGTACAGGTAATCCAGCTGAGAACTGCCACCAGAGGCTGCGCCGTACTGGCTGTAGGAGTCATCGTCGTCGTAGGACTCGCCATAGTATTGGGCAACGGCGGCAATGGCCAGACTCATGAGCAGGCAGTAGCTGAGCGCAGACATGTTTGAGTGATGTGGTGGTGGAGTGGTGCTTGGGTGGTGCTTGGGCTAACTGATGTCTTGTTGGGTCGCTCCGTTGCCTTATATGAGCAGCTGGCAATGTCTGCAGCGTATGGAGAGCGGATGACGCTATTCAATCGCCTTTGTCCATATGCATTCACATAAGACACACACGGATTGACATTCGCAGTTGCAGTCGCATAATCGTTCTATCGCCGCACGTGACTCATTGTCTGCAGCAAACGGGGTAACTCGCTGCGCTTTCGACCCCCGGCTAACTAACCCACTTTCATCATCAACTGCTTCAATTCTTTTTTTTTCGTTCTTTCTTTTTTCTGCAAAGCCAGCTTATCACAGCTCTACGTGCATTCTGCTCGCGCTTTGACTATGACATAACAAAAACATAATTGTAGAGCGCAACACACACACACACACACACACACGCACACACTCGTTCTATTTTTTTTAGCTCCCTCAAGTTTTAATCGGTTTTGGAGCTGCGCAATAAAAACTTTGTTAATCACATTCACTTTTTTTTTGTCGTGCCTCCGACTAGCCAACTAGGCAGCTTTATGTGTTAAGTTAGGTCCGAAACAGAATATATATATATATATATGCATCAGTTTTGAATCTTTACTTTTGCTATTCGATTTTAATGCGATTATTGTTGTCGAATATAAAATATATAAACGGATTATCAAGTTGTCTGTTTGAGAAAGTTATCTCAGCTGTCTCTACCTTACTCAACTTTCTGCTTTGTTTTCTCATTGTTATACCCTTAACTGTTTGTTTAAATAGGGTATATTCTTTGTGTCAAATTGTACGCAATAGGCATTAGAGGGCATTATCAATAGCATAAACTTTGAGTACTTTTGAATAGCTTTAACCATGCAGTCCATCCAGAGCCATCTTAGCCGTCGGCCCTTTGTTCCTCCGTCTGGCTGTCCGTTTGTCTGCGAGCATAAGTCTCTATATGGATGTAGAGATACCACCCTACATATCTGTATGTTTGATGTATATATACTTCTTTTGACACCTATGTATGCAGAGATACTTCCTTAGACATCTATGGATGTATAGATACTTCTCTTTACTATAGGTACACCTATGGATATATAGATACTTCCTTAGTTTACTTTTGACCATTTAGAGCTACTTTCACTATAACATATTGTGCAATAGCAATGACTACTCTAGAAGCTACCAACTTGTTTTAATAAGCTCATCTTTTGTCAGACAATAGAAGTTGCCTCTTTCTCTCTCTTTCTCTTTATATATATATATGAAACATCTATAGTACTCACAGAAGTTGTTGCAATCTATAGCTAGCAGCTAGTTGAGTACGAAGCTCCCTCTATCTCCATCTCCATCTCCATCTCTCTCCCTCTCTTTCTCTCCCTCTGCGTGTTTAGTCAAGTTTGAAGAATATGTAAACCGCAACAGCTGCAAGCATTTGGCATTGCACATTGAATGAGCTGGCAGGGGAGGGGAGGGGTGTTTGGACTTCTTGCAACCAACTGAAGAGAAATATTCAACATTTATTTGTGGCTAACAATTCATTTGGCTCGAGACTCGATGCTCAGCCAGGCTGGCAAATCAGTCAGAGCTCTTTGCACACTTGCCTGCCCTCCATTTATTGTCATATACAAAGTGCAGCAGCTGACAACAGAGGTGAAAGGCTTGACTCGCTTCAAAGATATCCTGTAAACTTAGGTGGGAGTTCTCTCAGCGAAAGAAAAGGAGAGAGAGAGAAAGAGGGAGAGAGAGAGAGAAAGAGGGAGAGAGAGAGAGAAACAGAGAGAGAGAGAGAGAGAGAGAGAGAGAGAGAGAGAGAGAGAGAGAGAGAGAGAGAGAGAGAGAGAGAGAGAGAGAGAGAGAGAGAGAAGGAGAGAGAGAGAGAAAGTGAAAGAGAAAGATTTCTATCCTCGGCTGATAATGACATTCCAAATTAAACACACTCGAAGCACTGCCAACAAACGTGAGGTGTTTATTTGACTTAACTATCATTTTATATTAAATGGCAAAACTGTAGCTTTCTAATAAAACCAAATACAATATTATGTACTAAATTGGTTTGATTTTTTTTACAATTTGTTTTCATGTTGCTTTTATTGGGTCATGTGCTTCCGATAGACAAGTGATCTAAAGCATTGATGTTTGCTTCCTCAATATGTATGTGCGTGTGTATGTTGACATGTCCATCGGCTGACGAAGGCAGCTCGTCACTTAGCTTATGGTATCTGCTAGTCGTACACTAGCAACTAAATCTCTTTTAGCTGTTCAACTTTGGCCATACTTTTCCACGCCATCTACATAGACTTTAAGACATCTTGAAAGGGCACAGGGTATGCACACATAAAAGAACACACTCCCACACACATATATGCACACCCACACACCCACACACACTCTCATATTTTAGCTGTAAAACAATTTGATTGCAACTTGTTGCTCGTTGCCATTTACACACTTCACAGCGCTTTGGCCTCCCCCCCTGGCCGCTGTGCACTGCTTGCTCGAGCTGTGTCGGCAAAGCAGTTTGTCAGACAGGCTTTCGCACAGTTCAACGTGGCTGTTGCCTGAGGTGGGGGTGGTTTTTCCTCTGCTTGCATATGAAAATGATGGACAGCTATGCGATGGCCAGGCTGGGCCAGTGGAGCACAATTCGGCTTCGTCTCATTTGGTTGGCTGCGCTGATGTGGAGCAGTCGCGTTTGTGTTGTTGTCGGGTTTTGTGATATGTTTTTGGCGCCAGATAAATTTCGAATCATTTGTATAAATAAATAACCGAACAGCGGGCGCTGTGCGTTAATTAAACAAAGCGCCAACAGCAACAGCAGCAACAACAACAACAACAACAACAAACAAATATCGAGAAGATTTTCCACAGCAAATGTAAGTGAAGATTTCCTCACGTCAAATGAAATTTATGCTCTTAGTTTTGAAATGTGCGAAAAATGATATAAATATGCATGGGAAATATTTTAATAATCGCAACTGAGTAAATTTATAATGATTAAAGCAGAAGAAGAGGAGCAAAACTTTTGTATATAGAAAAAATCAATTTGCTGGCGTTTTATGATTATTTTTTGGCCAACAGCAAAGCACTTAACTAACTTTGATTAGCTGCAAAATGTGGGCAAAATCCAGAATTTCATTCCAGCTGAATCAAAGAACAATAACAAACGTAGCAACAGCAGCAGCAATAGCAGCAACGTCAGCTAATCAGCTAAATAAACAGAAATATCCGTCGGCTAAGTGGAAAAGTTTTCGGACAAAAGCATCCGCAGGAGGACAGAATTTTATGTTTCGTGGAATTAATATGGACATGAAGCAATCATATTAGAAATTTATGTGTAGCCGAAATAATTTTAGTTTTAGTCATAAAACAAAAAAGGGTATATAAAATGTATATTAGTTTTGGTTGGGTTTGATTTGAACTGTGCTTTGGTTTAGTAAAACTTCCGAGCGAAAAGAAAAGAGAAGTTATTGAATGGAGTAGAAGCAAGACCAAGACGATCTATGAACTAGATGAGACTGGAAAAAGAAAGAGTTATAAGAGAGTGGGAGTTCATATAACAGCAGAACTAAGAAGTGATATAAAGAAGTGATATGGATAAACTCGAGAAAGGAAAGACAGAGAAGTCAGGGCTCCTTCTCTCCCTCACCTTTTCTGTCTTTCCCTTGTTGAGTTTATCCATTAGATCTTTATCACATCTTAGTTCTTTTGTTGCATGAATTCGAACTTTTTTTAAGTTCTTTCTTTTTCCAGCCCCAGCGAGGTGTAGAGCGAAAGAGAGATATCCAAGAAATATATCAACTTCTGCATGCAGAAATATATAACTAAAAGTCTCTGTAGCTTTAACAAGTCTTTGGCTTTCGCAGTTCATGAGATGTCTGCATGATTACGGATGGCTAAAGGGCTTGTCAGGTGGACAGACAGAACTATCGATAAGTGTACAAATAGAGGAACAGACAGGTGTACAGACAGAAGGATAGACAAGTGAAGAGACTTAGGGATATACAGACAGATAGACAGACAGACACTAAAGAGACAGCTAGAGTTACAGATGAGCATGGCTATCTCGACTCAGATCGTTCTGCTCTTGAAGAATATTTATAGTATATATATTATATTTATATTTATTTATTTATTATATTTATATATTATATATATAAATTTAAAGCATATATAAACATGTTTAGTGACTCAACTAGGACTTTTACTGTCTGTTATACACAGCTCAACAAGTACAAAATACCTTTGCTTAGTCATGGGCTTTAAAACTGTTAAAAGCGTTTTAAATAATTCATATTTTAAAGTCAAGTACAATGAGAATTTTGAATTATTTATATAAAGCGTGGGGCTTTTTATATAAATTTTTCCAACTCATGCAAATATAATTCCCTTTTTTTGTAAACTATGTGCCTGAATAAAAGATCAAAAGCCTTTATTATTAAATTTTATATGTAAAACATCCACACATGGGTATTATCTGAATTTAACAAATGAATAAATAAAAATATATATTAAGCTTCTATCTCGTATACTTACAACACACATATGTAACACATATAACTATATGTATATATATAATTTTATATACAATTTTTATAATTTTCCTAATGCTCTCAGAAAACAAAAAAAAAAAAAGCATAGATCTAATTCAAGATAAGCTTTTCGATTGTGTGCCATGGTGAGCTGTGAAAAGAACACTTTGCCCAGGCAATGAGCCAGAAAATGTGCACACACACACACACACACATAATCTCCCACACACACACAGAGACACTAGCATAATTGCATTAAATGACCCACACACACACACATAGGCACACCCACACGTATATATAGATATCGTCTGGGCAGCATTCGCCAAAGCTAAACTCATTTATTATTATAATTGCTTAAAAAAAAAGGAAGTAGAAACATGACCAAAAATTGTTGCATGAACGAATCGAGTTGCCAAATTCAGTTGGCTATAAATGTATATGTGAACACACATATATATATACATATATATATCTGTGTGTGTGTGTGTAAGTGTATTTGTTTCAATTTCCGTTGCGGTGCTGAAACCGCCGCCAGCATCATTTACCACATAAACATAAACATTAACTAGACGACATACAGCTGACGCTGCCTGCCACGCCTCCCCCCTACCCAAACGCCCACCATATTGTAGTCGACAATTCATCATGGGGCAACATTGGCGTATCCAATCCATATGTACATATAATTATTTCCATCCAAATATCGATTGCGCCTATTTGCAGCCGAAACATTATCTAAGCATATCTAGCTAAAGGCAATTTATCTTCTCTCTCTTACACTCACTCTCTCTCTCTCTCTCTCTTTTACTCTAACTCTGTCTTGTTTCATTGGCAAACATAATTTTCAATATCAGCTTAATTTATGCAGCGTCACAAATTTCCTTTTCGACTCGAAATTATTCCATTAATTTTCGATATTTATGAAAATTTATGGATTTTGTTTGTAGCTCAATTTCACAATTTTGGACTTTTGTCCTCCAGATTCAGTTAGTAAGTTAGTTAGCCAACTTATAGTATATACAATACATATATACTGACTTACTTTTATATATATTACATACTTATTGAGATATTTTTTATTTGGAATAAAAATTATTATCCTGTAGTTGTTTCACTTTTTGTTAGGGTTCTGTAAGTAGGCAAAACTTATGTTTGGCATTTATCAAAATTCTGATTAGCTAATTGGTCAATCAACACTGAAGTCGCTACTCCTTGGTTCTATTTGTTATTGTTTATGAAACAGACTTGTATATGAGACGTATTCTCTTTGCTTATATTTGCATTCCTAACTTGAAAGTTCTCTATCAAAAGAAGTTTTCGATATTCACTTTGATCAGTTACTATCTCATATTAGTTCACCCAACTTCAGCTAATTTCATTTAATTTCATTTATAATGAAAACAGCTAAGCAAGATAATTGAGGACTTTTTCCACAGATAACATTCCTTTAGGCACAAAAATAATCCATACTCCGACTGTAACCATGCAAAAAACTTCAATTCCAGCAAAGTTCTTAACCTCCATAAGTCACTTTAGTCATATATTGTTGTAATTTCCCACTCAGCCAGCGCTTCAAGCAACTTCTTCATTTAATCTTCACATGTTCACATTTTTTCATTTCACATAATTTCATTTCTTTCTAAATGCTAACATTTATTAAATCTATTTCACAACTAATCCATTCACTTGTGCTGACTTGAGACCTTTTAGACTCCTGGGCACGAGAGTACGTAATTATAAATCGAGATTTCAACATACGTGACTGGGTCTCAGTTCCACTCACTCCCACTCCCTCTCTCTCCTACTCTCACTCTCTCTCTCTCCCTCTATGACTGCCTGTTGCACGTGGCGTATGCGCAATGTAGTAGCCTTAATTGCACAAGGATATAATGAAAGAAGATGAAGTGAAGCAGGCAGCCTCGCCCTGACAGCTAGCTAAACTGGCATTCCAACTGATGGCACAGCTAATTGCTATAGCAACAACAACAACAACAACAACATCGTCGGCAACAAAGGAAATAACAAAAGCAACAAAAAGTCTCATAACTCAATTATATAGCTTGAGCCAGTTAGCTTGCAGACAAAGTGACTATGGAGGACCAATGCAGATGACATTTTATGCCTTTTCTCAGTTCATAGTGACCATAAAGGAGAATTGCTTAAAGAGTTACTTTGAAGTCAAATGTTAGTTTGTTTCCATGGCAACAACTGACCATAGAGGACGTGCGAGTGAAAGCTCATTCTAAGCTAGCTGGCGGGTTATATTTGACTTAGGAATATCTCAAGGATTGTTGAGACTAAAGTGAAGTCCTTTACTACGGACTTTCTTTTGTTGTTGGCCAAAACCTGAGCATGGAGGACGATTGTGTTTCTACTCTACTATACTCTAGACTAATTTTACTGGCAATCTCAAAGTATTATTCATGATTCCTAGATTTCTGCCAATAAGTGCCCACGGAAAACATTCGTTTCAAAAGTTTATCTTCATTAGAAGTTGATCTCCAGTCAAGAATATTTCATATATTTTTGACCACACTCTGGAGCCCTTGAAGCAAGTGTTTTCCTAATGTCCCTATACTCGATCGTTCTGTTTGTTATGTTGAGGAACTGTTCCAGTTGAACATTTTTCCGAGGTCTCTAGAAGAATCTTCTTCTATCGAACAGAATTCCTTCTTTCGTGATGTATCTGTCCACTTGTTCATGATTGAACAATATCAAAGGAGGTTAACTGATTGTAGACTATCTGACAGTAGTTCCCAAAAGAACAAATATAACTAAAGTACAGTTTTATAGTATACTACTACAAAATTTAAGCTTGTTCAGCTCGCTTGCAGCTAAAGTGACCATGTAGGTGATTCCCCTAGATAACAGCTAAAATCATATACATATTTCCTAACTATTTTTACTGTTTGTAAAAGCATTTAAGTGCATAACCTTTTAGAGATGACTTGTCGCAACTGTAACTATGACAAGCACACGAATACCCTGTGCGCACACAGAGATAGCAAATGGGGTATATGCAGACTGATGTGCATATAGAAAAAGTTGAAAGATGTTGACAGATTCTCTAGACTCAAACAGAAAAGCAAAGAATTCAGCCTCCAACTTAACTTCCGTGTTTACAGGGTATTTGGCAGTCGTGTACCCTCGTTGACAGCAGCGCCGGCTGTTATTTTTAAGTTTCGCTTTTTGTGGTATTATTCCAAGTGCTTGGCAAAATGGCAAACATATATATATATATATGTATGTATATGAAGCATACACCGTGTTGGCCGTGACTTTCAGGATTTTAGTTTTGGGGTTTTAGCCTGCTGCAATGCATTAACCAAATTGAAGGCTGTATGAGTGTGGATGTCTCTCTCTCTCTCTCTCACTCTCTCTCTCTCTCTCTCTCTCTCTCTCTGTGTGTGTGTAGGCATTTGTTAGTGTTAAAACTCAATCATGTGGAATGAGTTTTGATTAAAAACATAACAAAGTTATTCAAGAAACTTGCAGTGGGCTCACTCAAGCATGTATGTCGTCTGCTCTGCCTCTCAGTCACTATCTCTGTCACTCTCTGCTGCATCGATCGGTTTTGCTGAACAGAAATTTAATTATATGCTGCATACATATACCCCAATGGCGAAGCGCTGAAATGTGCGCTCATTAATTAGACAATAAACTGATTTATTGAAGCGCGCTCGCAGCAGTCGCACCATATGCAGATGAGAAGGACTCCTGCCAACAGGCAACGCGCAACGGGCAACAGGCACGGACACAGCACACAGCACACAGGACACAAGACGCGCCAGCAGCAGCAGCAGCACTCACATGTCGACAGGTCATCAGCAATGTCACATATATTGCAAACAAAGCGCTTTGTGTCACGGTGAAACGGGCTCTCTTCCCTACTATCTCCCTCTCTCTGTCTCCCCCCCTCTCTCTCTCTCTGCCCCACCGTCTTTCTCCCCCCTTTCTGTGTGGTTTGCTCTTTACGCCTGAAAAGAGTTGACATTTTAATTTTATTGCAGCTTCTAACATAAGCAAACAAGCTACAGGCTGTGACAGTGTTGGCTAACGTCAAGCTGTTCTACATACGTATATATGTATATCGTCTATATATATATGCATATTCGAGCTTTTGTTATTATGATTTTCGGCATTTACATATAGATTAACAAGCTATTAACATTTTGCATACAATTTGTGAGCTTTGCTTTATAAATTTGCTAAATTTTGTCAACAAACAGTGTTGGTAAAGCATTTAAGAAGCTTATACATACGTAGCTTAACGTGACCACATAAGAGCTATATAAAAAGAAATTGTAATCAAACAAAATGTGTTTGATATATTGAACTACTTTTAGTTTTATTTTAAAGCTATAGCTATGCCATTTTATATAATATATCAAATTATGAAAATAAGCTTCTCAACTTGGCTGTGAATGAATCGAAATTGAAGCCTAATATCTCTTAATTAAAGTATAGTTATTGAAATTAGTATTATTGTTGTTTGGTGATCGTCAACTTGATATACTATTTGCATTCAACTACAGATTAAGTCAAAAGCAATCGCAAAGATTTCAGCACCAAGTCACCAGAACGTTCTACCAGCACCAAGTTAAAGTTTTGTACAGAAGAAGTAAACCCAACATAAAGCTTAATTAAAAAACACATTTCTAATACTTATATATATACATACATATATTTCATATAAACCTTTGCCTCGCGAACCATAAGAATCATCCAGGCAAACAGACACATATAAATGTCAAAGAGGCAATCTGGACCACACTTCTCATATTCGTCTCTATTACAGCGCTGGCTATGACAACGGCTGCGTACATTGAGACAGCGATGACAGCCTCGTTGACGATGCCACAGCCGCAGCCACAGCCGCAGGATAATCTACGCATATTCCTGCGGCATTTGTATGTCGAGTGCGTCTATCGCTATCAGAATGATACAACGAATGGCGAGACAACAGGTAATTCCCAGTTGCTGTAGCAGCTGAGACCGTTTCACATGCCATTCATTATTCCCAACACGGTCACACCTAAAGCATTTATCACAAATTATAAAAATCATCAGACGAAGGAGTTTGTGACTCTTTAAGAATAGACGCTCGAAGGGACTTTTACATAGAGTATTAGGTTTACTTAAGGTATGGTCACACTGTATATGGTATCATCAAAAGTCTACAGAGTACATAAAGTACTAAAGTCACTACTTAAAGTATATACGGTCACACTAAAGTACAACTATTTAAAGCAGGAATAACAGCAAGAGTACCTTCAATGGAGATCCACTTAGGTACAGTTCCACTTATGTGCTTAGGTACTTTGATACACTTACATTTTGGTACACTGCCATTCATTTCAAATCATACTCAGTTAGAACTTTACTTAGGTACAGACGGATTTTGGTACAATCTCAAATTCAAAACATTCACATTCAGATACATTCAATCAGACTTAGCTACATATCCATTCAAGTAAAGTTACAGTTAGGTACAATCACACTTAGGTACAATCTCACGTAGATGCAGATGACGAAACAGCCTTCACACACTTATGTACACTCCGACTTTGACACAGTCTCACACTGGTACATTTACTCACACATACGAGTAAGTACAATCTAACTCAAGCAGACAAGCCCTTAGGTACAATCCCTTTTAGACACTCTCACATAATTGCCCAAAACCAATTCACATTTGACAATTCGACACAAAAATAAACACTCATACATATGCATACATATATACCCATCATGTGCCACACCCGTTGCCATTGCTTTGATAGACTCCGGCGATGAGGAGTTGATGCTCGAGACGTTCACAACGATGCCGCGCTACTTGGAGCAGGCGGTGCTCAACGAGGGCACGATTGATATGCAGGATGTGGACCAGCAAGCGGCTAGCGAGAATGAGCTCTATGCGACGATACGCTCGATGACAATGGCAACAAATCAACATTCAAATAATGCAACCAGTGAAATGGAGACTCTCTATTGTCCCGTGAATTTTGATGGCTATCTCTGCTGGCCGCGCACGCCAGCTGGCACCGTATTAAGTCAATACTGTCCGGACTTTGTCGAGGGTTTTAGCAGCAAGTTTTTGGCACACAAAACGTGAGTTCAATGCGATATTAACCTTCACAGCAAATCAAAGCTAATATTATATATATATATTTACCCTTGAGCGTTATATTTATAAACTTCTCAATTTGAATCATAATACATTTCAAATGCAACAACGGATGTCTATTAGTTTACATTTGTTCTTTACATACATAGAGAGTATATACATATATATATGAATATATTGCAAGTTTCTTGGATTGCGAATGCTGAATTCATTTTATGAACGAAGCTTGTAAAACTCTTTCAAAACTTTAGAATGTTATTGTAATAAGGATACAATTCAGCATAAACCCAAAGATGGTACGGCCATGACAGTTCATAATAAAAAGTGAACTGGTTCACAAGAGCAGAAATTAGACTATTTGGTTCGTTCTTTTCATTTAAAAATTATATAATGCTCCTAGCTTTGATTCAAAAGAAGCGCTTAAAATGAACCAGCTCACAATTGATATAGTTCTAGAGCATAATAACTCCAAATGAAAACAAAAACTTCTGATATTATATACTTTGATTCAAAAGAACCGCTTAAAATGAACCAGCTCACAATTGATATAGTTCTAGTTCATAATAACTCCAAATGAAAACAAAAACTTCTAATACTATATACTTACTATACAATCATAAGATTATACTCAAAAGAACTACTTCAAATGAACCAGTTCATAATAAGTGTGATTTTAGAAATGAAAATAAACTTTTGATGCTATCTATATCTCTTATATAATCATAACTAATGCTTCTAGTTCTAGTTCTCAATTGATTTTTTGACTTGATAATAATATCTATATATATATATATCATCATATATCTTCACCATATTTAACCAACTGAATGTGTGTTTAGCTGTTTGGAGAATGGTACCTGGTATCGGCATCCGGTAAGCAATCAAACCTGGTCCAACTATACCAACTGTGTGGACTACGATGATTTTCAGGTAAGTTCCTTCGAAGAGAAGTTTTCAGTTAATTTTAACACTCTTTGAGTTTGCAGTTCCGACAATTTGTGAATGAGCTATACGTGAAGGGCTATGCACTATCGCTATTGGCTCTGATAATATCGATTGTTATATTTCTTGGCTTCAAGTACGTACGAGCTGGGCAATTAGCCAGGCTAGCGTACGATGCTGATGCTGATGCTCTATCCAACAGATCCTTGCGCTGCACCCGGATCAGGATACACGTGCATCTCTTTGGCTCGCTCGCCTGCACGTGCATCGCCTGGATACTCTGGTATCGGCTGGTTGTCGAGCAAACCGATCAAATAGCCGAGAATCCCGTAAGCTCTATAAGCTGATCGAATTCCAACAAGTCGATTGAACTTTCATCTATTTCTCTTGCAGCCCTGGTGCATCGCTCTGCATTTGGTGGTGCACTACTTCATGCTGGTCAATTACTTCTGGATGTTCTGCGAGGGCTTGCATCTGCACTTGGTTCTCGTTGTGGTATGTGTGCCTGAGCGCGGAAAGCGCCTCGCTTCATCGCCTTCGCTACGCCCACGCCCACGCCAATTCATATGCAAATCGCTGTAATTGCTGAACGAGTTTGCATAGTTTCCAAGAATTCCTGATGAGATTTCCAGCTGCCTTAATTTATGTGAAAGCATTTTTGCATCTACTTTATCTTCTTCGTCGTCGTCGACGTCATTGCAACTGTTGCAACGTGTTCATCAAATTGAAAATTCAAAATGTCATAAGACCAGCGGACATTCGTCGTATACCCTGCGAATGCCGGGCATTATGGTTTTGTTATGGAAGGGGCTTAACTTTCGAACTAGTTCCAAGAAAGGGTATCCATTTGTTTACATAGTAAAAACATTGTAAGGACCGTAGGGTATACAGTATGGGATGTTCAGTATGGGGTGGACAATATAGGGTATTCAGTATAGGGTGTATATGATAAGAAGGTATATGTATATGGTAGAGTACACATAGGGTATTATACGTTAAACAGTATACATTATAGGGTATATATTATAGGGTACACATTATAGGGTATACATCAAAGAGTATATATCGGAGGGTATACATTGAAGGGTATATATTGGAGGTTATACATTGTAGGATATACATTACAGGGTATACATTGGAAGGTATTCATTGAAAGATATACATTGAAGGGTCTCTCTGCGAAGGTATACAATATAGGGTATACATTGTAGAGTATATCACATACAGTATACATTATAGGGTATATATGATAAGTCGCGCATTACAGAATATTTCATTTTCTTTTCATCCATGCACAAGCTGAAGATATTTGACTACAGCTCACATATAAAATATGTGGAAGAGCAGTCAGGGTGCTACCAATCACAGCTCATATTAATTCTTATCATCTTGCAGGTCTTTGTCAAGGACACGATTGTCATGCGCTGGTTCAAGCTGCTTAGCTGGCTCTCTCCGTTGGTCTTTGTGCTACCCTATGGCGTTGCTAGGCATTTAAGTGTCAACGATAATGCACAGTGAGTAATAAGTGGGTGGTGCTGCGAGAATGGCGAGTGCTCGACTAGCAGATACCCCGTCGAGATGCAAAATGTAGAGTACTCGATATTAGTGTATACTGTAGGAGAATAGAAGAACAAACTGTTCGAGAATGTATGTACTTGCCTGTTACAAACATTTTGACAAAAACAATATACCTCAATTAACGAAAACCAAAAGGTAATACGAGTCAGACGAAGCTTTAAACATTTATAGCAGATAGATATTTGTTGGACTGTAAGTATGCAGGCTGACCCAATACAAATGATACTATTTTCGCTAACTATATTTCAGCAGTTGTTTAAGTTATTGATAAATTTTTGGTGTTGAAATATTTAATAGGCTTTGCCATTTAATCACAAATATGCTCAAAATATACTGATTATATATACTCCCATCATAGTTGCTGGATTAATGACAGTCTCTACTTGTGGATCTTCTCGGTGCCCATCACCCTCTCGTTGCTGGCCAGTTTTAGTGAGTACTTAACTTACATATAATGCTTAATATATATTATAACTGTTCATTTCTTGTAGTCTTTCTGATCAATGTGTTGCGTGTGATTGTGCGCAAGTTGCATCCGCAGTCGGCACAGCCAGCACCGCTGGCCATACGCAAGGCGGTGCGAGCGACGATTATTTTGGTGCCATTGTTTGGGCTGCAGCACTTTCTGTTGCCCTACAGACCCGATGCTGGCACCCAGCTGGATCGCTTCTATCAGCTGCTGTCCGTGGTGCTGGTCAGCCTGCAGGGCTTTGTCGTCTCGTTTCTATTCTGTTTCGCCAATCATGATGTGACCTTCGCCATACGCACCATGCTGAACAAGTGGATGCCCACCTTGATTGCACCGCCACCGGCTGGGAGTAATACTGGACAATTGGCCACAACCACGCCCAGTCGCGAACTGGGCGTCTAATCAAAGACAACACTACACCATGCAGACCCTCGAAATGGCCCAACTGCGTTATTAACCAAAGTCCAACTCGAATCCAATCATGATTGATGAATACCCAACTGGAATGACATCCAGAGCCGAAACAGAACTACCTTATAGAGCTAGAATTACAGCAGATCTATGCATACTTAGCTACCTTATATAAAGAGTATTACCACAACCACCTCCCGAATAGATCTATGTATAACCAACTACCTTATAGAGCTGGTATTACTCTGGTATTTGTAGGCATATCATTATGGCAGCGTCAAAGATTGTTTGTTTGTATTTCCATTGTCTATTAGATGTCTATTGTCTATTATCGTTATATATATATGTAGCTGTACCCAATGTTTACCTATTATAATCATAGTTGTAGAACTGTTTTTTTTTTTTTTTGTGTGTAGAAAACCCCATTAAGACCTAAGAAGGCAAACACATACGTACTCCATGTACCTAAATCAGATAAATGTTTGTGCCAACACAATTTGGAAACTAAATATATATATTTATATATAGACAGACATATATATTCGTATAAAATAACTAAATATATATATCTATATACATATATAATCAAATATTACGTAATATCTGACATATTCAAATATCAACAAAGTAATCCAATTGAAAATATATTTGGAATTATATATATATTATATTACTTACCTATTTAACCAATCAAGCAAATTTTAACAATATTTAGTGGACAAATAAATCATGCTATCGGCAAATCTGAAGAGTTTTTTTTTTTTTGGGCGTAATACAAATTGACTATGGAACATTGTACCTTAAAGCAGTTCTTAGGTATCTCAAATGTATAGGACATATATACATTACATTTGCTTGACTGTTAGAGAGAGGTAGAGAGAGAGGTAGATGGGAAGAGAGAGAGAAATAGGTAACGATACAGAATGAAAAGAGATTCAGATCGAGAGGCTAATGCATACTAAGCAAAATACTGAGAAAGAAAGAGGGGGAGAGGGAGAAAGAGAGAAAGGAAAGGATATAGAGAGAAGAAAAGAGAGAAAAAGAAACAAAAAGAGAGAGGGATATGGAAAGGTAATAACGAGAGAGACAGAGAAAGGGAGAAAGCGAATAGAAAGATGTACTGAAAGTCACATACAAATACTCAGAGCGAACAACGAGAGTAAGAAAGAGGCTGAGATAGCAATAGAAAACAAGAAATGAAAGCTAAAGATAGAATAAATGAAAGTGTTAGAACCAGACTATTTCAAAGTAGGAGAGAAGTTAAAAGATGCAAAGAGAGAGAGAAAGAGAGAAAGAGAGAGAGAGAGGGAGAGGAAGAGGGAGAGAGGGAGAGAGGGAGAGAGAGAGAAAGAGAGAAAGAGAGAGTGAGAGAGAGAGAGAAATCAAGGAAGAAAAAGAGCTTTACTTGATTAACATCAAGAAAATGGAAATGAGAGAGATGCATATAGCGAGAGAAAGGGGAGAGACATAGAGACAGATTAAGAAAATCAAAAGGAATCACAATTACAAGAGTAAAAGAGGCAGATAGAGAGATATAGAGAAATAATAATTAAGAGTAGAGCAGGAGGTTTTGCCTACTCTCACAGGACGTTCTCTATGAAAGTCGCTCTAAGTCGAGTAAAACTAGAATTCCAAAATCTTTTTCATTTAAATTCACGTTGTTTTTATTTGTGTTTGATTTAGTTTTTTTTTGGTTTTTCATCTTAATTTCGTTATCTGTTCGATTTCGTTAAAAATTTGGATGTTTGTTTTTTTTTTTTAGTTTTTTTTTTTTGTTGATTTTTCTTTTATTTATGAAAGAGCAAAAGAGTGTAGAACAAAACTAATACATGGCAATACAATAAAATACAAATACAATAATAATTATAATTATATAATTATAATTATAATTACAATTAAGTATAATATTATACATACATCCATATCAATTATAAGTATGTACGATATATAGATTAAATTCTGTTAATAAGTTTGTTTGTTTGTTGTTGTTGTTGTTGTTTTTTTTTATATATAATAATCATATATGCATCTAAATGTGTGTGTGTGTGTGTGTAAATTTGGTAGTTTATATGCTAATTCGATATATCGATATCTGTATATCGATATATCCAATTTCATCTAAGTATGCAACACTTTTATCCACTGCTTCTTCATACCAAAAAAAAAAAAAAAATGAGAAGAGAGAGTTCAGATACTACCCCACACACTTGCCAAGACCTCTATGTCTATATAGAGCTCGGACTGGGTTGATATTTGATTCGATTTGATTTGAAAAGCAGGGAAACAAATTGTGGAATCACTCCAATACATATGTGAGAGGTATATGAATATAAATGTAACTAGAATATAAATATAAATTTATATAGATATTTGGTAAGTATTTCTTTTTGTTTTGTTTTGTTTTTTTTTTTTTTTGTTTTGGATTAAGATGTGTTTAAACTAAGTGTGTTAATACAATCCAATAAATATTTAAGTACAAGTCTGAGTGCATACAAAGTAATACATATACATATCTTCATAGACAATCAATAAATAGCATACATAATCAAATAGATAGGAGTGTCTGTGTCTGTGTGTCTGTCTGTATCTTATATCGTATATCTTCTTAATATAAATATATTTTTTTTTACTTTTATATTTTATTCTGATTTTCTTGGAGTTTTTCTTTGGTTTTTGTTTTTGTGTGTTTTTTTTTTTTGGGCGCGTTCCGTTGACAAAGCGGCTACGTATATATGATTTATCTTCTCATTTTTGTTCTTTTCGGATATTCTCTTTATTTTTTTTTTTATCTCTTTCTAAGTTTTCTCCTCTTTCATTATCCAAAAAAAAAAACGAATCTTGTTTTTGTAGTCGATTCTAAGTACATATTTAAAAGTTAGTTGCAATCACTGCTTAAATTTAGAGTCGAGCATTTTAGCTAACGGCACCAGTGTGCGCCTGTCTATGCGATTCTCACGGCATCGCCTAGACCGTGTTTAGATGCGCCCTATGCCTTGGCATTGGCTTTTGGCTTGTTAGTATTTTGCCTAAGTGCTTATCAACTAAATTCAGTTATCGTACATAACTATCGATTAGCGAGTATCGACTATCGACTATCGACTATCGACTGTCAGCGCTATCATTGATCAATATCATATTGCACAACGGTATTCGATCTATCATAGTTAAGTTTGCCTTTAAGTTTGCATTGTATGTTTGTGTGTGTGTGTGTGTGCGTTTCAGTGTTGCAAAATGTTCAAATGTTGGAAGTTCTTGAGTTGCTTTTCCGAACTTTTGAGTAAACATATATATATATGTAGGTATATATATATATCTGTTGAAATTAGTTTTAAATGCATTTCATGCTTAGTTTATGATTTTCATTGTTATTCATTCACAAGTTGTCTTCAACCTCGCTCTTTTCTCTCAGTGTATATTTGTGCTTTACGTGTGCGTGTGTGTGTGTGTGTCTGTGTTCTCGTCCATCCAATCATCGCTCGCTTCTTCTTTAAAATGTATTACTATCCTTTAGCTATATATTTAGGTAATTGTATAGCGTACACTTATGTGTGCACACTGTGATTTCTGTGACCGAGTTGCTTGGCTTTCGATTTGTACAGCTGCGCACATCCCAAGGCAAAGACTATTCAGAAACGGAAATATATTGAAAGTTTCTTTGCTTTGTATTTGAAATTTATTAGTCTTATTGAAACATATTCGAAAACAAACTACCATTTTCTAGCTATGTCATGAAATATTATAAAATCGATTTCAAAACTGTTTATCGATTTTGAATGACAATAGATTATCTAGAAAAAAAACTGAAAATGTAGATTTGTCTTTTCTTCTTCTTTCTTTAAATGTTGTCAGACATAATTCATTAAATTTATTGACAACAAATCATTTTTTATAATTTTAAATCATTTAAGGTTAAAAACAGTTTTAAGATGTCACTGAAAGTTTCCTCTTTCAATTGAAGATTCATAAAATATGAATTCTAGAAAAATGTTATTTATCTTTTATTAATAAAATCTATAACTTATCAAAGTTATTAAGAAAACTACTGAGACTTTTAAAGTTCCTTGGAAGAGCTATTTCTAGATTCAAGCTAACCAATAACTTATCAAAATATGACCTTATAAATCCTTTGAAAAGAAATTATAAACTTGTACTGGATAGTTACTGAAAAAGCTCTTCGAAAGTAGTCAAATGCATGCTATAGAAAAATAGTATCAGGTCTGTTCAAAAGTTTTCGAAATATGTGGTTATGTTTAAAACATGTTTAGAAAGTATCGAAAAGCTTTTCTTTGAGGAGTTAAATATTAAGAAAAACTCACATATATCAAAATTCAAGACAAACGAAACTTATAGGAATAAGATATATTGTAACGCAATACAAAATATTTAAAACTTATGCAGAAGTAATTGAAAGTGTCTAATTGATATTTAAGATAATCGATACGAATCGAAATCCGCCATCTTGGAACACAATGGAGTATATTCGAAATAATTGTAAAAAGTAAGTATCTTATTAAAATATTCAATATGAAGAAAGCCTCATATGTCATACTGCAAGATGATCTGATATATGATATATCGAATCATAATTGAATATATTTCAAATCAGTTTGGAAACTAAATAAAAGTTGAATATTAAGTCCTAATATATCAAAATCGATAACTTATCGATAAATTACATATCGAACCATAATAGAATATATATGAACAGTTTACTAATGGGAATATATATCATAACTCAAATTAATCGATAACTTATCGAAACATATCCGATATTCAACTAAAGTTCTGAAATGTCTAGGCTTAGCTCGCAGTGCTAACAGTGGCTTTGATACTCTTCTCTCTCTCTCTCTCTCTCTCTACATTCATTCAGTGTTTTCATTGTTTCGTGGCCAGAGCCAACTCGAGTCACATTTTAATATTGCTTTCTTGAATAAAATGGCGCAGAGCCGATCTGGCAACTGGCTAATGTGTTGGATATTATTATGTATATATATATATAGATGTGTGTATATATATGTATATATATATGTATTATCTATTTGGTATTAAATGTGATTAAATCCATTAAGTTCTATGCACATCGAGTGGAGTATGTTTATGTTTTATTTAATGTACTTTGACGTCGGCTTCTTGACACACACACATACATACATTTAAGTGAGTAGCTGTTATCGATTATCGTTTATCGTTTATCGAATACCAATTATTTTTCTTTTTTGTAGTTATCTTTTTAGGTTTGTCCAATGCTTTGTGGTATTTTTTAAATGTATTTCACATTTTATTTCATTTCATTTTCTTTTCGCTTTCTTCAACTTTTGCATATATATATAGAGAGAGATACATATATATGTATATATATACTCATTATTCAATATAATTATAAATTTTACTATAAAAATTTTACATCCTTCATACATACATATATATATGTATTTATATATATATATTTAAAATTTGGTGTTTTCAACTTTTGTTCGCCTTTCTTAAGTTCTTCGTTTAACTAACTTAAGTATTCTCTTCTTCTTCTCCTTCATTTTTTTTCTCAGTGTGCCCGCTCGCCATGTAGATGTGGCCGTACTTTAAGCACAAAATCGAAGAAAAAAAAAACGAGTCTCTTTCTTTTAAAAAATGTATTATAATATTCCTTTAAATCGATTGCTGTTCGAGGGGCGGGACATCTATTTAAGTAGGCTCACATATATATATATATATATATAAATACATATAAATATATATATATTTATATATACACATCTTATGCACCTATCTTGTAGGTTAGTGTATTTCTTCTTCTTTTCCTTTGTTGTTGTTATGCATTCAACTTTTATCTACTTTCATTTACTTTTATTCAATATAGAAAAAAAAACATTATGCGAGTGCTGTTGTTGTTGTTGTTTTGGTATTTTATAGTATTTCTTTGAAGTTGTTTTGGTTTGTAATATTGAACTGGCTGTTTAGCGCTGTTGCCGCACTTCAGTTACCCATTTGCAGCAGCTCAAAGAGTCTTTCATTGAAAATATCCAAAAGAAAATGGAAAAGCAATTGGGTAAAATTTTAAAGAAGATTAAAATTGAAACTAAATTGAAAATGGTGCAAAAATAACATGGCAAATGCGCTGTTGCCAATTTTCAGTTGTCAAATTGGCCAAAATTTGAGCTGCAATAAATATGCGCTGTTCCATTGTGAATGAGCTAGTCAATCCAGCATGGCAATCAGTCTAGCAGTCACTGTATTGCCTAGCAACGTTGCCACATTTCAGTTGACAAGTTGAAATGCAGCGTTGCCAAATTTCAGATTTACTGCTCACTTCCTGTTGAACTAGTCAAACAAGTTGCCAAACTGTTACACGCAGCATTGCCAAACTTCAGATTGACAATTTGCAATGCAGCGTTGCCAAATTTTAGTCTAGTGTTGCAAGATTTCAGCAGCTGCATTAGATTTTCATCAAGCAAGCCAATTTACATTGCAACGTTGCCAAATTTCAGCATTATGCCTTAGTCTGCTGTTCTGATTGTGTACGTGTGTATGTGCGTGTGTGTAGTACAAAAAAAGGAAACAAATTTGGTATTTTTTTTGTTTTGTTTTGCTTTTGGTTGTTCTCTATTCGCATAGTTTTTGAATAGTTCACACAAAATTTTTTCATGTGTTTTTTATTTTATGTTCACTTTTTAGGTATTTTTGTATTTTTTTCTTCTTTTTGTTTAGCTTGGTTGATGTTTTATGCGTTTGTTTTTGTGTTTTATTCATAAGATATAATTATATAAAAATGGAATAATAAGTAGGCATAATAATATAATGTAATATAATATATAATAATGTTTTCTTTCTTTTCCTTTTGCACATACAATATTGAATATACTTTGGTATTTTGTATTTTTTTGTTTTTTTTTTTTTTGGTTTTTTTTGGTATTTTTTTATCATTTTAAGTTAGACGACGACGAAAAAAATCAGATTAAAACGTTTACATATATATAATAATAATGGCTATAAGTTATATGTATGAATGATGAATGAGTGATGAATGTATGTATGTATGATGTACGTTTGTTGTATTTAATGATTGATACTGATCGCGAGCGGATCAGCGAATCGGATTGATGGGCTCATTTATATATGTATATTGTTCCAAATCAATGCGAAATCGAATTGAAACAAATTTGTTTGGAATAGAAGCATATGTTAAATATTATAATTAATTAATTAATTGTTTAATTAAGTTTAATTAAGTTAATTGAGTTAATTAAGTTGTTGCATAACGAACACAATATACAAATACAATATATATAGCAATTAAAAGCAGCATTTGGTATATACCAGATGTGCCTAGTATTTTGGGTATTCTGAATAAGTTCTTTACAAATTAATATTTTTTAAGTATTTTCTTCTTTAATTATATTTGTATTTTGTTTTATTACTTATATATTTTATTTACTTTTTTTTATTTCTTTTTCTTGGTATTTGAATAAACATTAAATAATTTAGTTACGTAATTTTAATATTCAATTTAGTTTAATATATAATAATAATAAAAAAAAAATACAAAAAAGTATTTGTTGTCAGTATTTTTTTTTTTAATATATAATTTGTTAATTCAATTTAGTTTAATATATAATAATAATAAAAAAACTAAACCAGAAAAAAATGCAATTAAGTTTAGTATTTTTTTCGTCAGTATTTTTTTTAATGATGTTTTTCGCTTAGACACTTTTGTCTGCTCTTCTCATTCATATGTCGTGTTTGCCTCTTTTAAGCTTTGTTTTTTTGTTTTTTTTTTGGTATTTTTCAAGTTGGTATTTTTAGTATTTTTTTGGTATATTAAATGACAAAATTGATTTATGTAGTGCGAAAGAAAACAAAATAAATTTCTAAATTTTCGCTAAGATTTCATTAGGTATCTTCATCAATCAATCAATCATAATAATTTCGTTTAGCATACAAAATATATATAATATAGTCAATGTGTGTGTATATCTGTGTGTGTGTGTGGGTGTTAGTGTGTTTGTGTGTATTTCAATTATGACTACAACTCGCCATAGTTACATAACTCCCAAACATTTTACAATACTATATATGCTCATACATCCAAAAAGATTCTTCATAGAAAGACAGATAGAGAGTTAGAAGCTCAAATCATAGTTAAGAGATAAAGAAAAGTTACATTCAGTTTGTTGTTCTCGCTTAGATGTTTGACCTTAAGTGGTTTTGGTTTTGTTAGTCTTAAAGCTAACCTGTAGCACCCGATTGCCCAGTGTATAGCCGTTTAGCGATTGTATGGCCACCACAGCCTCATCGTAGTTGGTCATTGTCACGAAGCCGAATCCCTTGCATTTGCTGGTCTGCAAGTCGCGTATGACCTTCACCGATTGTACGGCGCCGAAGGGTCCGAATAGCTGCCACAGGACATTCTCCTCGGTTTCGGGTGCCAGATTATAGACGAATATACACCAACCAGATCCGGTCATTGCATTGCCCGGCAATATCGAATTGGCCAATAGATCTCCAGCCAGCGGTGAGTATCTATCCAGAGAGACATCGCGAGAGAGAGAGAAAGAGAATTCATAGATCAATTAGTTACACTCATGCATTTAGCTGGGTTTCCAAGGTATTCGAGACACGTTTGGGTACTTGATTGTTCAGTTTATTTTTTATGGTACATAGATAAGTCGTAACGAATTGTGTCTGCCCCTCCTCGAGCATAACACTTAGGAAAACTATATTTAACGCTATGCTGGGTATATTTTTATAGATTTCCAATTTTATATGAATTTTTCTTTTTTTTTTTTAAATACTCTTGCAGTGGATTGATGATTGATTGATAACTATATAAAGATTGTAAGTATTGGAAGACTTCTTGTGTCGAAGTTTATATACTGAATGACTTTTAGAATAACTGATTGACAGACTGACTTATAGACCAATTGAATGTTGGATTGATTGACTGACTGACTGGACTGGATGAGTGATTGACAGACTGACTGATTGACTGACTGGCTGACTCACAGTCTGACTGAATTATTGACTGATTGATTGACTGACTGATTGACTGGCTGATTGATTGGTTGACCGACTAATTGACTAACAGACTGACTGACTGATTGACTGACTGATTGACTGGCTGACCGACTGATTGACTAACAGACTGACTGACTGATTGACTAACTTATTGATTGACTGAGGGATTCACAGGACATGACTAACTAAGATGATTGACTGATTGAATGACTGACTAACTGACTGACAATGATCAACAGAGTGAATGATTAAATCGCTTATTCAGTAAGTGACTGACAAACTGACTGACTGATTGACAGATTAACTAACATACTGATCTTGTATGAAATCTCTTTGAATGCAGTCAATCTATTTGCATATTGATAAAGATATAGAGTTTCATTAAGTTTCCTCCGACAATCCGATCTGCAAAAGTATTTCAAAAACCGGCTAGCCGTTGATTTTTGGATCGATCAACTTTACTTTTGGTAATAATTTCATTGTTTTCATGCTTTCATAGTGGTATTATTATTATTATTATGTAGATATGCTAGCCACCATTACACTGTGCTGCAAAGTTTTTCATTTTGATAGCATATTTTCTCGCAATGCTCTAGCCCAATTGATTATTCAGTTAAAAGCACAAAAATGTAATTGTCGCGAATTGAATTCAATAAAAAAATACATATAAATATATATATATATAAACATATATATGTATATATATGTGAAATAAAAGCAGACTTTCGGTCAAAAAGTTAGAGTAAACAAATATGTTACAGAGTGTAGAAATCATATATGTATTAAGATCTTGTTTAAGGAATCAAATCAAAATCAGAAAAACTTGACGCATGCGCTCAAACAGAAACTCGAATCGAACTTTCAAAGAAAACAAAAAGCTTCCATTTAAATGCAAATCTGGTTCAAAGAAGATAGAACAAAAAAATATATAGAAATATACATATCTAAAGTTGTTTTTTTTTTTTTTTTTTGGAAATCAAATTGTATTTTTGGGGTATTTTGTTGAACATTTACACACAAACATTAAAGCTAAACATTTAGTATAGAAATTGTATGAGGTTTTTGTTGTTTTTTTTTTTTGTTTTGTTTTTTTGCATTTATAGTAAATCAAACAAGTAAAAACTTAACAGTCGGGTGCAACCGACTGCGCAATACTCGTTCACATTGCAAATATAAATAAATTTTATTGATCTATAGAACTAATGGATCTATTTGTGCAACAGCTCAAACTGCTGCAAGCATATAAGTTCTCTTAAAACGCAAAGCCTGAGAGTTGGCATTGAGAGTGGAGCTTGGATCTCGTTCAAGGCATCACTGCAACCGCAAGGCAAGCAATTTTGCAACAATTTCTTTAAGGGCTACCAGTTCTTAACCAAATTTCATGGGCTAACTTCTATACATATCTTGAATACCAAATATAGAGTAGTACTATTCTTGATAACTATATTTCAGCAGCTATTTAAGTTATCGATAACATGCAGTTAACATGCAGTTAACATAATGATATGGATGTAGCTTCAATATAAAAGCAAAAACAAAGTCAATAACTCAAACGATTTTACAGCAATATCTTTCCACATAGGTCTTATTTGGTAACTCTCTAGCTCCCAAAGGTTTCTCAGCTGAGCTCATATAGGCATGCTATAGATACAGTTTTATGCCTATATATACCAAATATCAAAATCTTGAGAGCCACAACAGACACACGAACAGACAGCAAATAAAAAAAAAGCCAATATACTCTCTCTCTCTAGGCACTTGGTGAACGAGCATAAAATCAATATATGTAAGTGTGTGTGTGTGTTTGTCAATCTTTGTGTATGTGAAAAATGAATAAGTCGAAAAATTCACCTTTGCAAACCCTTGTTAATCGCTAACATGGGACTTTTTCCAATGCTAAAAATGATGAGAAATTTTTTGTTTTTTTTTTCGTATTTTTTTTTTGTTTTGTTTTTTTTTTTTTTATAAAAGAAAAAAGAAAACCGAAATATGCGACATAAGAGGTAGGTATAAAAATTTGAAACAGAAACATTATGTAAAAGTTATGTTCAATCCATAATAATAAGAAAAGAAAATAGTTCGAATAATAATAGAATAATAAGAATTATATATATATGTATATAACCATTGCACAAATATTGCTCAATCAATCAAGAAATCATATAGTATACATATAAATATATATAAAGATAATATAAACCTAGAAATTGCTTTCGCTTTCGCTTTAACTTAAGGTGAGAGTTGCGAGACAAACGGATAACTCGGACTAACTAACTAGCTAGCTATATATAGATATATATCTCTCTATAGGTAATATATATATATATATATATATATACATAGTATATGCCCCGACTTAACAGTTTCAGTTAAAATTCTTAACGCACCTGATACGTCCGGCTGATGGTAGGGCACCGGCTAAGCGCCGTGTTGCCGCTGCCGCTTGCGGTGTCAAATAGGCGGTTAGGGGCGGGGCAATTTGGGCCTTGGCGCTATTGCTTGGATTGTTGGCGAACTTGACGGTTATCGGTTCGGCATAGCCCTTCGGGGTTTTACCGTTAAGCTCCTGTATGGCGCGTTCGGCTTCGTTGCGTTGATCGAAGCGTATAAAGCCGACACCCTTCGATAGACCTAGAGTTGAACAAGCATCGGTTAGTTGATCATCTATCGATTTATCGATCATTCGTTTAAAAATGTTGCCAAATTACCAGAAATATTATCACAGAGTATACGAGATGTAATTATTTTGCCAAACGACGCAAACATCCCCTCCAAGTCTGGTTGTGATAGATTTTTGGGAAGACCCGATACATATAAATTAGCACCCTTTATTGATTCTGAACTTGGACGGGCGTATGATACTTTAATAACCTTATTCTGCAATCGCAGCCCATTCAGGGTGTTCACTGCCTTCTCAGCATCCTCGGCGCGCACATAGTTAACAAATCCATAACCCAAACTCTGACCTAAGAATATATAGAGAAATATATATATAGATATGTGATATGTGTAGAGGTCAGCTAGATGTGCTTACCTTGCTGCAGAGCCGGATTGAGTGCGGTCAATGATGCTGGCAGAACTGTAAAACATATGAATTGAAATTTGTTTGGAATGTTATTCAACTAGTTTCAAACAGTTTCTCTGTGCAGATGAAAAACTCAACTTATAAAGACTACAAAATAACATTAATTTAAGAGTTGCTTAACATTTGCTTTAACAGCTCTCATGTTAACAGCTTCACAAGGCTGTCAAGTGTAGCAGAGGAAAGTTGACAGAGATGAAGCTATTTGAAGCTTTCATATATCTAAATGGTATTACGTTACTATTATTCATTTCAAAATCTTTAACAAGAAGTTAACTTAATGCATGGTAAACTTAACATGAATATCAAAAGAGATTAAAAATTAAATAAAAACTACAAATCCAAACTACAAACTACAAACTGAACGACTCTTAAGGCTAGTGCAGTAGAATAGTTAAAAAATTTGGTTAATATTTACCCAAATTACCTGAGACTTTATCACGCACCAGTTTGCAACTCTCCAACTCACCAATGCTTGAGAAGAGCGAACGCATCTCCTCTTGCGTCATGGTTTGTGGCAGATAGTTGACAATCAAATTGGTACGCGACTCATCATTGCTGCCGTCAACGGAGCCGTTGGCGCTGCCGTTTTTAACAATATCCATGGCGTTGGTCATGTTTTCGTTACTGTTGCTGTTGCCGTTAGTGTTAATGTTGATGTTGTTGGTAATGACGCCGCGTCTACTGTTTGAACTGCTAACTGCTAACAGTTGTTGCCTGTTAACTGTTAACAGTTGCTGTTACTGTTGCGTTGCTTCAGTTGCTCGTCTTACTGTTAACAGTTGGTATTGCTGTTAACAGTTAGTCTGCTCTGTTAACTGTTGCTGTTATGTTGTTAACGTTACTGTTAAGCTTGCTTCTGTTTTTGTTTTTTTTTTTTTTTGTTTGGCTGCACTCGGTATTTGTTTGGTTTGTGCTTAGTAGTTAATCTCACTGCTTGTTTGGTTATACTTATAGAATATATGTACTTATTTCTTGGTATTTTTTTTCTTTCTTTCTTTTAGTATTTTTTTATATATTTTTTATATAAAGAGACAGCTCTGACTGCGCTTTGCACAAGTCGCGTGAAGTTGTTTGTTTGCTCGCACAGTTCTCTCCTTCGACTCTTTATGAAGTGTCTTTCCGTTTCCTCCTTCTCTTTCTTTTTGGGTTTTTAGATCAACTACGATCGCAAAAAAAAAATAGTATTTTATCTTAAGTTGTTTTTTGTTTTTATCTTAAACCGTTCTTTGGCTTTGCTTAAAGTTTAAAATTTAATTTAAGTTTGAAGTATTTTTTTTGTTTTGTTTTGTTTTTAGTTTATTTTTAGATAAAAGAGTAAATTTTGCTAATGGTTTTTTTTGGTATTTTTTCTTCTTTCGCCTCTTGAGTATTTAAGTTTTTTTCTTGTGTTTTTTATATAAAATTGCAAAAATGCAAAAAGATAGCAATAATTTTTGTTTTTTTTTTATTTAAATTTACTTTTACTAATTTGCGCTTCTTTTTTTTGTTTTTTATTTATATTTTTTTTTGTATGGAACTTAGTTGTGTTTATACATATATAATATGGTATATGTATTTATTATAATGTTGTATATACGATTAAATATGATTATTCGTTATATTCTCCTTCTCTTCGTCTTCTTTTTGGTTTTTTTGTTTTGTTATGTTAATAGTTTTTTTGTTGGTTTTGTTTGGTGGTGTTTGGTTTTTGCGCTTTGCTTCGGTTGCAGTTTAAAAAATCTCTTTCTTATCGAATCGCTTCTTTCTCCTGTTCTGGGCGTGTCTGATAAATGATAATTAGCTGTTCGATTGCTCGCTCGTTTCGTACTCAATCTGCAAATGAAAAGAATTGTGAATTAGAGAAATGCAAACAAAAAAAAGGAGAAGTTCAGCATAAAACGCCCTTGGCTAAGCCCGTTACACAGCCCACTGAAGTCACCCCAAAAGCAGACAGCAAAAGCATTTAACTAATGCCCATCGAGTGTTTTTTCTCTGATATGTAGAACCTACAGCAACCCTTTGCCCTAGCTTCTGGCCATTGCCAAAAGCCTTAAATCTCTTTATCAAGTTTCTTTCTGCTGCTCTTATTTTTTTTTTTTTTTTTTTTACAAATTTGTTTTTTGTCAGCAAAAAAACTTTGCTTAATGGCTTGGAATTTAATTAAATTGTTTTTCTCTCTCTTTCGCTCTGTGTATGAGTGGCTCAGCGGCTCGCACCACAGCATGCAAGCACTCAAGCTGTCGAGCACACGTGCACTTTAGCGCCAGCTTTTGTTTTGCCCTCAATGAGTTGAATTGAAGAGCCAAAAGGCAGCTTGGAGTATGTCTGATTAGAACCACAAGCGGAGTTCAGCCAGCAACTTGAAAGCTCTAAGAGTTGGTAGGCATAGAATATGCTGTCAGAGATATACATGTATATAAAATTTAGATATAGAATTCAACTGGAGAACATATTCGAAAAGATATACAATATCGAAATCGAAATTGCTTGACTTTTGGTAAAACATTGAGGAACTTAAAGCAAATTGAATTGAATTGAATAATTATTTTAAAATTGTAATAAAAATGTTATAAAAATGTAATAAAAATGTTAATGTAAAATGTAATGAAAATGTTAAATTAGCTTAAGGTACAAGAAGTTTAAATAAAGCTAAGCCCAAGTAAAGCGCTGCAAAGGATATTTTTTATCGAAACTTTAGACATTAAATATATATGAGATTTGAACTGCCTTAGAAATACTTTTCAAATTAATTATTTTAAAAAACTAAAGTTTCAAAATTTTTAATTTTAATTTTTTTAAATTTTTGAAAAAAAATATTTTTTTAAATATTTAAATTACTTTAAGTAAAAATTGTTACAATTTTTTTGTTTTTAAAAATTTTTAATAATTTTTTTTTCTTTTTTAATTTATTTGAATTTAATTTTTATTGTTTGTAAAAATTTTTTAGTTTTTAGTTAAACAAATTTTTTTAAATGTTTAAAACGTTTTTAGTTTTCAAAAAAACTTTGATAAATTATAAAAATTTTTTTTTGGAACTAAAAATTTTGGAAGAATTTTTGTTTCTTCAAAATTTTCATACCATTAAAATACAAAATGCTAAAAAAAAAATACCAAATCCTAAAAAAATGTCATGAATAATAACAAAAATCGATTCAGATTTGAGAAAGTTAGTTCAAAACTTAGCAACACTAAGGATAGAAATAATCGAAACAGTTGGAAACTTCCTGGCAAAATAGGTTGTATAGGAAATATTTTGCAAACGCAATCATAAATCAAATCAACTTTGTCCTCCTGGAAACAGACAAAGTATAGCTCTAAAAGGTCTGCATTCGAGTCCAATTGGAATGGTGTGACTCTCGCTGCTGGTCCAATTGGAAGCACATTGAGGGGTGGAAACCTAGACACAGGCACAGAGCGTAACAAAGAGAGAGGGCGACAGAGAGAGAGAGGAGTAGAGGAAGTGGAAGAGAGAGAGAGAGAGAGAGAGAGAGAGAGAGAGAGAGCAGGCGCATTAGCGAGCGCGCCAGGGCAGTGGCAGGAAAAAGGACTCCCCTTTCTGTGTAGATCCTTGTTGGGTTGCGTGTGAGGCTTAGAAATGTGTGTGGAAAGGGACCGCATTGAAAATAGGGTAAAAACCTGACGCGAAAAACAAACAAACAAACGAAGCGGCACGTCGCGTACCCCCGGACGACAGGACACAGGCCACAGGACACAGCCTGTTCGGCTTAGAATTCGTTGTGGGATTTTCGCCGGGCTTTGGACACGTTGCGCCTGGGTCAATGAACTCGTCGCGTTGCGGCCAGTGTTTTTGGGCTGTTTCTCATAATGATGTTGTTGTTGTTCTTGCTTTTGTTGTTGTTATTGGAATTGTCTAGTTTCGCTCTAGAAGGCAGCAGATCGTCGAATTGCTGTTTTGTGGTTGCTATTCGCTGTTGCATGTGGCATGTGGCACGCGTTAGAAACAGCTGTTGCGTTCAATGAACTCAAAGGTAAGGCAGGCATAGGCCTACAACAGGACAACAACAACAACAACAACATGATAAGGCTAAGGCTGAAGAGAGGACACACACACACACACGTACTTGAAGTGCTGGCACAACAAAGCAAACCAAATCAAAGTCAAAGCCACGAAAGCAGGAGACAAGCTCAACACAAAGGGAAATCCACAAAGTGGCCAAAGAGACGTAGCAAGAGGAAGCACACACACTCATACACACTCACACACACATAGCTCAACTGCGCGCTGCAATATGGCTGCATAAAGCGAGCTGCATCTCAGCAGCCACCAAGCTCAAACCGCTAACTCCTTCAGCTGACAACCCCCAACGGCCAGCGACCCTGTCAAAGACAACGACGCTGCGTACGTGTCTCTCTTTCTCTCTCTCTCTCTCTCTTTCTCTGTATGTGTGTGAATGAGCTGTGAATATGAAAAGAAAGAAGGAAGAAAGAAGAAAAAAATGTGTAATTGACACTTTTGCGCCGATATCTGTGACCTCATTTAAAATGTGTGTCGTTGCAGCACCTTGAGGTGGGTCAGGGCATGTCTTGGCGAGGCCAAGGGTGCCCAGCAGGAAAGAGAGAGAGAGCGATAGGCGGAGAAGGGTATGGAGATAGGCAGAGAGGGGTAGAGAAGTGGCGGCGACAATGCAAAGACAGCTGGACAGGCAGAGGAAGAGTTGGAGAAACAGACTAAGAATGGAATGTACAGAAGGAAGAGAGAAAGAGAGGGGAATAGAGGGAGAAAGAGAGAGAGAAAAAGTGATGAGAAAGAAAGGGAGAAAGAAAGAGAGAGGGAGAGATAGAGTGAAGAGAGAGATAGAGTGAGTGAAGAGTCAGAGAGAGGTAGGGAGAAAGAGTGAAGAGGGAAAGAGAGAGTGAGAGAGATAGACAGAGGAAAGAGTGGAGAGAGAGAGAGAGAGAGAGAGCGAATGAGGGGGAAAGAGAGAAAAAGAGAAAGAGAGAGACATAGTCAGAGAGAGGAAGAGAAAGTGAGGCACAGTCAGAGAGAGAGGGAGAGAGGTAGAGGCACACAGAGCGATTTTCTATCTGTCTCTCTCTCTCTCTCTCTCTCTCTCTCTTCATCTCCATCTCTCTCTTTCTCTATATTTTCTCTCTCGCTCTCTCGCTTATTCTCTCTCTCTCTCTCTCTCTTTCTCTCTCGCTCTCTCTCTCTCTGCTTCTCGCTCATTGTCTCTATTTCTCTCTCTCTCTCTCTCTCTTTCTCTCTATATCTCTCTCTATCTCTCTCTATCTCTCTCTATCTCTGTCTATCTCTCCCTCTATCTCTCTCTATCTCTCTCTATCTCTATCTCTCTCTATCGCTCTCTCACTTTCTCTCTCTCTCTATCTTTTTCTCTCTCCCTCTCGCTCTCTCTCTCTATCTCACTCTTCGTTTCCCAATCTGTCGATGATCGCATTATTCCAAACATTTTCAAAACTGTCATGCAAACAGTAGTGATAGTACAGATATCTGTTATACAGAGATGTTATATCCTTAACATCATATCATATATGAAGATCACATAGATCATATCAACATAATGCAGTGACTTAAATATTCACTTTTTACACTTGAAAAAAAAAAGTAGACGAAGCACATGAAAAAAAGTCGAGAACATAACCACACAGAAAAAAAAACACATATACTGTTACACTGTTATAACTGTTATATACTTACAGATTTCTGCAATACGATAAAGTCGACACAGACACGTCGCAAAAAAAATGTAGATAGCAAAAAAAATATATATATTTCTATATATATATATATATATATATATTTACGAAGAAGCAGAAGAAGCAGCAAGAAAAAAAAACTTTTTTTTTTTTTGGCTCTATTGATTGCAAAATGGTTGCTCGCGCTCGCTCGCTCAAACGCTGCGTCGGCAACTGCTATCTCGCTCTGTCGCACGCTTGTTGTTGTTTGAGTTATAGCTGTAGTTGATGTTGTTGTTGCTGCTGTTGTTGGTATTGTTGCTGCGTTTGCTTTGCTTGGCTTGGCTTTTGCACAGTGTAACAAAAAGCGAAAAAAAATGGAACAAATTTGACTAGGAACACAATCGATGCGTTGTTGTTGTTGTTGCTGCTGCTGTTGTTGTTGGCTTTCAAACGAGTTGAACGTATTGCAATTGATGTTTGCCCGACACGAGTGTTAAAAGCGAAACGTAACGAAACGATAGTTGCGATAGTTAGTATATATATCTAAATATATATCATCTGGTATTATTGCACAGAGAGTCTTGCACAGAGTTATTGCCGTTGCAGTTGTTGTTGTTGCTATTACTGTTACTGTTACTGTTACTGTTGTTGTTGTTGTAGTTGCAGTTGTGTCTGTGTTTATTTATGTGTTTTTTTTTTTGTTTTTTGTTTTTTTTTTGTTTTTATTAGTTGGAAAAAACGTAGAACACAACAAATTTGTAACTGAATACAACACAAAAACTGGTGCAGAGGAGTCAAAAAATTATAAATGAATGTTCTCGAATGAGAAACACAACCGAATGGAATCAAAACCGAACGAAAGCAACGAACGAACACGTACGACTGAACAGAAAGCAGGCGCCGCCGGTCGCGACTCCGTATCCAGTGTATCCTTTAACGACGCCCCACACCACACACACACACACGCACACAGCAGAAGAGAGCCAGAGCCCAGAGCCCAGAGCCTTAGAGACAGCGACAGAGCGAGAGCGAGCGAGCGAGCAACCACCCGGCGAGCCGCTTTTGTATGCGCCGTCTCGCTTGCACCGCTACTCAATGAATCGCCGGCCGGCTGGTACACACCCTTTTGCGCAAGCGAGCAGGCTATAGCAAAAAGCACACGCTCTCTCGCTCACACAAGAGTATCGAACTTTTTTCCGCTCTCCAGAGGATATACAGCGAGAGAGTGAGAGCGAGTGCGAGCTGGTCAGAGTGGGTGGTTGTGGGACGGGGTGTCGACTTTGTCATATGCAAGCTATGCAAGTGTATATATGTACATACTTTACATATATATCTATATGTATATGTATATGTGCATATATGCTATGTTATATGTATGTGTGTGTGCTTTGATATGCAAAGCAGATTAAGTACCATCTGGCGTTCATCATGTAGAAGAAGCTCTCTAAATGCCACACTCCACCTGAACGTGTAAACAGAAAGCATTTAGCATAATATCAATTAAACTTATCTAATCATATATACTCTCTTTTCCTAAAAGAGATCGTATAGAGGTGATCTATAGCTAGGTAGGAGATCTTTAAATGGAATTGTCTAGAGTTAGGATTTTATCTTAAATGAAATAATTCTTAGAATTTCTTTTGAATATCCAAGAGAGCTTTATATATGTCTATATATACTGATATATAGACATATATAGAGCTCACTTGAATATTCTTGATCAAGAAAAATAATTTGAAATAGATTAGGAAATAGAAAAATTGAAAAAAATGCAATATAATTTCAGTTATATTATATAGCTATCTATATGATCTGTGATCTATGATCTATTGTATATATGTTTGTAAGTTCAATATATATATATACAATCATGAATAAGTATTATATAGGTATAATCTAGATAGATCCATACTAAGTCTATATTTTATATATATATGTATATATTACCTACACTCCACATAAGTATACTCTTGTTTTTTGAGTTACCTAAAATCAGTTGAGTGGACTTCAAAAATAAAATTCTATATAATTTTGAAAGATCTTAATGGCGTCTAAGAGCTGAATAAACTGAAATTTTTTAATAAAATATCTTGAAATAAACTCAAGGATAATTGCTAGCACTCAAGCTAAGCACAAAATTCCGTAGACAAGTTCATATATATATATATATAAAGTCCATATATATATATAATTTATACATATATATTTAGATGAAAAACCCAAATGATTTCTGGATAAAAGCTTTGGGACAAAGGAAAAATGAGAGAATTTAGGCATAGCCACAAAACACAACCCCTGCCCAAAGCACGGGCATAACACGCAATAAGGATACGTAGACAAGCGCATGCAGAGTGAACAAGACAGAGACTGTGCAATAGAGAGATAGAAAGAGACAGATAGAGAGAGAGAGAGAGAGAGAGAGAGAGAGAGAGCAGCAGCATTGAGAGCAAGAGCGCTCGCGTCTGTTATGCCGGCAGCCGGTTGTCTGTGCTTTATGGAGAGCTGAGAGCAGGCACCTTGCAGCAGCAGTCTATTAATCTGAGACACACACACACACAAACACACACACACACACAAGCAAACTCACACATGCACACACACACACATACACGAACACACAGCTTCCTTATGATAAATAATGAAATTTCAACGTTTTGGGTTGACAACAGAGAAGATGAGCAGCAAAAAAAAAAAA